>OZ000482.1:14200000-14777500 GCA_963922655.1 Cardamine chenopodiifolia | reverse complement strand
GTTGTTTTATAACATCAACATGTATGGTTACTTATAAAGTCCAAGCCTAATACGTGTCTCTGCTCTTTGTACTGTAACAATTGTCTGAACAACACCTAATTACTTGTGATTTCATTGTAACATGTTTACTATATTGGGTCTATATTTTTCAAAGGTTTCATTTAACCTTTAAAACACGTCTCTGTATATAAATCTAATCAAACTATCAATAATAGTATTTTAGCAAAATCTCAAAACTTGATTTCTTCTAGTGTTTTGTTTAGATATAGTACCTCTGCAACAGAAGTTATGAAATCAGAAATCAGAGCGTACTTCATCTTCATCTTCAACACAGAATTAATTCCTCGCGAAACATCACGGCGTTTTCACATAATTAAATGAAATGGAGTTTCCTTAAAGTGAAAAGAAAAAAAAAAGTTTCCTTGAAGTGATAAGCGTCATGTCCATAAGAATTTTCGTAGATTTGTTGAATTTAAGGCACACGTAAAACAACTCAAACTGGTTAATTGGATTCACGATCCACTCTATATAGCCTAGGTTTCTGCCACGCCTTGCAATGAAACCATAAGATGAATTAACCCGTGACCTTACAGCTCTTGCCAGCATTGACAAGAGCTCGCCATTTGCATCATATTCATCTTTTTTCAACGAACACACCAACCATGCTTTTGCAGTGCTCCCTGGGATTTACAGTCTCTGAGCTGATACTTATCAGCTTGATTGCTGCTTCTTCTGTCGCCTATGTAGTAGAATTGGTTCACACAACAGTTATTGGAAAGTTGTCCATGTGTTTACATTGTTTCTGCGTAGCTTTGACAGCTGCCACTCTTGCAGCATTGGCTGCTCTATTGGCAGCTGAAACCGCTTTGCTAACCCTCTCATCAACCTTGTCTACATCATAAGCCTTCTCGGCTGCTCTGCGTGCCTCCTGTGAATTACAAATGTTTTTCGCTCAATACTAGTATATACAAGAAACCAAATGTCAAAATACTTGCTCTTTCGCTTAAGTTGTAGAGACAAACCTGGACTGCATTTAGCACTTTGGAATGGTTGACCGCAACAGGAGATACCGGACAAGTTGTATTTTGTGTGCTTGGAATGTCGAGGATCCCATTCTGCCAATGGCCTGATTGTGTTTCTCCATTTCTGAATGTATACATTCCCAGCCCTTGGCGCCTACCTTCATGCCAAGCTCCCTCATAGCGGTGACCATTTGCAAACCCATAAACGCCGAATCCATGCATCTTGTCCGCGAAGTATTCTCCTGCGTATACGTCCCCGTTCCTAGTTAAACCAACACGATCGAATCATCAGAATTTTCATGAACGCACATTATAAGATTAAAAGGTAAAACAGCTTTTACAATCCAGGACACACAATCAATTAGAGAGTGCAGTACATACACTTACCAGACACAACCATAACCTAGACAGCAGATTGGTCAAAATAAAGGTTGACAACTAAAACTATATGCTACAACAAGAAGGGTTTAGTAAATCCTTACAACCTTTTCATGTCATTGCACAAGTTACCTGAAGTGGTAATGACCAAGACCATGCTTGACGCCCCATTTGAACTCCCCAACATAGCGACTTCCGTCTTCGCAGGTGTGAACTCCGCAACCGTGACTCTGTCCACTGGACCACTCGCCGGAGAACATGTCTCCAGTGTAGAATCTGTAAGCCCCATAACCGTGGCGAAGCCCCTGCCTATACTGGCCCCTGTAACGGCTACCTCTGGCCCAGGTCTCAACACCATAGCCATCGTACTTGCCATCAAGCCAGTCACCTTCAAATCTGCCGCTCATGGAATAGTAATAAACGCCGCTGCCGGAGCACTTGCCCTTGTGGAACTCTCCCTCGTAAACGTCACCGTTGCAGTAGAAGCTTACCCTCTTGTCAGATTTAGGGCGAGAGCCGATGGACCAGAAAACGGGCAAAGGGTTGGTAGACGGAGAGGGGAAGGAGCGTGCGAGGAACAATCGGATCGAAGAGAGGCGAGGGATGGCGAGATTCAAGGAGTAAAGAAGGGCGGCGGAGAAACCAAAGGCGGAGAGAAAATCAACAAGGAAAGAGCGAGTGGGATGGGAGAGGAGGTAATAGGAGAGAGGGAGGAGAAATAGAAAGAGAGGGAAGCGGCGAAGAGAGAGACGCAGAGAAGACGCCGGAGAAAAGGAGGAAGGAGGAGGAGAAGGAGCGAATCGATGGGTTAGGAGAGGACGCTTGTGGGAAAAGGGATCACGGTGGTGAGATACGATCTGAGGGAAGAAAAGAAGAGGGGGAGAAGGGTTGAAATCGGAAGAGACGCCGCTGCTTTCTTTTCCGATTTGAGCTTCTGATTTCTTCTGATGCATCACATCAATGGAGATCCCGCTGATCGATTTCAACGTCTGCCTCGTCGAGGAAGATGATAAATGTATTTTCTTCTTCTTCTTTTTTATAATTTATTTATGGAAAAAATAACCCAACAAAATAAAAAAACAAGAAGCTCCTTCTCCCCTGAAGAAAAATTTTGAATTTCAAAATCCTCGGACTATCGAGAGAACTCCTCTTCCACGATTCTCCAACACTGGAGGAGTTGAGGCTCGGCGACGGCGGATCTTCTTCCTTGTTTGTTTCTCAAAATGGTTTTCAGATGTTGGTTTCGTTTGGCTTTACTCTTTTGTTTCGGTCTCGGTATTATCTCCGAACTTCCGGTCCTCCTTGATGTCAAGTATGAGATATGCAACATCCAGATCCGATCAACTTTTGGGTAAATCTCGAAGACCTCTCAACATTTCAGGCACCACTCTCCAAAGTTCTCTTCGTGTTGTCGCTTATGATGGCGCCGCTATGGATAATTTCGATCTAGAGGTTCAACCTCTGTTTCTTTCTTCACTCGAGTTGGGGATTTATCTCACTCATCTGGTTTGCGACCTCTGTTTGACGGTGATTTCGACATCGGCAAAGGTTGAAATAGGAAGAGACGTCGCTGCTTTCTTTTCTGATTTGAGCTTCTGATTTTTTCTGATGCATCACATCAATAGAGATCCCAATGATCGATTCACATCAATGGATGTTGAAATCGGAAGAGACGCCATCGTCGAGCTGTGCCTCCAGCTATCTTGCTCATCCACCACTTCCACTTCTCTCTCAGCAAAGGAGTTCATCGGTGGCGCAGCTCAAAGGTGTTGAAGACTTTGTCGGAGGTATGGTGGTGTTGTTGGTGCTTGAGGACGGCGGCCACTCTTCCTCCATGCTCCTCTGCCTCGTCTTCTCTGTCTCAAGCTAGATCTGATCCCTCCTCAATAGAACTTTTTTACTTCTCGGCGATGACGTGTCCTCGCTCTCAGTTGCGGTGAAGACCCCGGTTGATGCGGTTGAGTCGAGTTACGGTGGCAGCTATGATTAACAGCCATATTCCCGACCAACAGGAACTCCTAGGTTCAGCAGATCTGGTGGCCAAAGACCTTACTTTCGAGCTCCTCCTGTCTATGTATCCCCGGTGGAGGCTTCCAGCGAGCCAAGCTCCCCCTTCCTGTCGATTGAACTCGTCGCCGGTGATTGAACCTTTGTTCACCTTTGGTTGTATCGACTTTCTCGGCTCATCAAGTGGCCTTTATTCCGACAAGGGAACTTCTAGTCCGGCGTGACCCCATGACTTCCATTTCGGAGAATTGTCGTGGTACCGTTACCAATGAGGTTCGTTTGTCTCAAGGCCAATCTGATATCTAATGAAGAGTAGATTTGGCATCGGGATTCTTCATCGGGGTATTGGAATCTCTCTCCGATGAAAGCCGAAGCTTCGCCATGGATGTCGCCAGATTCACCGCCGGCAACCCTCTCACTCTGTCATCATCTCGGTTGCATCGTTCTTCGGGAAAGGCTCAAAGGATCTCATCCTCGATCCCTTTCTCGACTGGTGTGACCAAATATTGTATCACACCATGGCGGAGCTTAGGTCCAGAGAGCCGCTCGCTCACCACCGCAGCCTCCGGGCTTACGACTCCTCCCATCTTTGATAGTCGCCGCCGTCGACTCAGTTGTAAGGCGTCTCCGGTAGGGTATAGTCCTGGCTTAGCTGAGCAGAGGAAGGACACTCTTGAAGTTTGGGCCATGTTGGATGAAGATTGGACTTGGTCTGGCCCATTAAAAATAGTGGGCTTAATGCTTAAGGAATTAAACAGTTTTCTGGCCCGCCATAAGTTGTTCTCAAAGCCCAAGTCAAAGATAGGCCCATCTAGTGGTCTGATTAATCCTTATGCTTCGGTGTTTCGACACAAAGATTCAAGTGGTCGAAGACTCCTCTTGAGATTTGGATCGACATCAATACGAGGATTGACGGATTACTTCTTGGCCGTTTATTTGGAGTCTGATTATATTTATTTTGTGTTATCAGCAATTGGAATGCAAAGTTTTACCCCTTCTCAGTTGGTATCTAAGCCCTTGTTCATCTCGGGTTTTGCGGGAGCCTTTTCATGTCCCTCTTGTCATCATCTTCTTTAGGGATCGAGTGTCTCGGCACTCCAGACGCAGGTTAGAAATCTCAAAATACAACGAATACGTTTGTATTCCATGTGGTATTTCATCTTTAGAAATCCGAACGTCACAGTCCGACAAGCTTTGCACCACTTCAAATGCCATATTCATGCGGCGTGGTCCGCTTTATGTAGATGAAGTATATTGCGGGTGATTTTAAAATTAGTAGAATTAATATGTACAAATTTTAAATCATAATTTGTTGTTTTTACTAATCAACAACATTGTTTTTTACTTTTACATTTTATTTTTTTTATAATAAAAAAAATTGTGATCACCCGCAATATACTTCATCCACATAAGTGACTACATTAATTGGTGTTAAAAAAAATTGTGATCACGACTCAATAATGTAATTAATCCATTATCAAATCTCAGTTAGAACAAAAACATGTGATCTACAGCAAACATAAACATCACTAATATGAATCAAAATCATGAAATCATCAATCCTACAATCGATTTAAACCATGTACATGACACATAACAAACACAAACCCAACAAATATAATAAAAATCTGAAATATAATCAAAGTCTGGGACGAGATCTGAGCATGATGATTCTCTCTCTGTCCATGATGATTTTCTCTCTGCAACTTCAAATTTACCATTTTTATCAATTAATCAGATTATGAGAATTAAAAATAAGATGAGATTTTAAAGAAATTGAAACTTACAGCGATGAATCTTCTCTTGAGAAATAGATATGCAATTCAATATTGGAATCAAAATCTTGTTCTTGTTTGCAAAAATCAATCAATCAAAGACTTTAAGAAGACAAAGAAGAAGAAGACTTGCACCAATTTCTCTTATTTCGTCGCCTCTTCTTCAAACAAACTTGATTACGCCATCGCGGAGAAGCTCATTTTCAAATTTATGGAGAAAACACATAGATCAAACCACAAAGTTTCGATTTAAGAGATTCACAGCTTCGTTTTGAGTTTAGGGATTTGAATTTACGTTTTGCTTTAAATGAAGGACAAGTGAATCCTGGTGATGAATTTCGCTGATGAATCCTAACACAATTAGTATCTTGACTTCCAAGTTATTTGATTAACCAACAAACTTTACTTAGAAAAAAAAAATGCAACTTAGACAACAATGCTCATACACTAATGAACCATAGATGGCAATTAATCATTTTACGGTTACAAAAATCAAAATCGGACTGAGTTCGACGAGAAGAACAAAGAAACAAACTTAGATCGCCTGAGTAAGTAGCTGACAGATATTAATCGATTTGATAGAATCTTTGTCTTATCGAGTTAGGATAAGATAAGAATATATTATATTAGGATTTGATGTTAGCAAAAACCTAATGTCATAGGGATTAAGAGTTGAGTCTTCTCCTTATAAATATCACAAGTTTGGAGAGCTTTGATATATTGAGAATCACAAGAGTTGTTTAGTTTTTGGTGAAACTTTTCTAAACATTAATAAGAAGAGAGTTCTTATTAAATCATTCTTGTGACATACCAACCAAGAATTGGTATCAGAGCCTTACGAGAAGGGATCAATCGCAACTCGAGGAGGAGGCGCGATCAAAGCTTAATGTGTAGGTCAAGAAACTCCATTGCGACAAGGAGGTCAACATGGAAGAACACAAGATGATTACCGTAGCACCGAGGGTGAAGGATTCAACACCTTCTTCGGTCCAATTTCCTATGCTAAACACCACAAACTACACCGTTTGGGCCATGAGAATGAAGGTGGCTTTGAAGGTTCACAAAGAATGGGAGATTATAGATCCAGGCAGTCCAGATGTTGAGAAGAACGATATAGCAATGACTCTTCTCTTTCAATCCATACCCGAGAGCTTGATCTTGCAAATTGGAGTGCAAGACACGGCAAAGGGTATGTGGGAGGCAACCAAAACACCTCACATGGGAGATGATCGTGTTAGAGAGGCACGCTTACAAACTCTAAACTCGGAGTTTGATCGGTTGATGATGAAAAACTCGGATAAAATCGATAAGTTTACAGACAAGCTATCAGAATTTTCATCAAGAAGTGTCGCCCTAGGAGTAATGATCGAAGAATCAAAACTTGTGAAGAAGTTTCTCAAAAGTCTACCACGAGACGAGTACATTCACATCGTAGCTTCTCTTGAGCAAGTGTTAGACCTCAACACAACCGGATATGAAGACATCGTGGGAAGATTAAAGGCGTATGAGGAACGTATTGAGGAAGATACACACAAGAAAAGCCAAAAGAAACTTATGTGGGTAACTCGGATTCCCAAAACTCTCGTGGAAGTTTTGGCGGAGGACGTGGTAGAGGAAGAGGAGGTGGACGTGCTCGAGGTAGAGGAACCTCGGATCAAAACCAAAATCAGTTTAAGGATAAACAAAAGAAAGATTACTCTAAAGTCATGTGCTATAGATGTGATAAACTTTGTCACTTTGCAAAAGCATGTCCCGAAAGACCTCAAAGACATCAAGAAGCAAACTTAACCGAGACGCAAGTGGCGGATCAAGCGTTATACGTACATGAAGTTGTGCTTCTCAATGAAGAAAAGGTGATATCGAGGAAGTACGATGCCGAGAATAGAGACAAAAGTACTTGGTACCTAGATAATGGCGCTAGCAACCACATGACCGGTAACAAATTTTTCTTTTCGGTTCTAGATGATGAGATCATTGGAAGCATGAGGTTTGGAGATGGCTCAAGCGTAAGAATAGCTGGAAAAGGAACGATAGCTTTTGTATGCAAGACGGGAGAACAAAAGCATTTAAAGGATATTTATTATATTCCCGATCTTAGACACAATATCTTGAGTCTTGGACAAGCAACGGAGAACGGATGTGAAGTTCGTATGAAAGAAGACTACTTGACTTTGTTTGATCCAAGTGGAAGAATATTGGTCCATGTCAGAAGATCTCCAAACCGCCTCTACAAAGTAAACATAAAGATAGGAGGATCGTTGTGCTTACAAGCCCGAAGCAATGAAGAAACTTGGAGATGGCATCAAAGACTCGGACATGTCAACTTCAGAACATTGAAGAGTATGTTCGACAAAGAGATGGTAATAGGACTACCATCACTTACGTAGAAACAGAAGTTTGCGAGTCTTGTCTCGCCGGAAAATAGACCCGCCTAGCTTTCCCATCGAAAGCGAGCTTCCGTGCCTCACAAGTTCTTGAGCTCATTCACGGCGACTTGTGTGGACCTATATCACCATCAACACCCTCAAGAAATAGGTACATTTTCGTGTTAATTGATGATCACTCACGTAACATGTGGACTATTTTGTTGAGAGAAAAGGGTGATGCATTTCAGAGGTTCAAACTCTTCTCGATAATGGTGGAGCAACAAACCGGAAAGAAGATTAAAATATTCCAAACTGATCGAGGAGGAGAGTTCACATTGGCTGAATTCAACGAGTTTTGCGAGACAAACAAGATTCAACGTCATCTAACCGCACCATACACTCTGCAAAAAAATGGTGTCGTAGAAAGACGTAATAGGACACTAATGGAAATGACAAGAAGCATGTTAAAGACCATGAATCTACCAAATTATTTGTAGGGAGAGGCAGTACGACACTCAAATTATTTGATAAATTGTATTCCCACAAAGACATTGGTTGATCAAACTCCAAAAGAATGTTTCTCGGGTAAGAAACCGAATATTGAGCATTTGCGAGTTTTCGGGTGCTTAGCTCATGTCAAAGTGGAGGCAATGCATCTAAAGAAACTTGATGAGAGGTCAAGACCACTCATAAACATAGGAACAGAACCGGGATCCAAATCCTATCGACTATACGACCCTAAAGAGAGAAAGGTGGTCGTAAGCCGTGATGTAGTCTTCATCGAGAACAAAGGATGGGGCTGGAATGAGCGAGATTTTGGAAAAGAGGAGAAGAAGAAAAGGTCTATAGACTCTACGAGGCTTTATACGGATTAAGACAATCACCTAGAGCATGGAACACCAAACTCGATCAAGTCCTTAAAGGTTTGAAGTTTTCAAGATGCTCAAAAGAACAATCTGTGTATTGCAAGCAAGATGAAGGGTATCGTCTCATCGTAGCTGTATACGTAGATGATCTCTTTGTCATCGGGTCTTCTCTTGAGATCATTAGCGAGTTTAAGATAGACATGTCGACTAAGTTTGAGATGAAGGATCTAGGAAAGCTTACTTACTATCTTGGAATAGAAGTAACACAAGATTTTGAAGGAACCAGAGTTAAACAAGAGGGATACGCTCAAAAGATCTTGATGGATACATGTATGGAGACATGTAACGCTACTTACATCCCAATGGATCCCGGCCTCAAGTTATCTAAAGTGGAGGACGAGTCAAATGTCGATGCAACAAGATATCAAAGGACAATAGGATGTTTACGATATCTACTCCACACTCGGCCGGATCTAGCATACTCCATAGGAGTTCTTAGTCGGTATATGCACAGCCCAAAAGAGTCTCACGCTCAAGCAATTAAATATGTTCTTTGATACATAAAAGGCACCATGAGCTATGGAGTGAAGTTCAAGCGGAATGGAGAAGAAAGGATCATCGGCTATAGTGATAGTAGTCACAACATAGATATTCACGATGGCAAAAGCACGGGAGGTCATGTCTTTTACTTCGGATCGGCGCCTATCACGTGGTGCTCTCAAAAGCTACCTACCGTAGCTTTGTCATCTTGCGAGGCTGAGTTCATGGCTGCTACCACCGCCGCTTGTCAAGCGATTTGGCTTCAAGAACTACTTAGTGAAGTAGTCGAAACAAAGAGCAAGAAGGTTACCATTCGAGTAGACAACAAGTCTGCAATCGCACTCACCAAGAACCCGGTATTTCACGGACGAAGCAAGCATATACTTTCAAAGTATCATTTCATCCGTGAATGCATCGAGAATGATCAAGTGGACGTGGAACATGTACCCGGGACGGAGCAACAGGCGGACATACTCACCAAAGGACTAGCACAGACAAAGTTCAAGGAGATGAGGGAGCTAATCGGTGTTGAAGACCTTCATGATCCAAGTTCAAAGATTAAGGGGGAGAATGTTGGTTAATCAAATAAATTGAAAGTCAAGATACTAATCGTGTTAGGATTAGGATCAATTAAATTAAATATTAAACTTAGCGTTATCGAGTCAGGATAAGATAAGAATAGATTCTATTAGGATTTGGTGTGAGCAAAAACCTAATGTCATAGGGATTAAGAGTTGAGTCTTCTCCCTATAAATATCACAAGCTTGGAGAGCTTTGATATATTGAGAATCACAAGAGTTGTTTAGTTTTTGGTGAAACTTTTCTAAACATTAATAAGAAGAGAGTTCTTATTAAATCATTCTTGTGACATACCAACCAAGAAAGTTGACATTTTCGAAAAAATTACGAACCTCTTTGATTATTGATGAAGTCGATGAAAAAAAAAAACATTTGCAACATTTTATTAAAATAGCTTATAGTTTATTTTTTGCCAAAACGATGTTGTTTTGATGTTTTTGTTAGTTTTTTAACATCAACTAACGTAGTTATATTAAGGGAATATATTGCGGATAACTTTAGAGTTAGCGTGCATAACTTTTAGATAGGATTTTCTTAAAAAAACAAAAAAATGTTATGGTTTATTTGTAGAAAACTCAATAATCTATCAATTGAAAAGAGGCCGTTCTAGTTTCATAAGGGCCATTTTGGATATTACAAGGATTCTTACGAGTATTTATGAACAAGGAGCTATTTATCGCAAGACTGGCGACCAAGGTATATAGGAAACGCCCACTAGTAAAAAAAATCCGTATAGCCACTGCTAAATCCGTGGCTACAAGAAGAAAAATCCGTGGCTAAAAAGCATATAGCCACGAAAAACCACAGATTTAATTCGTGGCTATAGAGGCGTGGCTATTGGTAAATCGTGGCTTTATGTGGCTTTCCGTGGCAAAACGTAGCTACGGACTAGTCACGACAATATTCTGTGGCTATCGTCGCAAATAGCTACAGATACAATTGTGGCAAACCGTGGCAACTGGCCACGGCGTGGACCGTGGCTATTCGTGGCAACTGGCCACGGCATAGACCATGGCTATTCGTGGTAATCTGTAGCTACGGTGTAGTCGCGGCCAGTAACAGTGGCTAGTCGTGGTAAAACATGGCTATTGGCCACGCGCCGACCGTGGCTATCGGTGGCTAATTATAGATACAAGCCACGCCCCTGACCGTGGCTTTCCGTGGCTATATGTAGCTATTTCGTTTTAAAACTAAATAATTAATAAAAATTTGTAATCAAAATTTTTAAAACGTAAATAATTAATAAATATAATGAAAATTAAAATATTTATAGAAATTAAAATTAATCTTTTGTTCACAAATATTTAAAATTAGAAACTAAAAGTCTACAAGTCGAATTCGCCAACCATATTTTGAAAATCGGTATTGTTGAAATCATTTTGATCATTGTGACTCGTATGATCGGAAGAAGGTCCAACGTCGGCATTTGGAGGCGGTTCATCGTACGCGGCACATGGATCTCCTTGTTTACTCCAAGAGCGATGAGTAGTGTATCAATGGACGATTCAATCCGCTTCACACTAAATTCCAATGCTGTGAGACGAATATCCGTGTCGAGGTTTCGCGAGATGGAAGTATGTATAGGCACTTGCGGGTCGACTAACTGATTCTGGCAACTCCCTAACCCGAAAATACGCCCTTTGTGTGGCGTTACATGCTGTATTAAAACGAGGAAACAAAAGTGTTATATAAGAAACACGAAAGCTAGATTTAATCTTCGTAATATAAAGCTACACTTAATCTCCTTAATATAAAAACACAGAAGTATGTTACTTAGACTAAGTTAAAAATGTAATGCACATGAACTAGTTTTTAAACAACCATTACGTAATGTACTGCTCAATTTCTTCATCATCATCCGATCCTTCGTCATCTTCGGGGTATAACCAATTGTTTGGATTATGATTAACACCACTGAGACCACTTTCTGGTATGAATGTTGTACCCATGTTTTCTTTTGATATAACCTGCCAAATTAGCAAGTTTTGTGTTAATATATCGTACTGTCGGTAATGATACTACTTAATATACTACCTTTTACAATAAAATTGAAACTTACATTGGTTATGTTCTTAAGAGCAATGTTAAGATATGTTGTCGCCCGTTCAAACTTAACAACTACAACATCCTTTAGGAGCAACACTGAACCCTCCTTTATGTGCGACTCATATTTGTTATCAGATATAGCGGACCTATGAATGCTCGCTTGCACAGTACCGGTCGGATCCTACAATAATAAAAAATTACGGTTATCGATTACTAAATATCTAATTACTTAAAGAACATATTTTTGACAAAACTTATATATACATTTTACCTTCATTATGACCATCGCATCCCCTAATCCATTAGGAACCATTTTATGAATCACTGCTACCAAAAAAGGTACATGACACCATTGTAGTTTTATCTGATGAAGCTCTTTTACAAGTGTCCATCCACCTGTATGTCCACCTATATTCAAAATATAATAAATAACATATATTTAACTGTCAATTAAGCAATCTAAAAAGAATTATTGCATAATAATAATGACATTTTTATTTTACCTTTTTGTGTTAGGTATTCAATTGTAATCTTCCAAGGGACATCGATGAAAGAAGGATCTTCTGGCTTAACAACACAATTCACCGTCCGTACATGTCTGTCATAAGAATTACACATAGACTCGCTTATACCAGAACATTCTTGCAACATTGATAGTTCTAATTTTTTCCTTGCATGTTCTTCAGCTTGTCTCACACCAGCTGGACCGGGAACCAAAGATCCTTCGTCATCCATCATTAGATTAAATTCATTATGTGGCAGAGGACGAGAAGATGAAGCTTCAGAGCGGCGAACAGATTTAGGTTTTCTAAACATTTTGGTTGATGCAAATGATATTTCTTCTACCATAATACGATATATACTTATATAAATTATAGTCACGATTTAGCCACTGAAAAATTCGTGGCTACCCGTGGCTAAGAGCAAAAAAGCGACGACACAATCTGTGGCTATTCGTGGCTAAAAGCAAAAGCCACTACAGAATCCGTGGCTATTCGTGGCTAAGAGCTCAAGCCACGACGCAATCCGTGGCTATTCGTGGCTAAGAGCACAAGCCACGACAGAATCCGTGGCTATTCGTGGCTAGCAGCAGAAGCCACGAGGATGTCTGTTGCTATTCGTGGCTTTATGACATGACGTATCAGTAACCACGGAATAATCCATGGCTATTCGTGGCTAGTACTGTTATCCACGACTCTGTGAGCGGCTATTCCGTGGTTATTTTACTAGCTACGACGTATTCTGTGGCAATCTGTGGCCTTTCGTGGCTACAAGTAGAAGTCACGGTTCTTGTCATGGCTATTCTGTGGCTATTGTGCTGGCCACAGTTTTTTACGTGGTAATCTGTGGCAAATTTGCCACGATTGCTTTTCCGTGGCTTTGTCGTAGCTTAGTCGTGGCTTTTTGAGCGTAGCCACGGTCTTTCCGTAATTAGGTCGTGGCTAGACGAAATTTTTTTACTAGTGGCCCGCCAGTAACACAAACCAATATGTTTTCCAATTCCACGTCAGAATATTTAGATCTACCACAAGAGCCTCCAAATTCATTGTCGTCTCTCCTCCGCTACACGGCAACACACACCAACTCCTTTCAGCTCCGCCACGACTTCCTCTGTCGCACGTAAAATAAATAAACAATTATAGATTTTTCTTCTTTGTTAACTGCCTATGCTTCTTGTTTTGCTGGCTCTTAGTTCAAAAACTCTATATATAGAGAGAAAGAACAGAGGGCATTTCACCACAAGAAAGCAGACCTAATAAGGACAGATTTTAATGATATCTAAAAGATGTCGTAAACTAGGACAAGTTTCTAAATCCATGGTAATGTGTCATTAATTTACGTTGAAAAACAGTTTCACACGACAGAGAAGTAAATAGCGCTGTTAAAATAAAGACACACCAATACGTTGAAAATCTGAAGGAGAAGAGTACGCTGCTAATTTGTTGATATCTAGATATGTTAACGACCGTGTGGGCATTGTAAATAAAAACTTTGTTGCCTTTGAAAATTGTAATCTTAGAAGTTTTGTAATAATTCGACTTGAGTTTAGGGTAGAAATTTAAAATCCCAAGCTCCGAATTTAGGTTTCAGGATAGGTCTTACAAGCCACCCCGTGCCCAGTCCTAACTTACACCATACGACCATGCCTCAGTGGAGACTTGAAACCATAATACAAAGTAAAATGAAGAGACTTACGGATCAAAATACTAAGTGACTTGTTGGGTTGGGGGACAAAGAAAGGAATTTCACAAAGTTAAATGATAACACACAAAGCCCAGAACGTTACTCAGGTTAATCTGTACATTATTACCCTGACATTTCACCTGTTTTTGTTGCATAATATAAAGATGTGTTTTGTTTCTCATTTACTCTTCCTGGGTGACTCCTTTATTATTTTTCCAGTGGGACACTGCTGGTCAGGAGCGGTTCAGGACTATTACTAGTAGTTACTACCGAGGGGCACATGGAATCATTGTGAGTTACTCTCTCTTTGGTCTCTTACTTTCCTCTCCTTGGCAACGTACTTAGTCTGTGGGTGGTGGTAGATTGTTTATGACATCACAGACCAAGAGAGCTTCAATAACGTGAAGCAATGGTTGAGTGAAATCGATCGTTATGCGAGTGACAGTGTAAACAAACTCTTGGTTGGGAACAAATGTGATCTTGCTGCAAACAGAGCTGTTCCATATGAAACAGCCAGGGTACATGCTTTTTAAGCATTCTAGCTTTACCTTTGTTCTCTTGTCAAGTTTCGTAGTCATCAGGTTGTAAGGAGTGTTTTCTTATGCAGGCTTTTGCAGATGAGATTGGAATTCCTTTTATGGAGACCAGTGCAAAAGATGCCACCAACGTGGAACAGGCTTTCATGGCCATGGCTGCATCCATCAAGGATAGGTATGCCTTTTATAACAATGCCATAAAAAGCACATAAGAGGAGGAGCAATTCCTTTTGACAATTGAGTAGTTTTGTCATATGGTCTAATACAAGAGTTGGGTTTGGGGTTTGGATGCAGAATGGCAAGCCAACCAGCTGCGAACAATGCAAAACCGCCAACAGTGCAGATCAGAGGACAGCCTGTTCCCCAAAAGAACGGTTGCCGCTCGTCTTGAATGAAGTATCTATTACTATAGTTTGAAGACCATAATATCCTATCTCATTTGGCTTGTCTCCAATCTTGAACCCTTCTTCTTCTACACTCTTGTCATTCTTTTGCTTAGTGGTATACTCTGGACTTAGTTCCTGCATGTCTATAATTAGTTTAGTAACTAATCCCTTTCTCTAATTTTATGCTCAATTACTTACGTTGCCAAATTGCAACATTTTAGGAATTCAAGTCATACTGGTAATCCTTTGTTGCATGGATATGTAAACAACTACAAAATCGAATAAAAATGAGGGTTGGAATCTTTGTTACCACGTTTCTCTTATCATATCTAATTCTACATCTTTGTATCACTTTACCATGTTGTGAAAAACACTTTCTTTCTCTCCCCTGAGTTTTCTCTTTAGAAGCTCTCACCCTGCATCACTTTTCCGGTGCCGTTCTCGGCTTTGGCTCTAGACAATTTCACTTTCGGCCTCCACACCGCATGGAGAAAAAAAAGGAAGTCACATAGTCGGATAACCCCATCAAAGGGCGAACCAACTGCTTCTCCTAAATTGGATTCAAAATCCCCTGTTACAAAACCAGAGGGCTCAGCCATTAACACTGTCTCGAATCCAAATCATGTGGTTCTACACCAAATGCCACTTTCCTAGAAACTAGTTATATCAGTTGTACCACAAAATATTAGACTGCACATGTCACGTGTAAAAACCATCTGAGATACTTCCTTTATTTGATATCTCTTACAATTAGTGATATATAATCCAATTTAAAAAATAATCAGATTTCATTAAGGATAAATAGTCATTTTACCCACAAGTGGCATTTCAGATTCGGACTCAAGCAAGTCCCGAGGTTGTCACGGGGACTCCAGCCAGACCAAACGTTGACCTTCAAGACCTGAGTGCTCCCTGGACTGCACTCTTCAAAGGAACCAAACGATTGGAACGAGAAAGACAAACCCTTTCTGCTTGAATCGGGAGAACCGTGCGTTGTTATTCCAAATTCTGTCATTGAGAGGAAAAGAAATCTTGGGAGAACTTTGTGATAAATCAATTCTATTTCGATCTGCCGCCTCAAGGAACTGTCCACTCCATCGTCAATGGAATCTGGAGCCAAAAATACAAGGGCATATCAGTCTCGAAGATGGAGGGTAGTGTTTACTAGTTTCACATCCCTAATTCTCTCACTAGATCTAGAGTGTTAAGTCAAGGCTTATGGAACATTAAGGGACAAACAATGTTTGTCACAAAGTGGGAACCAAGACCGATATCAGTCAAGCCAGAACTCACCTCGACTCCTGTATGGCTGGAACTCACCTCGGCTCTGAGGAGGGTCTCGAACATATTGTTGTAATGGTTGGTCATCCGGTTCGAGTTTATCCATTCACACTGAATATGTCAAACCTTGAGGTCGCTGAAGTCTTCACTATAATCGATCCTAGAAAGCTTCTTCCAGAAGGAGTTAATGTGAAGTTTGAGTCAGGGGAGATTAGAAGAGTTGAGGTGTCAAGCCCTTGGATGCCACCAATTTGTGGGCATTTGGCACAATATTAAGCGGTGTGCATCAGCGCATGTTACTTGCTCGAAGTGTAACTCCATGGGACACCAAACATAAGCCTTCCCTCGAGCAAAGACCACCAATGGGAAGAATCGCTGACATCACTCCAAAACTCCAGCCACACGAGCTGATGTGGTCATGGCAAAGAACTCGCAATTACCAAAGTTGTTACAACAGTCGTCGCAGTCCCGAGTCTCAAAGGAAAAGAGATTATGGAGACGATTTTGACACAGAACCAATCTTAGTCTCGCCGACAAAGACAGTTGAAGTTGGTGAGTCAAGTGGGACTCTCAGCATTGAGATCACTATGGACAACCTTCACACTCTAAAAGGCAACCCGAAGGAACATGAAACTAAACCTGATTCCCATCTGTATTCCTTGGGTGGTGAGCGTGATCGCACAGAAGAGGAGGCTTCGTTTACTCCAGTGATATCTAAAAGGCAGCATCGAAGCGCAAGGAATACTCGGGGAAAGGGCCCCTCAAATCATTAATATTTATGTCGTTAGACATCTTTTGTTGGAATGTTCGAGGATTTAACATCACTGGTCATAGAAGAGGGTTTAAGAAGTGGTTCAAGCTTAACCAACCAATATTTGGAAGTATCATCGAGACTCATGTACAACAGCTGATTGTAAGAAGATCATCAACACTGTTCTTCCTGGCTGGTCTTATGTAACTAACTATGACTACTCAAAATTTGGGAAATTTTGGGTTTTGTGGCACCCTAGTGTCAGAGTTACAATTCTATCTAAATCTCTACAAATGATGACTTGTGCAGTCAAGCTCCCAAAAGTCCAATCAGAATTTCTGGTGTCCTTTGTGTATGCAGCAAATGAAGAAATACTAACAAATCTATCCATCGATACGGCCCTGGCAGATAAACCATGGGCAGTTCTAGGAGATTTTAACCAAGTTTTAAGCAGCAATGAGTATTCAACTGCCGATGAGTACTCAACAAACAGAGGTATGCGTAACTTTAATAACTGTCTTCAGGCTTCCAATCTAGCTGATTTGACTTTCAGAGGAAGCTCTTTCACTTGGTGGATACAAATCTAATTGCCAAGAAGCTTGATCGAATGTTGGTAAATGAAGAATGGTCAACTTTTTTCCCATCCTCTGTTGGTTTTTTCGGGGAACCTGATTTCTCATATCATAGTCCAGCTGGAATCACCATCTCCACATTAGTGTAACGTAGGAAAGCGCCTTTTAAGTTCCTAAACATGCTCTTGCAAAACTCTGAGTTCATTCCTCTTATCTTTTCTTGCTGGTACTCGCGGAATTTCATGGGATCTACTATGTTTCGAGTATCTCAGAAGCTCAAAGCTCTCAAGAATACAATCAAATGTTTCAGCCGCTAGAACTACTCAAACATTGAGAAATGAGTCAATGAGGCTCTATTGGATCTACAAGGTCAGTTATTGCATGCTCCCTCTCCCTCGTTAGATGTCTAAGAAATGGAAGCACATAGGAAATGGCAACATTTTGCCAATGCAGAGAAAACTTTCATTTACCAAAAGTCAAGGATTACTAGGATTCAAGTTGGGGATAGTAACTCTTCGAGCAATGAATCATATCCATTTTTTTTACTTCGTGCACTGTGTAAGAATAGAGGATTATGAAGACATCCAAAACCTTTGTGTGAACTTTTTTCGAAACCTTTTGGGAAGCTCGGAATCTTTTCCTCAGTTTATGCAAGAGGAAATTTTGATCTGACTCACTTTCCAGTGCTCAGATATACAAAGGGATAGGACTTTGCTTTGTTCTCAGGTGAAGAATTTTGGGAAACTTTCTTCTCTCTACTGAGAAACAAAGCACCAAGTTCTGATGGATACCCTTCTGAATTCTTCAAAGGTTTTTGGAATGTGGTTGGTTCGGATGTCTCTAGAGCAGTGGCAGAGTTATTTAGCTTCGGGTAATTACTCAAGCAATGAAATGCGACTTTTCTTACCTCATTCCAAATATATCAAATGCATCGAAATCACTGACTTCAGACCGATTGCCTGGTGCAACACAGGCTATAAAGTTATATCCAAATTGTTATCCAATCGTCTCAAGTAACTTCTTCCTTCTGTGGGTTACCCTATCAGTCTTCGTTCTTATCAGTGAGGCTTCTAGTGGAAAACGTTCTCTTGGCAACTGAAATTGTTCATGGCTACAACTGAAAACATATTTTCCCGAGAGCAATTTTTAAAGTTGACTTGTGCAAAGCTTTCGACTCCATGCATTTCTGCCCTAAGTTTTTTAATTGCAGTTAATGGCAAAATTAGTGGGTTCTTTCATAGTACAAGAGGGGTGAGACAGGGAGACCCCCTATCTCCCTATATTTTTATACTTAATGTTTGTTGATGATGTGATATTTTTTTGATGGCTCGTCTGCTTCTCTTCAGGCTATCATTGAGGTTCTGAATTTGTTTGATTCTAGGTATGGTTTGAATATGAATAGAGAGAAGACTCAACTGTTTTTCGTGGGTTTGAACCCAGAGGAATCCACTACTCTTGCGAGTTACGGCTTCCCAATCGGTTCACTTCCTATAAGATACCTTGGATTCTCACTTATGCATCGCAAGCTCACAGTCGCCGAATACTCACCGCTCCTTGATAAAATCAGTGGAAGATTCCTTTCTTGGGCGGTTAATACTATCTCATTCGCCGACAGGTTACAACTCATCTCATATGTGATCATTGGGACTCTAAATTTTGGATTTCAGCATTTATGATACCTAAGGACTGCATCCGGAAGATTGAAAGTATGTGTTCTCGCTTCATTTCGTCTGGTAACGTTGATAGTCATTACTCGACAAAGGTATCTTAGGCAAATGTAGGTCTTCCCAAGCAAGAAGGAGGTTTGGGCCTTAGGCGCTATGCAGTGTGGAACACTACCTTTTGTTAAGGCTAATCTGGTTATTCTTCTCCAAAAGTGGTTCGTTATGGGTTCCATGGCACATCCATCATCACCTCAGAAACCAATCCCTTTGGGAATTGAATGCTAGCGCAACAAACTCATGGAACTTGAAGTCTCTACTTAAGCTCAGGCCTCTAGCCCATCCGTTTGTCTCTTGTACTGTGGGAAATGGCAGCACAACCAACTTATGGTTTAACTCATGGACCTCGTGACCTCCCTATACCTATCTCTTCTAGTGTTGCAGAGGCGTGTAATGCATCAGGTTGGATCCGTCCCCCCATATCTGATTCAGCTCTTATTCTTCAAATCTTTCTATTGACTATGTACAACCCAATGGAGTCCAATGTGGAAGATATCTACAGCTAGCAAGTTGGTGGAATTAACTACCCAAGTTTCATATCAAGCAGAACTTGGGAATCAATTTGACCTAGGGAAAAGGTCAAAGATTGGTACTCTTCAGTTTGGTTCAAAGGAGCTACCCCAAGATATGTTTTCTTGATGTGGGTCTCTCACCTTGACAGATTGCCTACTCAATTAAGACTTGCAGGCTGGGGTATGCAAATTCCCACTTCATGCTACATGTGTTCCACCTTGGATGAGACAAGAGATCACCTTCTTCTCATATGTGATTTCAGTGACATAATATGGAGATATGCATTGCTCAGGTTGCATCTTCCTCCTTATACTTTCTATTCTTGGACTGTTTTGATAGCTTGAACTCGAATGGATTCAATGCTCGCTCTTTCTTTGTTCCGGAAAATTGTTGTTCAGGCAATAATCTAATCTGTGGCGGGAATATAACAACATACTGCACAATAGTCATGTGACACCACCAATTGTGTTGTTCAAAGAGATTGATAGACAAGTGAAGAACACCATCTCAGCACACAGATATCGGAAGAAATTTCAAACTCTCATATTGAAATGACTCTCTGAAAACTAGCGAATGCTATTCAAAACCCCAAAATACTCTTTGTTTTTAACTTTTTTTGGCAAGGTTCATATATAGTTGATTAAGTTTTTTTGTAAAATTTACATTCATATAAAAAAATTACCGTTTGATATCAATCGGATCAACGTATTGGGCCTTGACCCAGTATGACACGGGAGTACCAGGTTCGTTCGTTTACATAAGCTCCAGCCCAAAGCAGACTTGAATTTTAGTTATGATAGAGCGAACGAGAGACATGTTGCTTCATCTCTTCCACATCGGCAAATCGGATTATTTTTGCTCTGGAAAACGAAGGAACCCCAAACTAATTCCATTACTGTTTTTTTTTTCTTTGGAAAATTATAAGCCTATCTTAGAAGAAATGGATATCGAACAAAAGCAGGAGGAAATAATCGATCTATTCGTTAAACGAGCTTCTGTATCGAAAGGACATGCTCTTGCATCTATCCTAGTAGAAGCTACATCGCATCCCTGGCTTTTCGCCTTTTCCGAAATTTTGGGTCTACCCTATGTTGCCGAGGTTTGATTCTGGAATCTAGCTTACAATATCTAGGGTTTCTTCGGGATCAGGACTTCAGGAGTAAACGTTTTTCTCAATGTTCGCTATTATAATAATTTATCACATACTTGATGCGTTTGTTGGATCACCTGACTTTTGACATACCTTGGATTGTATCTGTGATTATACTATTTTACTTTTCTGTTTGGTGTTGCGGAGTTCACTTGTTAAATTTTCAAATCTCTGTGTGCACCCACCATTGTTTGGTTTCTGAAGCTGTTAACATTCACTGCAGCTTCAAGGAACCACTAATTCTGTATACCTGGATGTACTACGGTTATTCGCACATGGAACCTGGAGTGATTACAAATGTTCGAGCGGAACCTTTCTCTTTTACATACCTATATGGATCAATTGATAATTTTTGGACATTGTTCATTCATCACTTAAATTTCTTACTTTCTAACGTTTTATGTTATCTATGGATGGAATACCTTCACTGTGTCTTCTGAATTCTAATTCTAATCTCCTGAAACTCTAGGCAACACTGGCTGTATTTCTCAATTGGTTCCTAGCCAAGTTCTTAAGCTAAAGCAGCTCACTGCCCTTACTCTGGCTGAAATAAACAAGGTATATCTTCTTCCTTAGTTGGTGGCTAGCCAGTCTGTTTACCATGTCAACTTCTATCTTATGGTGCTTGTTTTTTGGTTCAGGTATTACCCTATGATATACTGATGGTCGAGTTAGATATCACAAACGTACGTGAACCCGAAGATTTCTTATTAATAAATGCATGTACTCGGTGAGTTTCCAGACTAATTTACAGTTGAAATGATTGATCTCAATTTTCTTTTTGAGTAATATCTGTTTTTATTTGCAATAGAACATATGTCAACTGAAGTGTGACAATGCAGAAAATGTACAAAAGTACTGTGCTGACTTTTTGAATATTTGCAGGGTATAGTGAGCTGCAAATCTGAGGAAAACTTGATTAGTTGAAAAGATGTTTCGAGGTACTTGCTTTTTCTCAGATCCAGTTGTATGATCGCTGTGCTTTTCGTTAGATCTACCTGCACCTCTTGAACCAGTGTATCCCTTGCAAACATGTAGGTTCAGTTTGCAGCTGGTAGAGATTTAAGGCCAGGACAACTTGGGAATATGATGAACACCCTGGAAAATTGGTAGCTTCTTCGATCTATATTATCTCTTCTGCTTTGGACCCCGGGCTTTACTAGAAGAACTCAAACTTGGAAGCTGGAATCTCTGAAAAATATGTTTTATCTCAATGCCCTACTGTGAGATTTTATGTGAGAGTCTCTTTTCATGAAAGAGGTTGCGTCTCCTTAATTGTGGAGTCAGTTTATTTGTGTGTGCACATAATTGATGTTTAGGTTGAGCACATCAGAAGATCTGCTGGTTTCAATTCAAGATAAGATAAAGTGGGCTGACAGCACGAGTGAGGTTGACAATAGAAATCGTAAGGAAGTAGAAGAGAGGGTGGGGAAGTGAAAAAATCTCTTTCCATGAAGGTACCAGTAGATTGTGGCTTATTGTGCTTTTCACCGTTGATTGGGTTGTCATTCAACATATGATAGTTGCATGTTGGAGTTAGACATTTTTGCAAAAAATTAACATAGAGAACTGTTATGTTATACAGAGCCAACAAATGACATAGGCAGTGAGTTGTTTGTTTTATTGGTTTTCTGTTGGACATAGTTCTTATTGTATTTTGGAATGAGATGAACTACCTCCTAATGAAACTAAAATTATGTGCTTATACAAAACAAAATAATCCTAGATGGAGAGAGATTGTTGTTGCATGGGTTCTCTACTGGCTGAGATAGAGTGAGATGGTGATAATGACCATCCAATTTTGCGGGAGCAATGTGAAGCACTTTCGGGTGCCTTTGCTTTTTGTCATTTCAAGTCTGAACTCATTTTTATTGACTTTTTGTGTTAGGAAAGATTATTAGTACGCTGTTGATTTTAAGAAGTTGATGTCTCTTAATGCGTTTTTATTAACTAGATTGCTGGAAATAAAAGTGCCTAGAAAAGAGAATGAGTGTCCTAAGCCTTAAGATGATTTTTTAATGTCAAGCTGTTTCACAGATGATTCTTTAGAAGATGAATGGTAATTCAATATCTAGGGAGAATCGGGAGGATGTTTTGGTGTTGAAATAGTAAAAGAGCAAAATATGGACAAGGAAACAAAATTAAAACTGGAAAAGACAAAAAATGGATCACTCAGAGTGATTGTAGGTGTTTTTGAAATACAGACAGCTTTAATCCGAGGGAAGGGAGTGTAGCCGTTAGATTAATTATGTTTCGCCTTTTAGCTGCTGGAGAATTGGGCTCCGACGAACTATGGCGTTTGTTACCATTAGTGACCCTCACGGGCTCAGCCTGATCAATGCCGATAAGGTGAGGAAAGTTAAGCTTAGCTTTGGAGCCTCGCATCTTGAAAGCTGCCCGATCATACGCCACCGCGGCCTCCTCGGGGGTCTCGTAGGTCCCCAACCATATTCTGGTTCCATTCTTATTTGGGTCTCTGATCTCTGCCGCGTATTTTCCCCATGGTCTTCTCCTCACTCCTTTGTAATTTGCCCCTCTCCGTGGTGGCGGCGCAGATGATGATGATGAATCTACGACAGGAGATTCTGAAGCTGTCAGATCGAAATCATCCTCCTCCAGCAGATGCCGGCGAATCCAATCCAGAGCTATGGAGCCGTTATCCCATCTCAGCTCTCCTTCCATTTTTCTTCTTCCTAGTCGCTTACCGTGGTCTGATTTCTTGGTCTGATTTCTTGTTTTGGAACTCAGGTTGTTCATACTCTAGAGGGAGAAGATATATATATATATCTTCTTGCCTCATTAGCTTCAATATTATATATATATGCAGTTGCTGGGAAGCGCCGAATCAGTCACGTTTTACTCGATGTTCTTCAATTCTCTATTTAATTATCGTGCTAAATATACTTTAAAAAAAACAGAAAAGAATCTTGATCCAGTCGATTTTCTTACTCGTTTGCACACAGCACGAAGGAGTTTATTAGTATTCTATAAACTAATTAATTTATGGATTTTTCAGCAAATAAACTATTTACCTTTTTATTTTTAATGTAAGGTAAACTTCCATCCAAAAATTGTGTATATCAATTCTACAAATTTTAAAGTTACCAGTTAAATAACTCTTCCGTATATCATCGCAGTAATCACGTTATCTATTGTTAGAAAACTGATGGTAACTTCAAAACAATTTTCAAAACGACATCGTTTTGACGCTCCAAAAATACTACACGATGTTTTGTAATTTCCAAAAAAAATTACCTGATGTTTCATTTAATATATTAAAAAAAAATCAAATTGTCAATTTTTTTCTTCGTTGCTTTTCTTCCTCTTTTCTAAGCAATCTTCTTTTTCGTTGTTGTTCTTCTTTCTTTCTTCCAACCAACCGAATCCAGATTCCCAAATTCGTCAAACTCCCTTGGATTCCCAAATCCCTCACTTTCTCTTTCGACCTCCGTAGTAAGGCTCTATCAATTCGCAAAAGGCTGATTTTGAGCAAAAGAAGAAATTGGTTGATTAAATCCAGTTGATGATGGTTGATTAACTCTAAAAGCTGGTTTACATAAGAAGAAGAAGATGGCTGACCCAGAATTGGTTGTCCAGTTGATGATGGATGATTAAATCCGGTTGATGGTTGACTGAACCCGGTTAAAGACTTTTGATCGATTCGATCTGTTTCTCGCCATTTTTGTTGTGTTTGCTTCGATTTCAATAGATAGCTGAAATAATTTTGGTACCTAGTTTGATATTATAATGGTGGAAGATGTATTTCTAATATTACTCGTGTTCGTTGTGACTGTTTAGATTATGAACATGATAGAAACTATCAATTCGACCATTGCAGCCTTATTTGTGCAAGACTTATGGGATCAGGTTTTAGTAATATAGATTTTGAGAGAAATAATATAGAAGAGAACTGTAATTGTAGGCATTTGAAAGATTTTGATTGATTCCAGTAGAAATTTGTACCGTCTAATTGGTTGATTAATTTATAGAGCATAATTTGTTTTTCTTGTGAATCTTTGCATGCTGGTGATTTGCCTTTGATTAAGGAATGCATTTTGTGCGGGTAGGTTTATGTTTCTGCTTTACGTTGCAGCCATTTATTTTCTACAGCCGAAGATGGGAAGCAGTACAGCTCCATTTGCCGACATTGGCAAGAGAGCCAAATGTAACTTTAACAATACTCTGTTTACGGTTCCCATTATTTTACAGTGTTGGTCATTTTTTGACTATTTGAAAACCTGCAGATCTCCTGAACAAGGATTACATTTCCGACAACAAGTTTACACTGACAATGTTGAGTGCCACAGGATCGATAAGTAGGATATCACTTGGCTCGTTTTACTTGAATGGAGTATATCCATTTTAAAGAAAACATAATTTCCTTATATGAATTATTGACGGGTATTATGCTACACTGTAGAATCTGTGTTGCCACATATTTTTCTGAACCAAACATGACATTTGATGTATAGTAATTTGGAGAAATTTTTGTGTGATTATGGTGTCATCTAAGTAGGGTTTTTTGGTTCACTTTCCCTTCAAACTAATGTGCTTAAATTGCTTTAAACCTATGTAACTCTATTGCATAATGACTTTTTTTGTACCAGGAATTTGTAGCCACAAGTTTGAAAAAGGATGATTTCTTTTTTTTGTGACATAAGCACGCTATACAAAGGTCAAAACACCATTGTTGATCTGAAAATCGACAGCCACATCCTTTGGTGCAGAAATGACCTGTCGCTTCTCCAATTATAACAACAGCTTCACCATCGGAAGCGCTCACTCTTTGGATCCATTCACAGTTAGCTTCTTTAAGGTTGACTGTGGAGTTGATAGAGACTAAAAGAAAAAAGTTGACCTGAAACACAAATCCAACTAAACCAACCATATAGTGTCTTTGTTTTGTATAATCTTATAGTACATCAATGTTTTGTGCTTATATGTTGTGTTCATTATATACAAGAATGATAAGAATATATGTATAAATACTGAAGAATGTATCAAAAAGATACAACACTTATCATCCAGTTTGAATATGGATTTTAACTGACATATCAGAAAAGCTTCATAGAATACTAATTTCTTGAGATTTCTATGTTACATTCTTGAGACTCTCCAAAAGCAAGCATAAGGAGAACAACATTCAGCTCTTCATGATTCAGCTGCAACTGCTCTTACAGAAATGAGGTGGTCGGCTTCCATTTCTTTTGCTATCACCATAGATTCTTCGAAAAGCACCAACACCAAGACCTCCTCTCAAGTAAATCTTTCTGGCCATAGAAGCGCACCAAACAAGAGATCAACACATTTACAATGACTGTATAAAAAAAAAGAAACAGAAACAAACAGAGAGAGAAAAATAAGATTTTTACCAGCTCTAATGTAGTACCAATCAGGATCATATAGAGCAAGCTCCTTTAAACGACCAATCTTCACAATGTCTGTCCATGGAGGAAGCTCGATCTGATTCAGACAAAAGAAACAATTATTATTATGTCGTTTTATAGATTTAATGTCTCAAATAAGAATAGAAACACTTATAAAACTCATAACTTTATAACTGTTTGCATAACTAATGTCCACACAGACCCAGATTCGGATTCACTCATTAGATTCATCTCCTCACTGGATTTAATCAACCAATTTCTTCTTCTGCTCAAAATCAGCCCTTTGCAAATTGATAAAACCTTGCTACGGAGGTCGGAAGTGAGGAATTTGGGAATATGAGAAAGTTTGACGAATTTGGGAATCTGGACTCGGCTGTTTGGTTGATTGGAGGAAAAAAAAACAATGAAGAAAAAGATTGGATGGAGGAAAACAATTTGATTTTTTTTTCTAAATATATTAAATGAAATATGGTGTAGTTTTTTTGGAAACTATAAAATATCATAAAATTTTTTAAGTGTTAAAACGATATTGTTTTGAGTTTTGAGGTTACTTATGATTATTATGTAAAAAAGTTATTTAGCGAATAATTTTAAAATTGGTAGAATTAACCAGCGTCACTTCGAATAAACATTTATTTTATAAAAATAAAAAATAGATAATTTATTTGTAGAAAACTTTTTATTTATTATTCCTTTTAAAAAAAGAAAGCTGAAAACTTTTAGCCTCAGTTATATAGTGATCCATCGTTGCCCTTCATGTGTGCATGAGCGCCTTAAAAACATATAGGGGCCTTGGGCTAACTGGTTTATATTGAGCCCTATGTTTGGCCCAATATCTAGGGTTGGATAGATGCGGATGATGTTTTCATTTTCATTTCGTCGTCTCTCTCTCTCGATCTCATCAGTCTTCTACCCAACTTTCAACTCCTCAATTCAAACTTTCCATGGGAGGCCACGAAGGTTACAGCAGCCAACGCCTCTCCCACTCCACATGGTTCTCTCACTTCTGTGCTTCAGCTCGTCGATTTAAATCATTCGCTCCTCCATCCTCAGAGACTGCTGTTCGCTCCACCTCTGGCGACTCTCTGGTTCGTCGCCTGGGCCTTTTCGACCTCATACTTTTGGGCGTCGGTGCTTCCATCGGCTCCGGTGTATTCGTTGTTACCGGAACTGTCGCTCGTGATGCTGGACCCGGTCAGTTGGGGGAATATTTTTCATCATCTCTC
Organism: Cardamine chenopodiifolia; assembly: GCA_963922655.1. Lineage (NCBI taxonomy): Eukaryota > Viridiplantae > Streptophyta > Magnoliopsida > Brassicales > Brassicaceae > Cardamine > Cardamine chenopodiifolia. The sequence goes on along the minus strand of OZ000482.1, from coordinate 14,750,214 downwards.
CTTGATTGTTCAGAATTGGTTACTTGAAACTGATTGTGTAGGGGTGACGATCAGCTTCTTGCTAGCAGGAACATCATGTATACTGAACGCTCTTTGTTATGCCGAACTCGCATCTCGTTTCCCAGCTGTTGTTGGGGGAGCTTACATGTACTCGTATTCAGCTTTCAATGAGATCACAGCTTTTCTTGTTTTCGTGCAACTCATGCTTGATTATCATATTGGCGCCGCTAGTATCTCCCGTAGCTTGGCAAGCTATGCAGTTGCTCTTCTTGAGCTTTTTCCAGCTCTCAAGGGCTCTATTCCTCTTTGGTTGGGGAGCGGCAAAGAGCTGTTAGGAGGGTTTCTCTCTTTGAATGTTTTGGCTCCCATTTTACTTGCGCTCTTGACTCTTGTTCTATGCCAGGGTGTTCGAGAATCTTCCGCTGTCAACTCTGTTATGACTGCTGCCAAGGTACACTCCTGTTCTTCTTTTTCTTCTACCCAACGGGAGCTCTTCTTAACTATATTTATTACTTCTTCTGTAGGTCGTAATTGTTCTCATTGTGATTTGTGCCGGTGCTTTTGACATTGATGTAGCAAATTGGTCTCCTTTTGCGCCTAATGGTTTTAAAGCAGTTCTTACTGGAGCTACTGTTGTGTTCTTTTCATATGTTGGATTTGACGCAGCTGCTAATTCTGCTGAAGAATCGAAGAACCCTCAGGTATGCCCTATTTTTTTGTAAAACATATATACTCTCTACCCATTGTCTTATATATGTTTAAATCCTGTTCAGCGTAATCTGCCTATCGGAATTATGGGGAGCCTTCTGGTTTGTATCTCTCTGTATATTGGCGTATGTTTAGTGCTCACTGGGATGGTCCCTTTTAGTCTCCTCAGTGAAGATGCTCCTTTAGCTGAAGCCTTTTCATCAAAGGGTATGAAGTTCGTCTCAATCTTAATCAGTATTGGTGCTGTTGCTGGACTCACAACTACTCTCCTTGTTGGTCTTTATGTTCAGGTGAATATATATTTGTATCTGAGTTTCTTTTGTAATTTCTTTGATTCCCTCACGGGTTTCTCATCCAAACCAAGGTATCTTTGAGTTGATATTTCGCATAAACAGTCCAGGTTATATCTGGGACTTGGAAGGGATGGTCTATTGCCTTCAATCTTTTCCAGAATACACCCAACTCTTCATACACCTCTTCATTCTCAAACCTGGTGTGGCATTGTAGCTGGCGTTTTAGCTGGCATATTTAATGTACATAGTCTTTCCCATATTCTGTCCGTTGGTACATTGGTACGTCAAGGTTTTAATTTTCTATATCCCTTTGGTTTTCTAATCGATGCTTATACTTTCCAGTTTAATTCCATTGTTTCAGACTGGGTATTCAGTTGTTGCGGCTTGTGTTGTGGCATTGAGATTGAATGATAAAAAAGAAAGAGAGTCGTCCAATGGATGGACATCAAGTTGGCATGAAGGCGTCGTTTGCCTTGTTATAATTGCATGCAGCGGTTTCTGTTCTGGCGTATTTTACCGTTTCAGCGCTTCAGTTATATTTATTCTCCTCTCAGTTGGTGTGGCAGTTGTTGCTTCGGCAACTCTTCATTATCGCCAAGTAAGTAGCCTTAAGCATAAGCCAATACTCTTCTTAATTAAAATGTGGGAGTTTCAATAATGTTGAAACGTTAAATACCAAGTCTTTTAGTGATACAACATAAAATAGAAATCACCAATGGCATGTGCTGGCACTTGGAACTCCACGCTGATACTTTGAAAGTCTGTGACTATTGAAGTAACTGCAAATATCAAATCAAGAAGATATACCAATCTAAGACTAAGTCAAAAGTAAGATATTCATTAAGTCTGCCTTAGTTGCTTCATGTGAGAGCATCGTTAACATTGTTGGAGTCACAGTGACTTATGCTAAGCTTTCCAAGTTTTTTTTTCCATAGTTTTGGATTAAATCAAACCTATATATACTGCAAGAAGAAACCATATTAATATTCAGAAACTATAATTAGAAAATACAAAAGACTAGAAGCTAAACAGTAGGCTAAAGACTGGGATGGAGAGAACGGGTGGTTAAATGGATGTGCTTCTTTGTCTAGCGTCTTTCGAACGCTCCTCCATTCCATGCACCTTCAAGCATTATAACGATCTTAGATCTCTGTAAAGGGAATTAAGTATAGATATACCTCTCGTAAGAGTCTTAGGGTCTCGGTATCGGATGGACAAGATGGTAATAACCAATACACATAAATACCGTTGTAGTGATAAAAGCACCAAAGCCATCATGAAAAAGCCATGGGCCCATGGTTACACACGGCTTTCTCCATCACAATTCTTCCTTGCAACTCTTTTAGGGTGATTGGTAGGGATTAACTGTAGGCTTTTACTTGAAAAAAATCTCTACAGCTTTTTTGGGCATTTTATGGTTTTGAGTTGAAGTTTGCTAACAGAAAATAGAAATGACACGACAATGGAGTTGAAATATACCCTTATAGTTTTCTCCACAAATCAGGCAAATGCCTTCCTAGTAATGCTCCATGTTAACCCCACCCCCCCCCCATCTTTTCGCTTCCAGGCTTATGCTCATTCTTTGGGTTCTGGGTTTTACTGCCCTGGTGTACCCATTGTGCCATGCGTATGCATTTTCTTCAACATCTTTTTATTTGCTCAGGTACACACTAAGATCTAGCTATGTACTAAGCCCACATACTATATGATCTAACTTTGATATTTTCACTACTTTGTAGTTGCATTATGAAGCATGGATAAGATTTATTATTGTCAGTGTGCTTGCAACTGCCGTTTATGCCTTGTATGGGCAGTACCATGCAGATACAAGCACGTTGGTTTATCAGAGGGCACCTGAAACTGAAAGCGACTCTGGGTAACATTACCATTATAGCGATACAAGGCATTTGTTGAATAGATAGTGAGTTACTTACTACTTTGCATGAGACTTATTCAGCTCGACTGTAAGGATTATTTGGGATGAGTGATTCAGATATTATTTCAATGAAAATTTCAATAAAGCATGCTTGTGCATTTCAACTAAAGCCTTTAGAATGAATGAAAGCTTACTCAAACAAAAACCTCTTGGGACTTTAATATATTATTAATTTATCGTGAAATTAATTTATCTATAAATTAATATTTATTAATTTATCTATAAATTAATATTTATTAATTTAAAGAAAATTTTTTTAAATAACATCTATGCTAATTACCGTGAAATTTAAAAAATGTACTAGTTTAAACCATCTAAATCACGTAATAGTAATAGTTTGTTAACTATTAATTTTGAAATTTCGTTTTAAACAAATAATATTTAAAAATAAATAGTTGCAAACTAAATTCAACATTACAAAATTTGTTTTATTGAAGGAACACTAAGAATGTAGATGAATTCACTATCTATAACATTACATTATAAACTTAAAAACGATTGTATAATTATTTATAAGCAGTAATGTTTCTAAAAATAGTTCTAGCGTTTAGAACTATTTATTAAAAAAATTCACTTCAAAACATAACACCAACAAATGTGTTCTACACAAGAATGTTTTTGTAAATAATGTAAGAAAACAATATACTTATATTAGATATATTATGTATATTCATATAATTATTAATTTATAATATTTTTGGGACAATATATTTATATAGGGATTTCTAAAATATCTGTATATTATTATTTGAGCAATGTTTATAGGAAGGAAGAATTATACTGGAAACTCAAGAGTATAGAACAATAGTTAGAAGAGGGAGATAAAAACATTAAATTCTTCCATGGAACTATGAAGCAAAGACGAGCAAGGAATAAGATTCTAGGCTTACTAGATGAATCAGGTGTATGGATAGACAATGAAGAAGAGGTAGAGAAAGTTGTGGTAGAGTATTTCAAAGACCTTTTCAACTCCTTGTCATTGAGAGACCCATTGCCAGCAATCCAGGACATCCAAAGGGTGGTAACTCTGGGAACGAACGAAACATTGACCTGTGATATTACAGATGAAGAAGTTAGAAGAGCACTGTTTTTGCTAAACCCTAGAAAAGCTATGGGGCCTGACGAAATGACGGCCTTTTTTCCAAAAGTTCTAGACGACCATTGGGCGAGATCTAATCAAGATGATTAATTCATTCTTTAGGTCGGAATTATTTGATGGAAAGATTAATGAGACTAACATTTGTCTGATTCCCAAAAGAGATAACCCGAGGGTAATGACGGGGTTCAGACCTATAAGCTTAGGTAATATCAAAAATTATGAGCCTCTGGCTTAAGAACTTCCTTCCGGAGTTAATTTCCGAGACACAATATGCGTTTGTCGTGGGCAGGCTTATCACATACAATATTCTTATTGCACAGGAAAACTTCCACGCTCTCAGAACTAATCCAGCAAATAGGAAGATGTATATGGTACTCAAAACGGATATGACCAAGACATATGATCGAGTGGAATGGTCTTTCCTTAGAGCTATGATGGAAAAAATGGGACTTGACACTCATTAGGTGGATTGGACGGTCTTATATCAAGTTCTGATTAACGGAACCCCAAGGACGGATTAGACCGTCGAGAGGGATACATCAAGGAGATCCTATCTCTTTGTACTTGTTTATTATGTGTACGAAAGCTCTTATTGCCAATCTCCGGAAAGTAGAAATAGAAGGCAAAATCCAAGGGCTCCGTTTCGTGTGCAAATCCCCGAGTATCTCATCTTCTATTTGCAGAAGATAGTATATTCTTCTGCAAACCAGATGTTCATAAAAGTAAAGAGGTTATAGATCTAATCTGCTCATATGGAAAGGCATCAGGACAAGAGATTAATTTATCAAAATCCTCAATTATGTTTGGAGCTAAGGTCCCTACTCAAGTAAGACAAGAAATTAAAGGCATAGTTGGGATAACCAAAGGAGGGATGTGCACCTATAGGGGACTCCAAGAAAAGATACACAGATCCAAAGCCCAAGTATTTGCTTCTATGAGAGATCGCCTCCAGTGTCGGGTGAATTCATGGACTTCTAATTTCATGTCCAAAGGAGGGAAGGAGATGTAAATCAAATCACAAGCTAAACCTCTTCCGACATATGTGATGTCGTGTTATCTGCTACTGAAGAATATCTGCTCGAAGCTTAGTAACGTGATTGACAATTTCTGGTGGAACCAAAAAGTAGATATTAGAGGCATTCATTAGATAGCATGGGATCAACTATGTACGATACTAAGTGATGGGGGCTTAGGTTTTTGTACCTTTGAAGAATTCAGTATTGCCTTTTTAGCAAAATAACTATGGAGACTACTCCACTTCAATGATTCTCTACTCTCACGTGTATTGAACGGGATATATTTTAGATATTGCAACTCTTTGGAAACTAATGTGTCTCACCGACCCTCTTATGGATGACATAGTATAGTGGCAGCCAAACCTTTACTGAGGTCTAGAATCAGGAAAACGATCGGCTCGGGATTTGGTACTTGTATTTGGACGAATCCATGGATACATGACGAGCCAGTACGTCCTCCTAAAGATCTAAATGGGGACAAATCCATTGGTATTCGTGAACACCTTGATTGATTTAAAGACCAAAAAATAGAAAATGGATTTGTTCCTCAAAAATTTTCCCCCAGAAGATATTACCTTGATATTAGAGATTAAACTGAAATGTAATGTCTCAAGCAATGATATAGTTGGACCCTAACTAGGTCGGGTAATTATTCCTTCAAATCTGGGTATTGGACCAAGAGAGCTCTCTCTCGTCCTGCATGTTATCACCCTCTTCAGGGACCTAGTGTTTACTACACTAAAGGCACAAGCATGAAAACTAAAAACTACATAGAAACTTAAACATTTCGTGTTGCAATGTCTTTCAAGCTGGCTAGTTTCATGTAAACGCCTCTTTTATCAACATATTGGTTGAGACAAGGAGTGCCCACCTTATGGAGCGGACTAAGAAATGATCAATCATTCGTTTTTTGAATGCCTCCCGGCAAGACAAATGTGGATACTATCAAATATTCCCTCATCCCATGTATCTTTCTGTCCCAATTATTGTTTTGTAATTTGGATTATCTTTATTGGCAAGGAAAAGAATATAGAACGAATGAGGAGAACTTAAGGATCTTTCCATGGGTTATGTGGTTTATCTGGAAGGCGAGCAATTTGAAAATATTCGACAATATTAGTAAACGTCCTCAAGATACTCTAGCACTTGCTATCCAAGAGAAGGACGCATGGCGGAGAGCAAACACGAAGGAAGACATGTCGGAAAGACCGATCAATGCTCCAGGAGATGAGCGATTACCCCAAGATATCCATGTTTGCTATACGGATGGGTCATCGCACATCTTGGAGGGTAGAAGTGGACAAGGATGGATAGTTGTTATCGGAGAAGAGATATTGTATGTATAGATGAAAGGATCACGATGTTGCATGTCCCTAGTTCACACAGAGTTAGAGGTTTTTGTTTGGGTTATATAGAGTTTGGCTGCTATCTCAATGACGGATGTCCTTTTTTGCTATGGATTGCTTAGATTTTATCGTTATGACCTCAACCTAAAATATTGGTCATTGTTTGTATCAAAATTACGAGACTTCTTGTGTTACAAGGATTTATTTACGTCTTTTAAGATTAGATATATTCAGCATAATAAAAATGTTCTTGCAGATAATCTTGCGAAATGTACAAAAACATTTGGTATTTATTCTTTTCATATAAGTACATCGATTCTAAACCGGCTCTCCTTATTGAAGATTCAGCTATCGACAACTTAATATTGGCGAAATAATAATAAAATAATAAAATAATAAAAAGAAAAAGAAAAAATTTAATTTCAATTACAAAACTTGAGTGGCAGGATTCCATTAAAAATAAAGTACGTGTCGTTTAAGGACAGCACAAAACGTCACCCAGTCCCCTTTTAAAATGGTAAAACGGCGATTAAGTATTCCCTTTCTTTTTTTCTAGTAAAGAGATATCTCTGATCAGAGAGGAAGAGGAAGAAAGATCCAAATGGCAGAATATGTTGAGGCTGATAATGCAGAGGCAATAATCGCGAGGATCGAAACCAAATCACGCAAGATCGAAAGCTTACTCAAAGAGTATATACTTTTGGAGTTAACCCTAAAGGATATTGACGGATTTCTGAATGCTCTTGATGCCGAGTGTTACGACATTCTCATGAAGTTCCTTATCACTTCTGGAACAAATGGGTTTTGTATGAATTGGAGGCTCTGGAATGTTAGGCTGTCTATGCTTGTAACTTTTGCTTCTGAATTATGTGGAACAGGTGCTTGTACAGAGGCCTTTCTACTAGAGACTGACCCACATGCGATCAGTGCTTGAAGATTCACGAGAAACTCACAGAGAAAGGTGGTCAGGGTTGCATTCTCCGTTGTCTTACTGACACTGTAAACACCGTTTGATCCATGATTGTACCAGCAGTACATTATGTTTTTCCTTTTCAAAATACATAAAGACCATTTATTTTATCAGTTGTTAAGACTTGTTTTTCAATTAAGCAATTCCAGTACAACAGATGCTTGATCCTACAGCTCACACTCTTTCCTTTCTCAAACATCCAACTTAAACAATCTTTACCGTTTATGAATGTTTTCCAGATCAACGGAATAAAAAAATACGAGTGTTTAGGCTGGCAAATACGACTCCAGCATCAATTTGGCTGGGGAAGGTGTTAAAATCTCTACGATCAGGTATGTGTATTTCCATTCCTTCTCTGCCTTGTCTCTAAACATCTCTGTGTACACTTTCCCCGCTCCTTGAGGCCCATGGATGTAGAAGTTTACCTGAACCATGTTCAATTTTTATTATGTTAAAACCTGCAATACTCTACTCTGCTTCCAAGGGCAGAAGAGATTTCTACAATGAATTACCTCGACATGCTCTACTCCGTCTTCATCTGTAAATACTCTGTTGGGTATACGTTGCCGAGCAGCTCGGTTTCTGGTTTCTTGTCCGTAACCTTTGATGGGGGATCCAATCCTAACCCTCACCTAGTTAACAAGCCAATCTCAGCATCGTTGCATTTTAATAACAAATGCTTTGACTTTTTTAACACACCACCCCTAAGTTATGATCAATCTATAGAGTTAGTTTCTTATTACCTGACCGTCGTCTTGAATTCTCTTCAAGGCTTTGTCAAAGATCTTGTACCTACAATACAGAACAGTGTCCTTAGATGATTCCAAATCCAAATGTCAGAGGAAATAAATCGAACTAGAGTTTTGAAGCCTTACTCTTTTGGTTGAAATATGAGCTCTTTAAACACAGCGTACCCAGCAGCTCCAGCGACTCCAAGCCCAGCCAGAATTACAAGACTGTAGGAAGCACCTTCTGTAAAGGTTACCGGCTTCTCCGGGATATGGTAGGTAGGAGAATCAAAAGGATCCTCCACGGTGGTCACCTCTTTCTTAGCCTGTAAAACATTTAAAAGAATTGACAAAGCAGGCATTAATGTTTAAGACCCTGCAAGGAAAACCTAACGATTTGCTATTCATATCGAAATTAGATGACAAAAGTTGTCTGTGGCTTTTAACAAAGAAAGTATATAGAGACTTGTACAGTGGAAGCATATTCTTATTAATACCTGATTCGGCGGTTCTTTAGAAGTTCTAGATGCAAAAGATCTAGAAAAGCAAGATGACTTGATGTTCTTTGGACGAGTTAGCGTACATATATTTGCTTGAGGATTTCGGAAGGTAAAGAGTAGTCCTGCAAAGAGATGATTGTGAGAAGAACAAGTAGACAACCCTAGGATTTGAAGACAATATATAGGCTGACCATTAGCTCCAGAAGAGGGTTGTGAAGCAGAGGAAAACGGGAGAGTTGAAGCCAGTTTCGATTTCGAGATGGATATCGCTGATCTCCTCAGGAGGTTCATCATCTCTGCCCAAAATGTTCGCGACCGCCGTTGAGGAGCAAGGCCAAGAAGCCGCTTCTGGGGTTTTATCGCACACACGTGACCGCACGTGCATTCTATGGGCCTGGGCTTGGGCTCATTAGATACTAAAAATATAGGACTTGGACCAAACTTTCACTAATTGGTGTGTGTAGGAATTACTTGTTTTTTTTGTTCTTTTCTAAAATGGACATCCAACAGTTGTAACGCAAACATGATTTGCATTACATATTTGGAACGAAATTTCGACGACCTTCATCTATTAATTAAAACACCCTATTCTACCACTTTACATCACCTAATTATGCAGAGATATATACAAGGGACGAGAATGGAGACCCTAAGTGGAGACCATAACCAGCCTCATGCCACCACAGGATCTGGCAATCGATTCACCAGTTTCTCAATTTCTGGTGCACACCTTACGAATTCTTGTTCCCAAATCCCATATCTTGGATTCTTGATGAGCTCAATGAACGTGATCAAGAGCCCCCATGGATGTGGCCTGTTCACTATTAGGCGCTCCAGCAACACTCTTGTTACCTGCTCCTTGATGATTTCCTGCACCATTTACTATGCACACATGATGATCAAGAGTAGTATGTTTCCTAGCAACAGTTACTATCTATCCTCAATATATACGGGATCTCACCTGGTCGGACTCAGAAAACAGATAGAGCATGATGGAGGCGAAGTATTGTGTGTGGCTGTTGGGATATCGTAGCTGATTGGCGAATGCACGAAGCAGGAGGTAACGTCCTTCTGTGTCAAGTTCCCGCTTAAAGACTTGAACATCTGCAAGGCAGCAACATTTGCATTCCTCTCAGCCCCATCCTCTGACACGCCTGCCTGTAGCTGCTGAATAGCCTGTAAAAGAAATTCCCGCCAGATATATATATAATCCCTTTTCAAAAGCCCCACAGAAATAGATATACATCTTAAATGGGATTCCATTAAAATAGCATACCTGCATTCCAACATTGAGGACAAGTGAGTTGAGCAATGGTACATTGTATCTAGTGCCAGCTGAATCAGCCTCACTGGTTGGGGAAAGTAGCCTCTGCTTCAGTTCATTTAGGAAACTAGAATTATGTTGCCTCATCTGCAGAAATCATGAACATGTTTCAAAACAAAAATCAATCAATAATGCAAATCGATATCTGGAGAAGAAGTAATGTAATTCAGACTACCAGCTAAAAGTCAAGACAGACTCGAACAGAAATAAAAAGCACCAAAAGCTTATTCTTACTGAAAGATACTCATCCAAGTCGCTCTTACTGAAGTGCAGCATCGACCTCTGAAAGGATACAGGGAGATTCAACTATCTCAGGCAGTAGATCAATCTGCAGCCAACACATACTCAGTCCACAAGGACCAGGAAACATATTTTCCACTTTCGAAAATGAATATGATGAACTATCAACTATATTTTGAACCTTTAAGTTTGTAGTAGACGGATCTGGAAGCCTCATGTTTCGTGGAAAAGAACTGAGAATAATGTTTCGCATTTGTATGCAGCTTGGAGGAATCACGTTCCAGAAAGTAAAATGATAATAACAGAGAAACTCTGGGTAGTCATGAAGCAGCGCCAGCAATACTTTCAGCATTTGGATAGAAAATGAAACTAAGTTATTGTTAAACAAAAATAAATAAATAAAACGTCATTCATGTTCTTAGTGGTGGATTCAATAATCAAACAACAGAGAAAGACACAAACCGGTCCCCTTAGTTCAGCATTTCTCAAAAAAGGCTCAAGAACTGAAGCAAACCACTCAGCAGGCTTTGAACATACGGCCAACTCTTGTGACCATTTAGAGAAAGTAGTTTCGGCATGAAACATCTGTGGCTAACCAGTTCTAGCCATGCAAATCTGGAAAAACTTCAAACACTTTAGTGAAGCAGCAAAAGCCAATGAAGAAGTGTGATCACTCAATGAAAGGAAGGGCACGTGCCAACAAAACAACTCTAGTGCTTGTCAATTGGTTTAACTAAAATGCTACAAGAGAAACAATTATATATCGTAACCTGAACACGGTAATTTTAAGAGGCTGCAGCTCGTGAAATGCATTTGCAAAAGCTATTAAAACCTGTGAAAACAGACGAATATTATTAATAGATAAATAGATAACAACAACTTCACCGACAAAATCAGACGCGCCTGACAGTTTTCACCATCAGTCATAGGGTCCATGGAACATAAATCCAGCAGCAAGTTGATGAACAATCTGAAATATGGTCTTGGATTAAGGGATGTCTTTTTGTCATCTGCGTCCTTAAACATAGATCTCACAGTGACAGTCATACTCGGTGATCAGCAATCAAAGTAAAACCTCGTCCACGTTTTTGACAAGCAATAATTAAAGAAATGAGCATTGCCTGACGAGAAACACAGACAAATGAATAGATAACGTTTTATTTTATGAAAACCAATAAAGAAGAAAAGAGAACTCTTGGACGTAAGAATAGTGAAGCAGAAGTGCATATGCTTTATTCTAAAGTTGAGACAGAGATAAAAGATGTTTTATAACGCACAGGCACATCATGTAAGATTTTAAAACAGACGAACCTTCTCTCTAACTGCATGTTCGATGGCAGCACAACCCAAGTCGCACAACCCAAGTCGAGGTTGTCATTTGTGATAAGTATTGGAACGTAATCATATTTTCGTATAACACAAAGTCATGATCTACATAAATTAGTTATTAAGGAAGAATCAATTAGTTATTAAGGAAGAATCAATGAACCGTAAGTTGTAAAGTTGTGTCTCTTAAATTATACGATCATATTGTTTCGATACAATGATTCGATCATATAGATAAAGAAGTAGAGTTCTGGTCGTTAAAATGTGTAGTATCGTGTCAATAAAACAAGTTTCAGTTAAATAAAAAATTATATTTCGTTTTTGTGTTTTTTAATAGAAGAAAGATAATAATTATTCATTCTCTTAATTGAATATCAAATCAATATTTTAACATGGTAGCAGAACTTATCTTGATCTTGGAGCATGTCCAAGCAAAACAAGAATAAGACAAAGTCTGCTGCAAAAAGAAAAATATGGAGACAACAAATCAATGGTGAGAAACCGAAAAAAAAAAAAAAAAAGAAGAGGTGGTGAAAAGAGAGAGCACCACCAATTTTCTGAAACATATTCACAAGCAATACCTTCAAGAAGAAGGCTCCAAAAGCGATGAAAGATATAGAGAATCTTCTCAAAAGGCAATGGAGAAAACATATGTGGAGTTGGAGTTGTGGAAGGAGAATTCTGAAACTTTGTTCGACGAATCACGAAGAAGACGTAGAAAATATTCACGCACGACACAAGATGGGATCTGGTTACAAAGATAACCGAAGAAGACGTGGAGAAGATTCACGCACAAGACGTCATAGAGATGTTATGGTGATCAAAGAAAAACACCAAGCAAGAAAGAAGACTACTTACCTAAGAGAAAAAGGGAGCAGAAACCGGTTACAGAGATAACCGAAGAAGACGTGGAGATGATTTACGCACGACACAAGACGGTATCCAGTTACAGAGATAACCGAAAAAGACGTGGAGAAGATTCATGCACAAGACGTTATGGTGATCAAAGGAAGACACTAAGAAAGGAAGAAGATTGTTTACCTAAGAGAAAAAAGGAGCAGAAGCCGGTTATAGAGGTAACTGAAGAAGACATGGAGAAGATTCACGCATGGTACAAGATGGGATCTGGTTAGAGAGTTAGCCGAAGAAGACGTGGAGAAAATTCACGCACAAGACGTCACAGAAACGTGATGGTGATCAAAGGAAGACACCAAGAAAGGAAGGAGACTGCTTACCTAAGAGAAAAAGGGAGTAGAAGCCGGTAGCAAGATAGCCGAAGAAAATGTGAAAAATTTCACGCACAAATGTGGTGATCAAGAGGACACCAATAGGGGATGAGAAGAAATCTCACCTAAGAGAAAAAGAATGGAAAAAGGTTGTAAGAACATCTGAAGAAGACGTGACGGAAGATCATGGAGAAACGTGACGAAGCCACGTGGAGAAAAATTTGAAGGTGATAAGGAGAAGATTTGCGGGAAATAGAAATCCTAAGAGTTCCTATGTCAGAATGAAAGAAGAGAAAGAAGAGCAAGAGAATGGTGATCATACAAGTTTCACAAAAACACTAAACGATTCAAGTTGAAGACCGTAGAAGAAGACTTGGAGTGAAGACGAAATATGATTAAGGGAAGTATTGGAATATAATCATATTTTCGTATAACATAAAGTCATGATTCACATAAGTTAGTTATTAAAAAAAAATCTTGAACCGTAATGAACCAGTATAGAATTGCGCAGGGGTTCCTAGATTAACATAGGACAAACAATCAGAGGAGAAAAGGTGTCCAATATGTCTAATTAGTGTAACACAACAAAGAGAACAAAGGATTAGTGTAAACGAAATAGAAGAGCCAAAAAAAAAATTATAAGAAGCAAAACCTTGCATGTCGGATGAGCCAAACTTCCAGCCAAGCTAGCAACCATCGAGTGAGCTGCTTTATATATACATGCATCATCTTGTTCAAGGTCATAATCCTTTAACAGCGTAAAAAAGTAAGAATCTTATCCATGATCCACAAAAATAAAAACTAGATATATTGATCAAAAATCATATAATAGCTCCTTTGTTGCTTGGCATGAGATACAAACACTATGTTGAAAACTACTAGACACAATCTCCTTGATAGCTCGTTCCATAGCAAGTGGCATCACTTGATATATTGCTTTTTTACATTATTTTAGATTGCATTTCTCTTTATTTTTTTGTGTTTGTATTGCATATTAAGGTATTTAGGTGTATGTTTGCATATATTTCTTGTTTTATACGTATTGGAATGAGTTATGCATAAAGAATGATCATTTGGAAACAAATAAGAAAAATGACGATGTAGAACCAATCCAAAATGTTTCAAAGATCGACTCAGATGAAAGTTTTTACTTGCGATTTAACTCCATAACTCTTGATGAAAGTTATAGGAAATTTAGTTATATTTCCAATGGAGGTGGTTTTAAGTGATTTGGGTCAGTGATTAAAGAGATATGATCCATTTAGTGAAGAGTGTTATGATCCACCGGCTTCATGTGACCGTTAGAGAAGTGATGAAACTCACCTAAAGAACCAGCGGCCAACTTGAGCGGGAACACGACCCCACGGGATTCGAGCGGTTGTTTTACCTAGATCACGACACCACTGGACCAGATTTGATTTATGAATTTTGTTTATAAACCGAGTCTGAACCAATATGATTCATGTTGAACCAGTTTTTATCTTTCAATATAAATATTCTCTAAATCTAATTAGGAGACTTATGTTTTGTTTATGAGATTTTTTTTTAGTCTTTTTGAAAGTTTTTATTAAGATTTTGTATGAATTTCTTAGTTTCAAAATATTAAACCTATTTCTCTTCTTAAATCTTCCATATATTTATATTTAAATTATGATTATGCAAGGATTAAATTGTTGCTATGTGTTTTCATGGTTGTGACTAGTTTTTTTAGGGATAAGATACATCTAGGATACTAGATTCCTATATTGTTGATTAGTGGAGTTTACACTTAGATTATGATAGATCATTTCTCTTTCAATTTGATTCGATTGTTGTTCAACCAAGCTAATCTCAAGATTACCTCTAACATAGAGATTAAGCCACGAGATTTTTTAAAGCAGAGACTGGGGAGATCGGAGGCAGGGAGGTCTGGGAGGATGATGAAAGAGCCACGGCCTTTAGTGCGGATATAACCAAGCATCTGGATGACGATTTGGACGAACATGGGATCAACGAAGGTGAGGTAAGAGAGACTGGTGGACGCTGAGAGATGTGATAACCATCGGAGGATCGCCGACCTCGGATTGGGGCTAGTATTAGGAGTGGAGGAGGAAGAAGAGTGGGAGTGGTATAGAGAGATGTGAGATGTGAGGGAATCGATAAGTTGATTCCGAGCCATGGATGAAACAGTGGAGAATTTGGAAGGGAGATGGCGATTTTCCATGGTTCTTCTTCTTAGTCTCTTGTTTCCAAATGGAAGAGGAAGATGAAGAACGAGCAGAAATGGTTACAGCTCAAGTTTAACCAATGTTTTGAAAACCGGACCGGTGAGTGAACCGGCCTTGCTTGTTAACTCATCTGGAAGAATCTGATTGTTTCATTCACATGTGAAGAAGATTCTGATTTAATGGGTCTGAGCCCATTCGTAGACAACAAGTGGATCCTATAACAAGAGTCTTGTGTAAATACTGTATCTCTGCTGAATGTGACTAGATAGATCAGTTGGACGAGCATAGAAGAATCATCCTGGTTAATTAATTCTTGCAACAAATTGATCCCTGCTTAATAAAAAAAATTGCAGTGTCTCCAAGAATCGATTTTAAATGTGTGGTCGGAGGGAGTAAAAGTGTGTACAGCTTAAAGAGTCGAGGAAGAAGCTTTAAAAAAGGATCTTGTTGGCCACGAGCTTCTCCCTTTTCTTCTTATCCGCCGTACCCACTGGGTCAACAGTTCAAACCCTCTCCATTACACGTGTGTTTTATAACTACAACCTTATCATATTACATTTGTTATATGTAGATTATGTTTCATAACGTAGATCCTGTTCCATATATAAAACAATATACGACGTTGGATACTTTAATCTGGTCAACTGCCTACGGCCTAGCTAGAAGAAAGATTCATTCACGTTCAAAATTGATTTTATGCAATTTTATACAAGTACCATATAATTAATTTAGTATATAAAACTTGCTTACGGGGGCTTCTTCTAACCTTCCTTTAAACTCATCGATCAAATCGAAGTCAAGTGATCTTAAATCCAGCTCATTCATGTGCCATGCAAAATGAAGCATATATATAAACACACACACAGAGAGACATACATGTAATTATTATACCTTCGATCTACCGATCGATATAAACTCCTACATAAAACAATTAGTTCTCTCAGTTCCCTGACACGCCATGGCCGCCAACAACAAACTGATCCTCGTATTACTCTCCCTGCTCCCTCTCAGCATCTTCTCCGCAACAGCCACCTCATCAAAAGACTACGACACGAAGGCCTACGTGGATTCATGGTGCCGGACAACCTTATACCCAAACTTATGTGTCCGATCGATGTCTCGTTACGTGCATTCACGGGCGATGCAAAATCCACGGGACCTGGCACGATTCGCGCTCAAAGCGAGCCTCTTCCGAGCCAAGTACACAAAGACGTTCTTGTTAAAAGAGGTTAAGAACCTGGAGTCGCTGAAGCCCCATTACTACGCCTTGATTCACGACTGCTTGACCCAAATCAGAGACAGCGTGAACCAGTTGAGCCTAGCCATAGCGGAGCTTGATAGAGTCAACAGGAGAGGCAGAAAGAGCCAGGGAGATCTGGACTGGCATATAAACAACCTGCAGACGTGGACAAGCACAGCTCTCACAGACGCCGAGACTTGCGTGAGTCAGTTCCCGGGACGTAGGATGAGCAAACTAAAGGCTACGATTAAAGGGAAGGTGAAGAATGTGGAGGAAACCACTAGCAATGCTCTTGCCTTCATCGAGCACTACGCTGCTGCTAGGTACAGAGCCAGACGCCCCTGAGGCCCTTGTGTTTTGATCATCGTGCCTTAGTTTCCTCTTTTGTTACTTCTTGATATGATCGTTAATTATACACGGATGTTATCTGTTTACTTATATATATGTTAACCAAATGTGTAAATCCAAAAGTTCATTATAAAGTGATAAAATTCAATACCAAGGGAAGTTCTAAACCTTAAAAACTCGAGCAAGAAAACAACAATTTGGTTTAAAATGCAATAATCGACTGATTAGTTACTGCCCGTCTAGCTCAGTTGGTAGAGCGCAAGGCTCTTAACCTTGTGGTCGTGGGTTCGAGCCCCACGGTGGGCGATATTTTATTTTATTTTATTTCAAAAAGCAGCAGAATTTTTTTTTATGGGCTTTGAAAGAGATGGTTCAGTCAGGTTATTTCAAAGAACATAACTCTTTAATGGGCTCTGAAATAAAAACGAAATACAATTTTGTTAAAAAAAATAAAAACCCGACCCGACTCGATTGGACCCGGTAACTCCAATAGCTCTACAAAAACACCACCGCCATTGACGGCTCGTAGCTCCATTTTTGATCGTAGCAATCGTTGATCACTCGATCCTCTTCAGCTATTTGTTTATAGTTTATAGTAGTCAAATTCGAAAGATGGATTCGGTCGTTCCAGTGGCCATTGCATCGGTTATTCTGGGTGCGTTGATCGCCGTGCTCTTCTTTGGTAGCTACTTCCGGAAGCGGACAGAGGTGCAATCTATAGCCAAAGCGGAGCCTCAGGTTCCGGTCCGAAATCCCAAATCGAATCAGCTTTTTTCCAAGAAGAATCATCCCAAATCCCACGCGTCCGACAAGGTAGGTTTTTAAATCCATTAGTGTTGCCAACTGAGATTTGCGAACCCGAGTTTAGGGATTTGGATGAGTTGACTTTGACGCAGCATTAAAGCTTCTCTTCTTCGTTTTGGCGTTTTTTTAAAAAAATGCTGGTGGAATGCAGAACCAGACCAAACGGCATCATCCTTTAGGCTTAAACACGTTGAAAGGCCACGGTGATTCTGTTACTGCACTCTGTTTCTCCTCCGATGGAAGAGGCTTGGCCACAAGTTAGTTATTGCCTTTTTGTTTTTTTGCGATTCTGTTTGTGGAGCTTACACTCCTAGGTTAAGGTAGCTAAAACTGTTTGATACAACCTGAGGAGAAGGGTCCTCCTTAAAACATCCTATTAGAAACATTTTGTTGATTTAGTTAGCCAATTTTTGCTATCTTACATTCTGATTACATTTATTTCTGTTTCTGTGGATAGCTTGCGCTGATGGAGTGATCAGGGTGTTCAAGTTAGATGATGCATCAAGCAAAAGCTTCAAGTACACTCCCAATTATGATATATTCAATAGACGATGTTGGCCGGTGAAAGTTTACTTTTCAAGCCTCTTTCTCATTATCTATTCTCTTTTGTTTTCTATCTCCAGATTTCTAAGGATAAATCTTCCTGCTGGAGGGCATCCAACCGCTGTGGCATTTGCTGATGATGCCTCGTCTATTGTTGTGGCTTGTCATACTATGTCTGGTTCATCTTTGTACATGTACGGTGACGAAAAGCAAAAGGAACCGCAGGCCAAGCTTCCTCTTCCTGGGATCAAATGGGAGCGCCATAATATTCATGAGAAGAGATCAGTCCTTACCATGTCTGGAGCAACTGCCACTTACGGTACTGCTGATGGAAGTGCTGTCATTGCCTCTTGTTCCGAAGGTTTGATTTTTCCTAATTTGAGCAGCATGTTGCCAAACTTTATCTTTGACTGCAATGCAGAGATGCTATCCTATTTTTGTGTCACTCTCGTAACTATGCTAAATTGGCTGCAGAATCTCTGGTGTATAATTTGTGATTATAAATTGCTACAGGGTGTGGCCTTGGACCATTATGACTATTTAAATGTACAATTTCCTGTATTGATGTGCAAGTGTGCTGCTTTTTTGTTGTCTATTTTTTAAATCTTCTTCTTCTCCAGGGACTGATATCATACTTTGGCATGGGAAAACTGGGAGGAATTTGGGACATGTTGATACAAACCAGTTGAAGAACCACATGGCAGCTGTGTCACCAAATGGACGTTTCTTGGCAGCTGCAGCATTTACTGCAGATGTGAAGGTGGATTTTTATTGAAATTTAAACCTTTATTTCGTAAATGAGTGATGGTATCTCGTGACTTCGTAAGTGCTTTGTAGGTGTGGGAAATTGTGTATCTGAAAGATGGTTCTGTGAAGGAGATTTCAAGAGTTATGCAACTTAAAGGCCACAAGGTATCATTCACTACCTATAGCAAGCTTCAATCCATCCCCACGATGTAGACTCTTTCTCACTTTTTTCTTGCAATGGTTTCATGTTAAAACCTATACTATGTTATCCAGAGTGCAGTGACTTGGTTATGCTTCTCTCCAAACTCAGAGAAAATCATCACCGCTTCAAAAGATGGTTCAATAAGACTCTGGAACATCAATGGTTAGTAGAATTGTTTTAAACTTGTGCGCTAACCTGATTGTTGCCACATGCAAAACAGATTCCTGGTAACATGAGGTGATCTGTTTTGGAATTTTATGATAGATGGAATTATTTTTATTTATCAAACAAACAAATAACCTGAAAGCATTGTGTAATTTGGTTGAAGTCCGCTATCATCTTGATGAGGATCCAAAGACTTTGAAGGTGTTCCCGATTCCATATTGCGACTCAGGGGGCAATCCGTTGCACTATGATCGTCTCAGTTTGTGCCCTGAGGGAAAGATATTGGCAACAAGCCATGGTTCAACATTGCAGTGGTTATGTGCTGAAACTGGAAATGTCTTGGACACAGCTGAGAAAGCCCACGAAGGTGATAGGCTCTCAAATCTCTCTTTGCTACCTATTCAAAACCATACACTTACCTCAAAAGTTGAAGCTGTACTAAAATGTAACACTCTTGGTTGTATATGTAGGGGAAATCACATGCATATCTTGGGCACCCAAGGCTATCACAGTTGGTATGTGTGTCTGTGTGTTTCTTTCTTGTCCGCACAGTTGTTTGTTTCTCATACACATTGTTGGATGTTTCTGTTGTTGTTTCAGGGGAGAGAAGGGCCATGGTTTTAGCGACATCAGGCGTTGACAAAAAAGTGAAGCTGTGGGAAGCTCCAAAGTCGCAAACTTTGTAGACTTGACTTACATACACAATATCCCTTCATCACATGAGGAATATTTAACAGCACAACTTGCATAATAGGTTGGTTGTTTCGAGTTCCGTGTCGGGAGCTAAATCAGATGAAGTTTCTTCTTGTCACCCACCTCAAGTGAAGTGTATTTCGACTTTTGGAATTTTGAATTTTGCTTGCAAAAAAATGGAATTAGGAATGGTTTTGTAATTTTGAGGACAAATGCTGTACGATACTCCAAACTTTTTATTTCTTCCTTTTACAAAATTAAACAATTTTAAACAGCACACAACAACAAGATATAATGGTAGATGGGGATAAAAAGGTTATTATAAGAGGATCAGCTAGCTTTTACTGAAGGTCTTGGACTCTGATGGGTATTTAGGGCATAAAACAAAATGGGCCACAAAATATATGAAGCCCATGCAAGTCCCGAATATAATAACCCTAACGCCTAACAAAGAAGCTCCGTTAACAATCTGAAATTAGGGTTTCTCAGAATCATCATCTCCAGCAGTCAGCAGTCAGCATCCAGAGTATTAGAAACTACCACCATGGGTCGTATGCACAGCAGAGGGTTTGTTCTTCTTCCTCTTCCTCTTCCTCTTCCTCTTGCCATCGTTATGCGTTAGATGGTGCATTCTAACGTGTTGATATCGTTACCTGTAGAAAGGGTATTTCAGCTTCTGCGTTGCCTTACAAGAGAACGCCTCCGAGCTGGGTCAAGACTACAGCTCAGGATGTAAAGTTGCTTTCATCTCTGCTTTTGATATTTTAATTAGCTTTCAAATTTACTTTGCTTGCTTGAATCAATTACAGGTTGATGAATCAATCTGCAAATTTGCCAAAAAGGGATTGACCCCTTCACAGATCGGTGTTATTCTCCGTGACTCTCACGGGATCCCTCAGGTCAAGAGTGTTACAGGGAACAAGATCCTGAGGATACTCAAAGCCCATGGTGTGTTGTCAATTTTGCAAAGTCTTCATTTTTTTACTTGTCATTTTGGTCTTTATTGTGAAATGTTATATTATGACTTGAAAGGCCTTGCTCCTGAGATCCCTGAGGATTTGTACCACCTTATTAAGAAGGCTGTGGCCATCCGTAAGCATCTCGAGAGGAACAGGAAGGACAAGGATTCCAAGTTCAGGCTCATCTTGGTTGAAAGCAGGATTCACCGTCTCGCTCGCTATTACAAGAAGACCAAGAAGCTTCCTCCCGTCTGGAAGTAGTGAGTACCTCGTTCCTTTTCTTTATTATCACATCTTGCTTTTGGTATCTGAAGAATCTCTCTATTTCATCAAAGTGGTTTGGTTTTCATATATAGCCAGTTTTGTTTGGAATGGCTATGAACTGTTATTTCTTAAAGCTTGGTCAACATTAATGTCCTGTTGACCCTTTTGCATGAAAATAGTTGTTGTCTTAACCTGTTTTCTATGCTTAGCACTGACTTACGCTCTCCTACTGCAGCGAATCCACAACCGCGAGCACCCTTGTGGCTTAAACTTTTGGAAGGAGTAAGTTTCTACAAGTCTGTTGCTTCCCTTTTTGTTTTGATGAATTCTCAGCTTTACTCTTCATGTGTCAGGATTTGATATTTGTTGTCCCCTTAGAATCTTATGCTCCTTACTTTAAGAGAATCGTATGATCATGAACACCTATGAATCCTTTTCAATCTTATGCTTCTCTACTTTAAAAGAATCGTGAGATCATGATGAAATCTCCATTAGAACAATCCTTTAAAAGCTTTTAGTACACCATTATAGTGAATAGAATCGAGAAGCAATTTATATTGGCATAAAAGATTTGGAATAAAATAGTGATGAGAGTGACAGTGTAATCTCGAATTTTAATAGTTCTTGTGGAGTTATAAATCGTCGTGTAAAGACATATACGGAAGAGACAGGGTCTTAGCCGGCCAAAGAACCAACAAAAGGAGCAAGTGTTTAAAATTTTTGAAACAATCACAAGAATCTCGAATCAAAAAAAGGAAAAGAGAGGCTACAAACTCAATCATCTTGCAGCTTTCTTTCCATCATTGTAGTAACCCAAATACCATCTCCCAAACTTCTTCAGACCCGTCTGAAGATCGGTGGTGGGTTTGTACCCCAGCTCTCTCTGCGCTGAACTGATATTAGCATGATTGAACTGCACATCGCCGTTCCTCTTGGCCTTTCATTTTCAGAAGTCTCTCCAGAATGGTGATGTGATCAGTCACAGGAACGGGCGAGGTGTTCTCGAGATTGAAAACCCTTAACTAAGCACCATTGTGCTTCTTACCATCGCTCCCTGTGCTCTTCTCTGAGTTGTCCAAAGCCCCCAAACATCCCTTGACAATGTCATCAACATAGATGAAGTCCCTAGCCACGGTTCTGATTAACGCCCTCAAAGATTGAAATGGTTTTCCCTTTGAGCATGTCTCTAGTGAAGAAGAAATAGGACATGTCTGGTCTTCCCCAAGGACCATAGACGGAGAAGAAACTCAAACTGGTGAGAGAGAAGGCATAGATGTGTGAGCCATCTCTTCACCAGCCTTCTTAGTAGCAACATAGGGACTGGCGAGGGAAGATTGCCACTGTGTACGGTGGAAGTAGGGCTTGAACTTTCCCGGCGTGGAAGATATATCATCGAGATGCGACATTTTTTGCTTCATTATCAATCAATATTTAGCTTTGTAAATCGGTGCGATAATGGCGTCTCCGATAATTTTCTTTTCTTTTCTCAGAGAGTGTATAGGCTCTCCGAATTCTAAGGCAAGATCTGTGAAGAATATCCCACATCGAGAACTAAAAAGGGACTTGACTAATATATAAGGGATATAGACCAATCCACTCATTGCCAATTGGTTTTGAGTTGGAAGCCCATAGATCTTAACATGGTATCAAAGCCTGAACGCACGTTGTCCCACCGAACTGAAATTGATCCGGTCCGTTGAAAGGAGACTTGATCGATCTTGAAATTAATCTTAAAGTAGGATATTGTCGAGATCAATTGTTAGAAAGACTATGATCTCGAGGGAGTGTGTGAAAAATATCTCATATCGAGAATTAGAAAGGGACTTGACTAATATACAAGGGATATGAACCAATTCATTCATTGTCAATTGGTTTTGAGTTGGAAACCCATAAATAGATCAACAATTTCAAAATTTTGTTTTTATATTTTTGGATTTTTTTTTTCCGAGGGAGAGTCAAAGCTACTCTCCATTTAATCAAAATTCAGGCTTGATTTTTTATCACTATTATTACTTCAGGATTATTATTATTAACTTTGGTTTCAAAAATCAATGAATGTAGTATATGGATTTTTTGGCCGTTTGCTCTATCAGTTTAGCATTACCATTATCGAATTTTTCTTTTGTTGTTGTCTTGTGGGCCACAACGGCCTGGCCCACTAGCCCAATCCTCACATATGGAGGAAGATTTCTTATAGAAAGGAATTGAACCCAGACAAGGCTGGGTGTATGACAGAGTAGTAGAAACCGCTAGCTTATCTGCTCTGGTCTATCGAATCATCAATCAATATTGATTCATCAAATTCGAATCACTATAATATCCACATACAAATGTTTGCCCGCATCTATAGGTCGTTTAGGTGCAGCCCAAGATCGTAACGTGGAGCTCTAACGGTGAATAGTTAAATTAAACTTATAACTAATATAATACCAAGGCACATTAACCCATGGGATACAAAAGCAAAGAGTAATCTTCAAATAAACATATTACACGTCTCTACATATTCACACCTCCATCAAACTCAATTTGATTCATACTTTCAGTTCAATTTTCCATATCATTTTATTGTAAGACAACATAACGAAAATTGATTTATAGCGACTACATGACTAGTGAGGGACCAAGGACATTTACACAAACACAACGTGTAAAATGTCTTTACGATGTTGTGCAAAACAGAGCTTGGCTTTGCAAATCAGAGCTTGGCGGCTGCAACAACTGCATCAACAGTGAGTCCAAATTTCTTGTAGAGCACATCGGCTGGTGCACTTGCTCCAAAACTGTCTACACCAATGGCTTTTCCTTTGGAGCCAACCATCTTCTCCCACCCAAAGGTCGAGCCTGCTTCAATGCTCACTCTTGCTGATACCTCCCATGGTAACACACTTTCTTTGTACTCTTCGCTTTGTTCATCAAACAGCTCCCAACTCACCAGTGACACTACTCTCACAGCTCTTCCTTCTTCTCTCAGCTTATCTCCAGCCTTTGCAGCTATCTCTAGCTCCGACCCTGTCCCCATCAGGATTACGTCTGGTTTATTACCTGTGGAGTTGTCTGAGTTTACATATCCCCCCTTCTCCACTCCCTCAACCGAAGTTCCAGGTAGATGAGGTAGCTTTTGTCTGGACAGAGCCAGGATCGAGGGCCTCTTTCTGTTCTCCACTGCAACTTTGTATGCCCCAGCGGTTTCAGTTCCATCAGCTGGCCTCAGCATCAAGATGTTAGGCATGGCTCGGAAGCTCAGCACGTGTTCTATCGGCTGGTGGGTCGGTCCATCTTCTCCAAGACCGATTGAATCATGGGCCATTACATAGATAACCCCGGCTTGGGACAGAGCAGAGAACCTGATTGCAGCTCTCACGTAGTCTGTGAAGACAAAGAACGTAGCACTGTAAGGAATGAGCCCCGGGCTGTGACAGATGATACCACTGCAGATAGCTCCCATGCTATGTTCCCTGACACCAAACCTAAGGTTTCGCTCTTCAGGTGCGTTCTTTTGGAAGTCCCCAAACATTTTAAGCAATGTCATGTTGGATGAAGCAAGGTCAACACTCCCACCGAGGAACCCAGGAAGCACCTTTGCAAGGGAATTAAGACACTGTTGGGAGAGGTTTCTTGTTGCATCTGCAGGACTCTCGGGCGTGTAAGTCTGGAAAACGAGGAGAACAAAACCATATTAATCCCACCAGAGAAATTGACTCGACATTTTAACAACAAATAACCTTCTCTCTGTGTACAAAAAGATGGAACCTTTTTTAAATTGCTCTTAACATTTGTTTTTCATAACTTCAAGAAAAAAGAAAGCTTTGTTCCTCTTTGCATTTGATCTTTCAATTATTAAATTTAGGTTTAGAAAAAACAAAGAAGTGATTCCAGGCTTACCGGCAATGATTTTTCCCAGCCAGTAGGTAAGTTAACAGTAACTGTAGATTTCAGTTCTGCAGCTTCTTGTGGATACTTCTTCTCATAGTCAGCAAACTTAGCATTCCATTCTGTTTCAAGAGCAGCTCCTTCAGGGATATGACGACTCCAGTGGCTGCAAAAACGAAAATGGTGCCATTAACACCATACTAACTTTCTTACACTACAACAGACTCAATGAAAGCCACTAACTAACCTCTTCACATCTTCAGGCACATGGAAAGGCCCATATGGCCATCCAAGATTCTTTCTGGTAGCATCAACTTCCTTTTCACCGAGTGCGCTTCCGTGTACACTGTAAGAATTTGCCTTGTTTGGTGATCCAAAACCAATGGCTGTAGTAATCTGCCCATTCTAAGAAGCCAACCGTATAAACTCACCATTACACATAAGTTTGTTTTGCAAAAAGAACACATAATTTGATCTAAAATCAATTAAAAAGACGACCAGAATCCAGTTGTGAATATTATGTAGAGGAATGGAACACATTTGTTTCAGACCATTTTCTACTGTTTATAAAACAGCAAAATCCATAGCAAGGACAAGCCATATGAAAAAGCGTGTTTTGACAGCCACAGTTAATAACTTGACAAGGAGTAAGAAGAAGGTGAGTCACCTTGATCAAAGTGGGTTTGTCTTTAACAGCCTTAGCTTCCTTAATGGCAGCACGGATTTCATCATAACCAGTGTTTCCTTTCTTGACCCATATAACATGCCAACCGAGACCCTCAAAAAACGTGTTCCCACATTCTCGGTAAAGGCTATCTCTGTGTCACCGTCAATGGAAATGTGATTGTCATCATAAAAAGCTATGAGCTTCCCAGTGGCCCGCAAGAGAACAAGCTGCATTTGCAATTCCTTCCATTTGACATCCATCTCCGAGAATAGCATACCTACAGAAAGCTGAAGTCAGTTCCTTGAAGTGAAACGCAAAGGTACTAGCTTATGGAATTAGAAGTGCAAGAAACACTCATGATCCCT
Organism: Cardamine chenopodiifolia; assembly: GCA_963922655.1. Lineage (NCBI taxonomy): Eukaryota > Viridiplantae > Streptophyta > Magnoliopsida > Brassicales > Brassicaceae > Cardamine > Cardamine chenopodiifolia. Next base: position 14,724,428 of record OZ000482.1, on the reverse strand, counting down.
AAGCAAATAGTATTACGTGTAATGGGCGACAATCTGAATGTCTGATTTGTTGAATCTCGCAGCCAAATGCTTCTCGGCAAGTGCCAAACCCACAGCATTTGCAATTCCTTGGCCAAGGACCTATACAGGAAAAAAGAGCCATTAACTTACTGCTTGAAATGAAAAGGATGAATTGATTAAAATTAAAAAGCCAAAGAGATCAAACCAGTGGTGACTTCAACACCAGGAGTCTCAAAATTCTCGGGGTGTACTGGAGTCCTACTTTCCCACTGACGAAAACTCTTCGAGTCTTGTTCCTTATCACATCCAATATATATAAGTTAAATTACAGTCAAAACACAAAGCAATTAGAATCAAATACTCAACAAAATGGATGGATCCAAGCAAATTTAAATCGATGAGGGGAAAAGAGTCAAAGAGGTACCCTGACGCTGTCGTAGCCAGCGAGGTGAAGCAAGGCGTACTGGAGCATGCAACCATGGCCGCCAGACAAAATGAAACGGTCTCGGTTAAACCAGTAAGGATTCTTGGGGTTGTACTTCATCACTTCGTCGAACAATACATGACCCATTGGTGCATGCTTTTCATCCCATTGGCAGTCCCGGGTGACCTGATTTCGCTTTCTCCACCGCATCGATCGCCAGAAACCTTATCGTATTCACCGATTTGTCAACCGTAGCCACGTCCGTCGAGGCGGAGGCATGCACAGATATCGGCGTCGGAAGGCGGCGCTGCGTAGTAAAGGCTCTGAGACTGGGAAAAGAAGGGAGATCTCGCGGAGACAGGGACACATGCTGATCTGTAGACGGTGGAGAGAAACGTTTCGATGAAGGTCGAGCCACGAAAGAAGCCTGTGATAAAGTCAGCGACGCCATTTTCGCACTTTGAGAGCTTTGAGATTTTGGTGTGTATTTTAAATATAATTCATGCGGGGACTGGTGACCGTCGGATTGATAGAGGATCCAAATCCTGATCGTTGGATCTGGGGGTGGGTGGTTGACTTGTTTGATCAGGCGAATTTTGTTTTTTTTTCTTTTTTTAAGAAGAAGACGGAACGGAAGTGATGATGACGTCGTGAAGCGGCTCCGTGTCAAGCCGGTTTGGGGCAACAACCCCCGTCAGAAGCATTCCACTTGGGCCCTAAGCCTAAGAGCATCTCCATTGGCAGGAGAGTTTCTTACATATATTTTATTAATATATTTTAATAAAATAAATAAATAAATATGAAAAAATAAATTGAACCATTTAGAAACTGACAAATGGCAGAAGAGTTTCTTATTTCACTAAGAATCGATTCTGGAAGCTCTTAATTAAGAGCTGTCTCTTATTCTAAAACACTTTTAGCATTTAATTTTATATTTTTTTATTTTAAGAATTCCTATTAAGAGACTCCAATGGAGATGCTCTAATATTAAAAGTCCGTTTCATTTTCAACAAGAAAAAGGTCTCAGAAATGCTGTAAACTCCGTGACTTTTTAGTATTTGGATCTCTGTATAAAAAATGTTTTGGTTGCATATTTTACATTTATATATTTAGGACAAATGTAGAGGTTTCCAAGATCTTTATAACCAAAACTCCTTTCGGATGTTCAAATTAACTACCACATCTATGATTTATTGTTGTCCTTAGAAAGAAGTTTGGGATGCAAAAAAATCAAGACATAGAGTAAAAGAAGCTAGACTGCAAACTCTATGATTAGGTTTAGTTTAAAAATTTCTAGATCAAATCGCCTTTCAAGCTTATCTCAACATTGTCTCCCTTAACTTTTCATTGGACACAAACTCTCCACTTCTGTCTGTTCGAAAAGTTTTAACGGTGATTCCGATTTCTTGCTCCACTATCGTTTTAAATTTTTTAAAACCTTCGAATGCCTCACTTTTGTCTTTTAAGAGTAATGACCACATATAACGTGAGTGATCATCAATTAGGACAAAAATGTATCATTTATGTCTAGCAGTAGGTGGTGTAATAGGGCCGCAGAGATCTCCATGAATGAGTTCGAGTGCTTGGATCGCACGGTATGATGTAGCCGAGAGAAAAACCTGCCTTGATTGTTTCCCAAGTAAGCATGATTCGCAAGTTTCTTTCTCCACTATCATGCTTGGGATTCCTCTTACTAGTTCCTTTTGCATCATCAACTTCATTGTCTCTAAGCCAATATGTCCCAACCTTGCATGTCATCTTGATGAATCACTTACCGTTATTAGTTATAGACACCTAGTTACTTCAACGTCCAAACATACTTTGTATAAGCGATTTCTTGATCTCGTGGCTTTGACCAATAACCTCCCATTACGGTCCAAAAGTGTTAGGTACTCCTTTCTCATGTTTATCTCGCAACCTGCCTCCGTAGTTTGCCCCAAGCTTAGAATATTGCTTCTTAAATCCGGTATGTAATACACGTCTGCTAGAACTTTTCTCTCGCCACCCTTGCTCAAGAAGATTATCGAACCTTTTCTTTTTATGTCTATGCGTGAATCGTCTCCAAATCTTACTTTTCCCATGATTCTTTCATCAATCTTGTAGAAATAGTTTCGATTTCCAATCATATGGTTACTAGCCCCGTTATCCAAATACCAAACATTATCTTTGTCCGAGTTTGCTTCAAAGATATTTGGTTTTACATTCTTCTCATTAAGATACACCACCTCGTGCATCATTAACTCGTCAGCTTCAAGAGTATCGTCAACATCGCTTTCATGTGTTTCTTGAAGTTTAAGTAATCTATCATGACAATCCACCGCATAGTGACCCGGTTTGTCACACCGCCAGCAAATTACATTAGTTTTGTCCCTCCCTTGTCTGTTACTTCTATTGGTTTGTTGTTGTTGGTTTCCAATGCGTCCACGTCCTCTTCCTCGTCCAAATCTTCCGCCTCTTACCCTACTTCTAATATCTCCATAGTTTTGTTGATAGATTTGAGGTCCAGAGTTTGCATACAAAAGTTTTCCTTGACTATCTTGTTGATCTTCCTCTTCTTCGCTAATTCTCTCTTCGTATGCTTTTAATCTGCCCACAATATCTTCGAAAGTAGTTTTATTAAGATCAAGAATCTGTTCAAGTGCCGCAACCATGTATATATATTTTTTCCAAGGTAAGCTCTTGAGAATTTTCTTTATAAGTTTTGGCTCTTCCATGTTTCCTCCTAGTGTTGCCGCCTTTGATGAGATTTCAGAGAGCTTTCCTGCAAAATGATCGATGTCTTTCATCTTGAGTCTATCAAACTCAGCCATAAGAATTTGCAGTCTAGCTTCTTTTACTCTCTCCGCATCAAGATGTCTTGATTTTATTGCATCCCAAACTGCTTTCGAAGTCTTGTGTTCACAGACTTGTAGGGTCAATGCTTCTGGTATGGATTGCAGAAGAAAAGCTATAGCAAAATCATTTTTGTGTTCATCATCAGTTCCTGGTTCAATGGTTTCCCACACCTTATGGATCCTAAGTGCTACTCTCATCTTCATTGCCCATACCGTGTAGTTGGTGGCGTTGAGCATCAGACATTGGATTGCCGAGGAACCACCTTCCTTTTCTTTTGCAACAACTATGTCACCCATGTTTCTCACTTGATCAATTTGTCAAGATATTTTTCGAACCTTCTCGCCGAAAAACTTTGTCTTTCTCGTTTAGATTTAACTTTGCTCTGATACCAATTATTGAATCTAAATATAGAACACGAACTCGAATTATAAAAGACCACGTTCTCTTATTGCTTTAGTAAACTCACTCAAACTCTAAAACTCTCAAGTTCTCTCTAAGAGATATCACACATCGATAACTCCTTACATAGAAAAACCTAATACACAATCTTTATTTTATTAGGAAACATTCCTAATAGATAAGTTCAAATTCTAAATAGATAAATCATATCCTAACTACCTTTAGAAAGAAGATCTAATCCCAACTTCACTTAGAATTAAGTTTAGTATAGAAACTTCTAGACCAAATCACTTTTCAAGCTTATCTCAACATTGATGTCCTTGTTGTGGGCAATGTCTTGTTTCAAACCCAATGGATTGCCTTTTAGACCTTATCAAGATGGTTAACAATTATCACTTTCGGTTGGCCTTCGACACAGATTTCTCTCTCAGTTTGCTTCCATTAAATTTTCATTTTCCATTTTTTTATTATTTTTATCCTACCTACGTTGTAATAATCGGAATGCCACGCCTGTCAAGCAAAATCTCGAGCCTTTCTTTTTCCAAATGTTTCTTTCTCCAGTCCGGACTGGATCCCTCTTGAACATGGTTCCTTCTCGATTGATGCTTTTTAATATAAGGGCGTATGTTGTATATATAACCTATGTGTAGTTACTCAACGTTAATAGATCAACTGGTGTAGTAGAAGAGCTCTTAAATTATTGGAGGGTTTTTTTCTTAAAGTCACAAATTCAGTCTCGACGATGGGAATGAGACTTAGTATGTTCAATCTTTTTTAGTAATCCATATATCTAACCTACACTCAGCTTCAAATAATTGATGAAAAATGATATTCAAACTAGTTTGTTATATATTCTTCATCCGAAATTTGCAGGCCAAGCTTGCATACGAAAACGATCAAGCCTTAATTAACCCCTATTATCTCCATACAAAGAAATACAATTACTATTATTATTAATCAAGAATGCATACGATATCAATATAAAGACTAGGCACACCAATATAACACATCATTTAGCTTACAATAATATAACACAATAGCCATACAATCTTGGATCGAATCCTTATGCAATATTCTATATCAACATGGAACCGCTTGAGAGATTAATTAACACCACATGTCTAACGAGCTAGTGTGTAATTCATCATTAAGCAATACTCAGATACATATATAGAGAGATGGGTTAATTAGTAAATCAGGTTTGGGAGTTGGGGTAATAACAAAGGTAAGAGGGATCAGCCATTGGAGCTCCAAGTTGAGAGTGAGGCTGAAGCAACCTCACCTGCCGTTTCAAGAACTTGGTGTAACGGATGGCTTCTTCAAGCATGGAAGATGTGTCCATATTTGCACTGCCTGGCACGATCCTCTTTAGAATTCGGATTTTCTCGCTGATTCTGTCCCGTCGGCGACGAGCAACCACCGTCTGAGGATCGTCGCTTATCCTTACGTTACGGCGGTTCGGCTTAGGGACGGTGGATGGGTCGATGTCTGCGGGCTGTATGGCGGCGATCATGTACTGCATCTCCTTCACAGCATCCATCTCTTCATCTTCTTCTTCGTCTTCTTCCAAGTGAATTAGGGTTTCGGGAGGGGAATATAACATGAGATGAGGATCATGGAGAAAGGGGTGTTCTTGTGTGACAAGATTATTAGCTTTGTTCCAATCTATGAGAAGATGTTGAGGCTGAGGCTCCATCATGCTTATTGGGGATGCGGTTGGAATCTGCTTTTCGACAAGAGTCGCACAGACCTTTCCTTTTATACATACCAATTTCCATTTCCATCTTTTCTTATTTTTTAATATATATATTCTAACATGCCAGACATATACGTACGTATGTATTTACTGATTTCCTTGACTCGATTAATTAATGTAGATTATTTTATTTCGATGTATTCGCCACACCACCTCAAATTTAAGTAATAAATAGTCATTTATCCAAAAAAAAAATATTAATTAACCGAATGCGTACCTGTCGTATTATTGTTATATGTATCATTTAACCATCATATTTTATTACTCAAACCTTGGATTTTCTTATGTAAATAAAAGTTTTGAAAAGGTTTTTATCAGGACCAAAACAATTAATTAGTGCTTTTACATCACATTTCCTATAGAATTCAAATTTTTATAGATTACGTTTGCAAACTTTTTCCAAGATTCAAACTTGCTTCATGTTGAGGTGTCTACAGAGATTTAAACTTGCTTATATATGTTGAAATTGATTGTGTTTATTTAACTTTAATGTTTTTGTAGACGTTAAAAACAAATTTTAACAGATCTAGGGAAGAAAATTAGTACATAAGTGATCACTATATATCCTTTTACTATATTTTGAAATTTGAATTATATAATATATATATATATATATATATATTGTTGATCCGGAGAATCCATAAATCCAGGTTTTCTTGTCATTGAAGGCGTTGACTGATTTCCAAAATGTGAGATTTTTGGCATTAGTCTACATGGAGACTCTACACCTCAAACTGAAATATTTTGAAATAATATTACTAAAATTTTAGTTAGGAAATTATTTTGATAACTATTGATTTTGTTAAATAATTCGTAATACAAAATTATCATTTGTTAAATATAATTTGTATAGAATTTTAATAATGTTGTCTCAATTAATGTTTCGCACATAACTTGCCAAAATCCGTACATGTGATTTGGCAAAGGAAATTATAAAAAAAATCTATCAGATCATTAAAGTTAAGTTTCGCAGCAAATCTTTATATATTTCCGTTTAAAGATTCGATATATCTCTACCTTTTCCGCTAACTAATTTCATGGACTCATTTGTGCTAGTTTATATAAACCTTGTTATAACCATTTAAATTTGTATACGTACGTACGGAGCATACAAGAAACACATATAGAGCAAAATCCTATATATAGACCACAAAAAATTGAAGAAATAGTGTGTGGTCAAAATCATGGTTACTCAAAAAGCAAGATCACGAACAAGGGATTAAATTTCTAGTGTTTTTCCTAAGGACAAACAAGGAGAGAGACTTTACAAAGTTAGGGCAAAAAGGAGCGTTGCACTTTAGTTTGGATATCATTTCCATATAGAAGCATAAGTCGCTCTTGTAATAGTTACTAAACACATGTCTCCATTTTTAGTGCTATTACTTTGACCTAATTTTCCCCTCTCTCTCCTTTTCTGACAACTCCTATACACCAACATAGGTAATTTAACATCATTGTTCCTCTCTTACTTGTCTTTCTTCTAAAGCCTATGGTTTCTTCAACATTTTCTTACAAACCCTTTCAACGGCCTTGATTTGATCTTAGGAAATATGAGCTGGATACGATAAATGACTTCTTCAACGTTCTCTTTATGATATACGGTGTCAATTTCTAGTTCTAAGTTGTTATATTTGACGATTTACGGGATCTCTCCCCCATAACTCATTACACGAAGTGGGACAGCTTCATAGACATTAAGGTATTGTCGATGAGTTAAATTCTCAATTGGATAAGTAAACATATATATAATCACCACTAAATATATTACTAATTAGTCGGTCTTATGACACCGTCTATAATTGTCGTTTTCCACACGAAATTTCTATATTGTACATTCATTTCGTAGGTATAAAATCGACCAAAGATAAGTTTTCAAAAAGAGATATATGTTACCGCTTCTTCTCACATTGCCAGCTTAATGAGTTCAAGACAAAATACCCCATTTCATGCAATGTTCATACTTGTTCTATATGCATCAATTCTATTCTATTCACCATATAGCTCTTTACTTTCGGCCTTTAATTTTATTAGTTATACAACACTTGCCATATGCGTAACTATTTACAACGAGAGCATTATTATTGTAAAACTACAAAATGATGACCACTTTTTGTCTATGGTGCAACACAAGTTTCTAAGAGACCTGGATTCCTCAGCTAAATTAAATTAAAACCAAAACAAAATAATGAAAATGACTAAAATTATATGTTCGTACAGAAATTTTGGGTATATACATTTTTGTAGTTTTCGAGACAGTTGAATATCAGCAACTTGAAAGTATATGGATCTAGACGAAGATTTTTTTTCTTTTTGGGGTCTCCAGGAGCTCCACAAGGATAATGCGTTCCGAAAAGTTTCTAATTAAGCTCAAATCAGAGGCAAGGTTTATACAGAAAATACATAATATATTTGAAATGATAATATTTCTAAATGTTCTCCCTCTGGCATATGTTTCTTTTGGAGTGAGAATGAGAGAATCGAATGGGATCAAAATAAATGGTGCTTATACTAGTATTTATAAGAGATTACCTCATCCGAATTCAAATATCGGATGGTTATTCACTTGTCGGCTTCTCGCATGAGCCACAGTATATAGGTTCAACGTGCTAGTTTCCTATAACACATAACTAGAGGATGTGTGTGAATAGGTTAACAAAATGATGTAGCCTTATGTAGAACGTCAAAAGAGAGAAAATCTCTCTCTCTCAATCTAGCAGTTGACAATAGAGCTCCGATCTCTGTTTCAGATGGTCGATTTTCTCACCGCCACCGGGAAAGGGACCCTGTCGTCTCTATTTTCTCTTTCGGCTACTGGTTCTAAGTGGTTGCAAGGAGGCGACTCTAAATCTTGGGTTTTGCTCGGCTCGCGATTTTTTGGTGACTTTGGGTTTCGTCTGGTCTTTTGTGGTTCGCCTTCACTCTCCCTTCGTTGGAGTATTTAGGTCTGAGTTTTGGTTTTGGTCGATTCGAGCAAGTACCACTATTGAAAGCACTCGGCGATTTCGTCTCCTCGCTGCCCTTCTGTGAGTTCCTACTCGAATGTTAGTTGGCAATTTTAAGGATGTTAGTTAGGTGTAGTATAAGGATTCGTTCTCTTTGGCTTGAGGACGGCTAAAGGTTTGAACTTTGCTCTGTCTCCTCCTTATTCCTAGCTCTCACCTCTGTCTCTCTAGTAGCGCGTTAGGACCAAAGAATTCTGCAAGTTTGTAGCTCCATCTCTTCGTCGTCTTCCACTTTAGGATTATTTAAAGTAAACCAGAGCTACACCGTCGATTGCCTTGTAGATCTTGGTCTGAGCTTCAAAGATCGGGTTTGATGATGGTCAAGAGGAGTGTGACGGTTTCAACTCTGGAGGAGTGAGGCATGGTAGGTTTGTCGCAGTGAGACGGTACTAGGGTTAAAGGAGGAGGAGGCTGGTGACGTGTTCTCGGATGCTTAGATATGACGAGTTTCGTTATTTATGAGTGTGACGAAACTGTTAGATATGGGTTGTTCGATCGAGACTTTTCCGCCAGCACCTCCTTTCGCCTCGCCCTAGCGAAAGTCACCCTGCAGATTGGTGGGTTTCTCCGATGTTGAGAGTGGTTAGCAGAGACCATTTTCGGTTCAAGCATATCTCGGTGGTAAGCGGCAGCAAGGGTAAGTGTCATCCTCGCTTGTCCATCGTGGAATCCTCTTTTAATCTCCCTCCTCGAGAGATGTGCAGTCAAGGATACTCTAATTGGTCATACATTTACTCGATTATATATCTTTTGTGATGGACATACGCAGAGACTCTCTCACCACACTGATGCAAGAAATTACCTCTTCGGGTGCTTCTGTGAAGTTTCCGAATGCTATGTGTCGAGTTATGTACACGTTTACTCTTGATATTTGAAATCTCTCCCCTCGCTTTACCAGGAGATGGTTTAGCTGAATTTTTGTTTTTTGGCTTATATAAGAACGTCCAAGATAAAAACTAAAAAGGCACTCGCCCTCAATTTTGTGTTTTCCTCTATTTTAATGCTTTAAGAGTTCTCGAATTCATATCATTCAACAAGTAGTCACCCAAAATCACATCCTAAACTACAGAGTACCCATCAAGATTGTTTCAACATGCGACATCGTGTAACAATCTTCCTGAACTAGTCCAAGCTTAGCTGAAACCCAAAATAAAAGAAGATCCCAATGTTTAGCATAGGTGGTTCTAATAAACGTTAATAACTGTTTCAAGTTAGCACCCACCTTTCCGTCCTTATCCATGTCAAAGTAATGAATCATGTCTTGTAATTCCTCTTGTGTCCATGTGAAATCATGCACCGTCGCCATTTTAGCCACATCTCTCAGAGTAATGAACCCTTTTCCCGCTTCTGCATTTACAAAAAACGATGATGATCCAATACACTCACTTAATGGAGTTTAGAAACCAATCAAACTCAAAAAAATTTGTCACGGCAGAATCGATATATAATATGTACCATCAAACTGATACAAGTATATGAGCAATTCGTCCTGTGTCATCTGCGTCTTGCTCATCAATACCTAGGTATCAGACAAAAGCAATGCAGACTAAGGCAAAAATGCAGCCTCCTCGAAGCTTTGATGTAAAATAAAAAAAAAACCGGTCTTTTCTTCTTGCAACTTGCTGCCTTCTTGATCCTGAAGAGAAAGCGCTATTGCCTGCAGCACGAACAAAAACAACAAATCTCCAATGTCAACAATTTTGAAGCTAGCCAATTGCAGCATTATAATGTGAATATCTTGTCTAAGTCATCATCATCCTCACCAAGGGAATCTGATGTATTCAAATTCTTCTTAGATAAGAGTTTTCTCTTGGATGCCAAGGTCTTCTTCTTAACTTGATATAACAAGAAATCAAATGGCACAACACAGAAGATTAACATTATAGACAAAATTACTAAACAGTGCAGAACGCAGCCTTGTTCGATTAGCGTAGTATAAACCATTGGAGACACGCCAGAGAATTAAAAATTTACCTTTCTTTTACAAGTTGAATTCCCCACAAAACCCTCGTCATCTTCATCATATTCATCACCGGAATTTCGTTTTCCTCTACGTTTTCTAGAATTTTAAGATGGATCCAGAAGAGTTTTGGCGGCTTTAGAGATGCCTAGAGCTTCCAATCTCGCTTTGTTCTCAGAGATCCTTGAAAACCTCTGCTTCTCATATTCCGATATCTTTCCCCTTTCCTTCAGATTCATCGCCGGACCTCGAGCTCTCTCCTCCACTTCAATTTTGCACACTTAGGGATTCGTTGTTTACTGTTGACTTTGCCGCCCCAAGTCTCTCGATTCCTTCAGTTGGGCTTTAGCAATGGCCCATTTTCAGATTTAAGCCCAAATACATGGGCTCTCATTAAAAATTCTTATGAGAATTAAGAAAACCCAATAGCCGGTTAAGATACAGATTTCACTTTCGCTTTAGCACATGCTTAACAGCATCACAGTAACAACATATAATTGACCAAAAAGAAAAAGATAAAACAAAATAACAGCTCAACTATTAATTCTAACAGTTAAAAATGATTCCTTGAATTTGAATGTGTTTTGAACCTCAACTCTACATACAATCTACAGACATATATCCATACATACTACATTAACGTCTATGGGTGTGATTGGTTACAAAAAACTGAGTAAAAAATCTGGAGTAAACAAAAAGTATATTTTGTTTTTCAGATGAATATGGCAGATATTAGTTTTTGTTACTTCATTTTGATTTGTAAAAATCTAGCTGACTGCTGAAAAAAAATCTTCGTTCTTTTTTTTTTTACTCTTAACTCAATCTTCCAATCAAACCATGTGTGTTATTGTGATGGTCAAACTGTCACGTATTTGAGGGTGGTCACGTGGACACATATCGGATAAAATATTTGTATATGTCATATGATCCGTCTCTACTGGGTTTTCAATTTTCAATTTTATGTTTTGCTTTGTTTCTTATGGATGGATATTTAATCCATTTCGTTTAATATGGTAGACAAAAATAATTTTTAAATGGTAGACAACTTTATGTGTCTGAAATCAGCTTACTAGAAAGCTGAGTATCCAAAATTGTCCAATCGTTTAATATGTATAAACATATAATATACGAATCATGGCGTTACAAAATATCAGTATTTCAGGCGACTTGAAACAAATACCCATACAAAGAAGAAAGAACCTTTCGTTATAGAGCGCAACGCGAATGGTGTGAAACGTGTGATTGGTAGATAATGGACTACATCAACTTTCTCTTTTTCCTTTATTATTTTTATTTTACTTTTTCTTATTTTGCCGTCAATATTGTTTGATAAAAACTACCCATATGAATTATTATTTTTGTGGGGATGGAAATACCGCGTAGTTTTAAAGCTGACTTGACTTGTAAATGGATAAAGCAAGAAGAATATGAACAAAAAAAAACAAGATTTAACGTTTTCTAATAAATATATAACTGAATTTTGAAAGATATTTTGAATTTTGAAAGTTCTCATGCATTAATATCGAGGTATTTGACTGTGAATTCCGATACCGACGGAGCGGATGTACTTAAAGTTCATTTATTTGTTCGCCGCCTCTTCTTTTTACCTAGTTTTTTCGAGTCTCTGTTTTCTCTTTCTGACTAATTTTTTTGAATTGAAGCTCAATAGTATGTAAGGCATGTTTTAGATTGGTGATGTTAGTGAATTTTTCGCATTCTCAATCTTCCTCCTATCGCGGACACGAGATAATTTTTCCACATCTACTCTTTTTTTACAAGAAATGTGAGTACTACGATATCTTTGATAAAAAGAAGCTTTAAGTCCTAATCACAATTATAGATCTTTTTGTTTTCTCTTCCCAAAATAGAAAATAATTTATCGTTCATTTTTTTTCTATGAGAATATATTATTTTATCTAAATACATCTTTTAGAAAGATTTTATGTTCATCGAAATCCTTCATTACGAAGATAAATACGTTGTATTCTTTTTCATGAAGAAAAATATTAAGTGGATTGCATTTACGGCAGTAGGAGATCAAGATTTTTTTCTTCTCCCTCGGCATCCAAACCCATGTTTGTCTCGGGTTTCGCGAGAATCTCTTCTCGTCTTTTTTTGTGATCATCTTCTTCAGAGATCGAGCGCATTGGCACTTCCAACACAAGTTTGGATTATCAAAATACAACGTATATCTTCGTATTTCATGTGGTATTATATCTCTTGAAAATCGACCATCAAACATTGGTTAGCCTTGCATTTTTTTTAGTGTCATATTTATGCGACGTGGTTCGCATTTTTAAGAGTTCTTAACTTTACTTGTTTAGAGTATTGATGTAAACTATTATCTTGTATATGTATTTTAGGATTTGGATAATGTGTATTATTAGAATTATATTAATTTGTGTATTTTTTTATATAAATACATTGGTTCTATAACTTTGTTCTAATATATAGGATTTGACAATTAAAAAATGAATAAAACAAAAAGGCAAAAAGGGAAACACAAAAGATTAAAGATAAGAATAAAAAACATGTAACTGGTTTTCAGGGACATGAGTTGGTGCATATATATGGATTGGCAAACATATAAAAAGAGTTGGTGTATATATTTATTTATTTATTAATAGTTTCATATGGAGTAGTAAATAAAGTATATACGTATCTATATAAAGACTAACATATTTGATCTTCTTCTATATATGATCCAAAATTATTAACTGATTCAATTACTACGATAATACGTTGAATCTTTTAAATTTAGTACGTTGAATCTTGAATTTGAGTAGAGTTTGTTTATTAAAATAAATAGACTAACTAAAACAATAAATTAAATTAATTACTTGTAAAGTGATAGGTTGGGGAGAAGATATGGTGGGCAAGCTTGGCATCTACAAAAGGTGAGATTGAGATGTAAAGAGATTACAATTTTAATCGAAAGCTTGTCTCAATAAATTAATTATTTCAAATATATTTAAACACGAGTAAGAAAATAAATTTTTTCTTATTTGTGCAAAAGAGTAAGAAAAGAATTTTGCAATAACAATACATATTTAACTTTCGTTACGCACACAAAATCATCCATCAAATTTCAGAGACCCTCGCTTCCCTCCCCCTGCCACCTTATTTATACATTTTTTTTATCGGTAGTCAGAATAATATAACAACCTTTTGTTAGTAAACCACTGCCTTTTCACATTATTATAATTTTGATACTCCTTTTTGTCAAATTGATGTTTCCAAATTTTACATACATTTAAGCACATTTTTAATAGTAAAATTGTCATTTTGGAATTTATTAATTTATCATTTTATTTACTGATTTGTATTTATTTAACATGAAAATTAATAATTTGTATTTATAAGTATATGAAATGTTATGTTCTTCTTGCATTTTAAGAATATGATATGTTCTTCTGCATTTTAAGAATTTTTTTGTTAATTTACTTAAAAACATTTAACCAATCATCAAAATACGGCAAAATATGATTGGTTATTAAATATAAATATATTTAAAATTTGTATAAAGGTGTAATACATCTTACATTATGAAACAAAATAAAACTTCTATAACATCTAATATAATGGAACTGGAGAATATAAATATTATTAGTATAAGATAACAATGATTTCCTAATGGCAAACTAGAATATTGAATGATTTATCTACGGAGTGTAAAGTAGTTATTATGAGATTCGATCCTAGTGAATAAATCAATAAATACATCAATGATCACAATTTCGTACTTTACTCTAATTCTAACATATTGCGAGACCTCGCCTGGACCAGTCAACGTTTCGATTTACTGCCCAATTTCATCTAAGGTTAGGATTTAATCTACGAAATGTGATGATGACGTCTTAGTGGAGCCGAGAGCGCGTGACCGTGACCGAGGGCCTCGTTTTGTTCTTCTACGTTGGCATGTTATGGACAAAAACTGACCGTTGATTTTATTAATCATCTCTCATAAGGAAACGACACATGTATATCTGCCGTACACGTGTAGATTGACGGGTCACGACCGTTCTTCTGCTCCAAGACACGGCTTCTGTCAACTGTTCATTCAATCAACTGTCTCCAACCAACGTTTATTGCACAAGAGACAATAACTTGAATGTTATTGTCATTTTTCACTACAAATTTATTTATAAACTCTTGATAATTTTCTAAAACGGAAACATTTTACGTTTTGTTTAGTTATTTGATTATTTATTTTTAACTAAAAAATCATAGTGGCAGTGGTACCACTGATTTCAAGTATAAAGAAGATGATGGACCAAAGTTTCATAACTTCCACAGTTTAACAAAGAAAAAAAACATTGAGTTCTATATTGGGTTTTGTTCAAAAAAACCATCCACCTGTGTTTTTTTTTCTAGAAAAACCTTAACGTTAATTTTGTGTAAGTCAATCATACGACCTGCAAAGTCACCCGCAATACTGGACCTCCACATATCGTCGACGTAGCCCCGTTAGTCGGTGTTAAAAAACTAACAGAAAGCTTAAAACAACGTCGTTTTAGGGATTAAAATCAAACAATATGATTTTTTTAATCATCAAAACAACAAGATTTTTAGGATAAATCAAACCAAAATGGTTAACAAATTTTGGTTATTTTTCAGCTTCTTGTGTCTTTCCACTCCTGAGTCACCTGAAACTTATTGCTGGTCAGAGATCCCGGAAGAGCTTCTAAGAGAGATTCTGATTTGGGTTGAGGCGGTAGACGGTGGCGAATGGCCTTCACGACGTTGCGTGGTGGCTTGTGTCGGTGTCTTCCGTGGCTGGCGGCTACTTATGAACGAAACCGTCGTTGTCCCTGAGATCTCTTCTAAATTGACTTTTCCCATCTCTCTCAAGCAGGTTCTTGTCTGTTTTTGATTGAATTAAGACATAAAGTTACGATTTTTATTGATCATTTTCAAACTCTTATGGAAAACTGAAGTTGATGTATGAAATTCAGCAAACGCTAGAGTTGCGTTTGCGCTTGTATTTATTTCCAAACGCAGAGTAGCTCCTAAACAATGGTTCTTGAGCTAAAACTCATTAAACCATAGCTATATGAGCATTTCTTACTGATTGTATCTGTTCAATTCTTGTGTAGTCATATCAAAATGTTTAATTGAAAAAAAATTGTTGCTTTTTGGTGTGTATGTTTTTTGCAGCCTTGTCCAAGGAATTTTCTGGTTCAGTGCTTCATCAAACGTAATCGAATTACGCAGTCATTCCATCTATATCTTGGATTAACCAACTCTGAGCATCAATTAATCTTTGTAAACAAATATATAATTAGAATCTCCTCTTTTTCTTTTTCTTTTCTCGTTTCTTGGTTATGCAATTTTTGGATTGACATCTTTCTCTTACGTGTCTGTCCGTACAGCTTTAACGGATGATGGTTAGGCAACAAAAAATGAAAAAAATTCAATTGAGTAATTAATTCAGGATCTAAACCTTATCATGAACAAGAGACCCATAATCTAAGAAATCAAACGACCCACAAATTAGATTTTTCAACTCATCAAGCTCAAAAGTCCTTAAGCAAACACCAAACACATCACAATACAAAGATGCTTCACCGTGAAATTAAGATTGGTTTGAAGAAGAGGATTGATGTTACGCCTTAAATTGAAGTTGAAGGTTTTTGCGAATTTAATCAACCAATTTCTTATTCTTCTCAGAATCAGTCCTTAGCGAATTGATAGAGTTTTACTACGGAGGTAGGAGGAGGAATTGTGGGATTTGGAAATCTGAGGGAGTTAGGGGAATTTAGGAATTTGGACTCAGCTGCTTAGTTGGTTGGAGAAGAGAAAGAAAAACAACAAAGTAGAAAATTGGTTGGAGGAGAGGAAGAAGAACAACGAAGAAGAAGAAGATGACAATTTTTTTTTTAAATATATTAAATGAAACATCGTGTAGTTTGTTTGGAATGTACAAAACAACATGTAGTTTTTTACTCAAAACGATGTCATTTTACAACTTCCGTTAATTTTAAAACGGATAGTTAATAGTCGACGTCGACGATATGCGGAGGTCCAGTATTGCGGGTGACTTTACAGGTTGTAGGATTGATTTGCACAAAATTGATGTTAGGGTTTTTGTTCCAAAAAAAACACGGATGAATGGTTTTTTTGACCAAAACCTTTGTATATTTCATTTGTTTTGATATTTATTGAAATCTTTCTTTAGAGAAATGCAGTTAATGTGTAAAGCGATGGCCGCATATGTAATGCGTATGGACCATTTGAACGGAAAAAAAGAGAAGCAAACCTCTGTTTCGTCGGAGAAAAAAGTTGGAAAAGGCGCACACAAAAATGAATTGTGGACCAAATAAATAACAAAATATTACAAGACCCATGTGACATCATAGAGACATATGTTTATAAATAAAATAGACCCTCACAAAGACAGAAACCACAACAAACTCTAAGCATTATATAATCACAATAATGAGCGGTAGCTGTCTGCCTCGCATCAAAATCATCACCCATTCATTTTTATTAAAAAAAAAAACTGAGCTAACCAAGCATTAATCTATCTATAATGGTAGTCGACCAAAAGTAATCCCCACAATGAGATTGGATGTTAAGTGTTTAATAATCAGGCAATTAATTACTCACAAAATTTATATATTGTTGTGAACTTAAATTAAAAAATCCATCGCACTGCGCCAAAGTAAAATCAGAAACCTAAACTATGTCAATAGATAATAATTTAAATAAAGAAATTTATAATAATTGAATCTCCGGCGGAGTCAGGAGCGACATCTCCAGGCGGAAACTCCGACGAGTTCTGTCCTTTGCCAACAGAGAAGAAGAGAGTTATGTTTCTTCTCGACGTGAAAGCCTCTCACCGGCGTCCGTTGAACCAAACACTCCGCCTGAGACTCCGTAAAGTTACTATGCGTCACCGGCGAGAACCCCATCTGCAGGAACAGAGATTGCCACGTCATCATAGACCTCTCGATCGGACGGCTACGATCCATCACCAGCTTTTCTATATCCGGTTGTATCAGAAACCTCTCAATCTTCTGCATTGCGTCGTGGTTGGCGTTAACAGCGTCGAGGGATTCGAGGAGAGCGGTGTGTGAATGCAGCGAGTGGGCGAGCTGTTGCGGGAAGGGCAGATCCGTTCTCTCACATCCTCTATCGGAGCATAGGATGATCGTCGGAGAGAGATGCTTCACGAAACGGAGGACCAGCGGGAGCTGGGAGAAGGACGCGGCGGAGATATTAACGGCGACGGCTTCTTTCTCCGATGAGTTAGGCCACGAGATAGAGCCGAGGAGGTCCAAGCTGAGAACTTGAATGTCGAGGGAGATGTTGATCTCGGAGGCGAAGTGCCTGAGATTGTCCTGAGTGAAGCCGAGTTCAAGCTGGTCATGGTTCGCCGGAGAAGCGAAGACGGTGATTTTGAGGGCGAGAGGAGCTGAGTTGTCGCGGAGAACGAGCTCCTGCATGAGGGAGGCCCACTGGCCACCGTAGCCGATGTCAAAGTCGACGATGTGGAGGCGATGGAAGCCATGGAAGGACTCGAGGAGGGCTTGGTTTGACGTGAAGTTGGCGAACTGGAGAACGGGAGAGATCTCGGAGAAGGATTTGTAAGCGGCAATCTTGAAGATGAGGGAGTAAGGGTTTAGGATTTGGGAGACGTTGTGGAGGAGATTGTTGAGAGCTTCTTTGAAGTAAAAAGCTGCTCTTTCCAATGGCTTTCCGACGGGAGAAGAGAGCTGTTGATTGAGCCGCGCCAATATCCCCTGAGCTAGACACGTATCACCGCCGGTCTCTATCACCTCCGCTGCCTTCACCAGCTGCTCCGCTATCCCCATGGGACCAGGGTTGAGCCGTTCTGCCGGCGGAGGTCCGTAGAAGATGGCGGCCGGATTCTGTGTGAAGTGAGTTTGGCTTTGGATGATGAGGAGTGGAGGAACATGCTGCGGCGGAACTGAGTGGTCTAAAGCGAATCCGGTATCAACGACTCCAAATCCGAGGGATGTGTAATCGGAATCGTGAAAGGATGGAGATGTTTGGAGAATGGAGTTGAGTTCGAGAGAGGGATCTGTGGAATCTCCCATGATGAGTCTGAGAATGCTGTGTTCATGGTCATGGGGCACTTGCTCCCAATACCCGGGGCCCAACCCCATATGTCCGCATTGCTCATCGGTGGGGGCGGCACCGCCGCCTCCGACGGCGCTGTTACCGCCGTGAGAGGAAGACACCGTGGAGGAGGAGGTTGGGCTTCTCAAGGTGTCAAGAACAGAGTTGGGCTCTTCTTCTCCGCCTCTGACTTTGCGGTGGCTCAAAGAAGAGAAATAAGAAATCCCCTTCCCTTGAAACTCTTCAAAGGGTAGGGGCATTGCAGACTTGCTCAATCAAATATATCTTCTTTAATTTGTCTTCTTCTTCTTGTTTAGAGGTATATGGATGGATGCGTGCGAGAAATTAAAGTGGCAGAGTTTACGTAATCTTACATGTCTTCTATTCCAACTCCACTTTCTTACCACGCGCGTGTTTCGCAAACTCCTTCCACTGATATGATCATTCAAATATATTGTGTATATTTCAATTACAAATGTTTAGGTAAATTTGGAAACAACCAATTTGACTACTCTTTTTATTTTGTATTGTTCTTCGCTTTTGTGATTTTTTTGCTGTGCTATAGTGAAATTTCATCCTACAAATAACACTAATATTTGAAGCTCACGTAAACTTTTTGTTTGCTGATTAATTTGTTTTCAGTCGATTGTGCAAAGTGGGACGTCACGTAAATTGTTTTGTTTTAAGCAGTATAGTTTCTTTATCAAACAAAAAAAGGTAATAAAGTTTAATCTTGATCGTCGGGTTATAATCATGTGCCTATATATATGTCTGTCATAATAAGCATTAAAAGGGTATTTGAGTCATTTGACTCCAAACATTCTCTGAACCGGACTGGTTTTTTCGAAAATGGTCATTGAACGGCTAAGATACTGTCCTAGATAAAGCAATGTGTGACTCCGATTGATCAGAACCACCAGGCTTTTCTTTTCATGGCAAATGTTGCCAGTCGCCACGGTGGATTGAAAAATACAGTTTGTTTATTTATATGTCATGCGTCGGGGATGTTTTGGTTCTCTTATAATTTGTTTTTATGATTAAAACTTTATGGCTTACAAACTATTTTTGAATATTTTTTTGTTTTGTTTAGTCTTGTTTTATCTCAAAAGTGCTGTCGTTATTTCCTTTTGTGTGATCTTTGTCCTCAACTGGATGTTTTAGGGTTTGGACAAGCTTTTAGATGATTTTATCAAATGATCCAATCAAATCAGCCAATCCATTAACAAATCATCATATATACGGAGTTCGCCCTAAGACTTATCTCCTAGGCACTAACCTCGAGGCAGCCGCACAAGTTCGGGATGGCATCTTTCTTCGACGGTTCTTTGGCGATGTTGATGTTCCTTTTCCTTGATCGGCGTTTTTCACTCCTCTTGATTCAGCATTGCAGTCCCTACCTCTTTCACCACCGGCACGCTTTACAAGACAGCCGCGGTGACTCTGTTCTCTTCAGAATGAAGCGACGCACGACATCTCCTTCGCCTGAAGCAAAGTCTTTTATGTAGAGGAGTCCTCGACCACTCGTAGCCTCCGTCTTCAATCAGATCCGCCGTCAGCCGTCAGCCGTCAGCCGTCAGCCGTCAGCCGTCTCTGAATCTTGCCCCTTTGAAGACTCTGGTTCTAGCCCGACCGAACACCGAGCGCCTCCTCTGGCATCCTGCGACTTCTGGCGAGATCTCACGCAATGTGAAGTTTTTTTGAGACCGTGTCGAGCCTCTCTTCCCAAGCATCTCTATTCCCACGCTCATCGGTCTCTCCGTTAACGACAGGATCATGATTTTGTCTTTTTCGGCATCACTACCGTGTGTGGTTTGGTATCCAACAACTTTTCGGCGAGGTCTTAGCTCTTCGGCTGTAGCTTTTCTGGAGAGGGGTTAACATTCCGGTGAGGATTTCATCAAACTTCCCGGTGAGGTCATAGCTTTCCGGCAAAGAATACTTTCTCTTAAAAATTGTTTGTCGAGTCTAAAAATATCGTGTATTATAAGAGCTTGTCTGTGTTAATCTCTTGTAATAAGAAGACACAAGTAGATCTTGGCTGCTGAAAATTTAGATCTTGGTTTGGTTGAAGCTCTGTGCAAGCATAATCTTTCAGATCTGGTCTCCAATCTCTGATTCTACTTCAATGCGGTGGTAACATGAAGCGGAGAATATAAGTAGTGGCTATTGGTCTCAGTGAAAAGTTACGGTTTTCTTTTTCTGAGAAACAGAGTCACGACTATCAAGAAGACTCCTCTTCCACCTCTCTCTGACGCCGGTGGAGTTGAGTCTTGCCGGCGTCAGATTTTCTCCTTTGTTTGTCTCTCTGGATAGTCTCCAGATGTTGGCTTTGCTTACCTTTACTCCTTTGTTCCAGTGTTGGTGTTATCTCCGAGCCTCTAGTCCTCCTTGTTGTCAAGTATGAGATATGCAACAACCATATCCAATCAACTCCTGGAGGTTCAACCTTTGTTTATTTCTTCACTTGAGTTGGGCCTTGATCTCAATCATATGGTTTGCAACCTCTGTTTAACGGTGATTTCCGATGCTAACAGAGCAGTAGCTCGCGGACGTCGAGCTGTGCCTCTAGCTATCTTTCTCATATTCTTCTTCCACCTCTCACCCAACAAAAGAGTTCATCGGTGGCACAACTTGAAGCAATTGAAGACTTTTTTGGAGGTATGGTGGTGTTGTTGGTGCTTGAGGACGGCGGCCACTTTTCTTCCATGCTCCTCTGCCTCGTCTTCTCTGTCTCAAGCCAGATCTGACCGTTATTTGATAGAGCCTTTTTGCTTCCCGGCGACGATGTGTCTTCGCTCTCAGTTGCGGCGAAGACCCCGATTGATGTGGTTGAGTCGAGTGGTCGGAGACCTTACCCTCGAGCTCCTCTTGTCTATGTCTCCCTGGTGAGCCAAGCTCCTTCTTTCTGTCAATCGAACTCGTCATCGCCAATCGAACGCGACGCTCTTGGCTCATCAAGTGGCCTTTATTCCGGTAAGTTCCTTTGGTTTCTAGTCCAGCGTGACCCTGTGACTTCCATTTCGACGAATTGTCGTGCTACTGTTACCGATGAGGTTTTATTTTCTCAAGGCCAATCTGATATCTCACGAAGAATCCATTTGGCATCAGGGTTCTTCAACGTGGTCTTGGAAAATCTCTCCAATGTAAGTCGAAGCTTCGCCATGGATGCCGCAGGTTTCGCCGCCGGCAACCCTCACACTCTGTCAATATCTCGGTTGTATCATTATTCGGGAAAAGTCCAAAGGATCTCATCCTCGATCCTTTTCTTGACTGGTGTGACCGAAGACCGTATCACACCATGGCAGAGCTTAGGCCCAGCGAGCCGCCCGCTCACCACCGCAACCTCTGGGCTTGAGACTCCTTCCATCTTTGATAGTCGCCGCCATCGACTTAGCGACAGGGCACCTCTAGTAGGGTGTAGTCCCGGCTTGGCGGAGCAGATGAATGACACTCTTGAAGTTTAGCCCATGTTGGATTTAGATTGGACTTGGTCTTGTCCATTAAAAAAAGTGGGCTCAATTAAGCAGCTTTCTGGCATGCTCTAAGTTGTTCTCATGGCCCAAGTCAATAGGCCGATTTAGTGGTCTGATTAATCCTTATGCTCTGATGTTTCAACACAATGATTCGAGTGGTCAAGGACTCTTCTTGAGATTTGGATCGACATCAATATGAGAATTGGCGGATTACTTCTTGGCCATTTATTTGGAGTTTGATTATATTTGCTTTGTTCTATCAACAATTGGAATGCAAAGTTTTGCCCTCTCTCCGTTGGTATCTAAGCCTTTGTTCACCTCCGGTTTCGTGGGAGCCTTCTCCCGACCCTCTTGTCACCATTTTTTTCAGGGATCGAGTGTTTCGGCACTTCAGGCGCAGGTTGGGAGTCTCAAAATACAACGAATACGTTTGTATTCCGTGTGGTATTTCATCTTGAGGAAGCCGAACGTTATATTTCGGTAAGTCTTGCACCACTTCGAATGGCATATCCATGCGGCGTAGTCCGCTTTATCAAATTTGTTTAGTTTGTGTATTGTAGAGTATCGTTTAGTCATCTACACTGTACTTGTTTTTTCTGTATTTTATTTTTGTTTGGATAATAGAGATCGGTAGAATCACATTAATCCGAACAATCAGTTTTCCATATAATCACTTCAGTGTTCTATTGGCTCTCTTGATAAAAAAAATTATTAGATTAATGATTTAATATATGGAATTAGACGGAAAAAAATTCAGCCAATCCATCGCGACGCTTACATTAATTTGTTTTTTGCGACGGGCAGTTATTTTAGATTCATAAATCTAAACCAAGTGGTGAATGCATATCTTGGAATTACATTAAAATATCTGTGTTATTTTGTTGTTCTATGAAACATTCATGTACTAGTTACAAGGAATGATATAATTTACGTGGAAAAAATATTAATTACGTGTATATATAAATATATTTTATTGAATTGGTTCATCTTTTTTTATATAGAAAGAGTGATTGAAGATCTGTGAATGATGTTTCTTCTGTGACAAGTTAAATGCACGAGAGATTGAGAAAGAAGGGGTGTATAGTCCTTTATTGAGCCAGACAACGGGTAATGTAGCAAGTTACCAATCACCATTTATATCTACCAATGGAAAAACCTAAAATGATAAATGAATAATGCAATGAGAAACAACCAAAGAGAAAAAGAAGTAGGTGATTTGATTTTCAAGATAAAGTTGGACCAATTTTGTACTGAATAACGAAAATTATTATTATGTAAACACAAAAACCTTTCTTGTTTATTTACTACAAAATGACAAAACTGGAGCCCCTAATCTTCGCGGGGTATGTTCAACCTCTATTTAAATAATCTTTTTTTCTAGAGAGCAATATCCCCAAACGTTGAATCAAACTAAGAGTCTGTTCAACCTCTATTTAAAGAGACATGAGATTGGCAACTAACTAAACCCTACTAAGTACATTTTTTATCTTATGCAAACCTTTCATTAGTATACACTATATACTATACCAGATTCTAAATCGATTTATTTGATATGCGAATTATTCAAGAAAAAAGAAGTACATAATTTAGTTTATTGTATGGTAACTTTAGTCTCTTACTACAATTTTGTTAGAGAAATACCTTAAATGTTTGATGATAATTACCTTGCTTTATAGAAATAATAAGAAATTAAAATGTTCAGTTTTTAGAGATAACTCTTTAGCTATATCCATGTTCCCACGTTGATTTGCTAACAACTACTTCTCACACTTTTCTCTTTTATATGATTATTATAAATCTTGAAATGATGTCGTCATTATATATGTTTACTTATTCCCTTTTAAATTAACGATCTGTGATATCAAAATGTGGAGGAAAAACTGAATCGGCAACGGAAGCAATGAGACGTATAATACCCTCATTCTTTCATGATTATACTTTTTTTTTAATATAAGTGCGTGGGTTTGCTTCGTGGGGGTGAAGTAAGTGGTGAAAACATGTTCTTTTCTCTCGTCTCAAGGCACCCTTCACAATAAGCAAACACCCAACCCACTCAATTGGATAGTTATGTGAAATATACATTTATACAACCCTCAACCGCTAATTTATAAATGAAAAAGCTTTCAGCTTATTGATTTTCTTAAATTCGGGTCTGTATGAAAAGAATCATGATTTGCCATCATCAGAGGGAAAAACAAAAAAAAAGTCAGCTAAATATATTAATCCTGTCAAACAATAATTTGTATCAAGGATGACGTGTTAGAGTTTGTATGCATGTAACTATATAAATGATTGCGTCGTTCATTTTGTATGAAATTTCAGGATAATGATTAGATTAGACAAAAATTGATCAATCATTATTAAGAGATCACATGGGACTGATAGGAAAAGGAAAAGATAGAAGATTTATTCTATATAATTACACCCAAAAAGTAATAATAATTATATTTACATAAACCAACCAAGATCGGCGGGAAATAATGAACAATTACTACCATATAAAGTTGGCAAGGGCATTTCTCCTCGCAAACTATACTATTCCTTATTTCTTTAATCATTCATCAGTTAATCTAATCTGGTTTCTAATTTATCATGACTACTCTTATGATCGAATTACCCTAAAATACAATCCATTCTTTTAGTAATTTTGACAAATTTTCAAAATTTAAAATAATTAAATTTATAAGTAAGTTTTTCATAGTTATAAATGAGAAAATATACACTACAGTTTTACAAGCATATCTTAGTACATAAAGGTCAGCGTTTCTGCTTATGAGGTACTACAAACTAGAATCTTTAGTTCAGAATTTATCTTGGTCGACTAACTACATAAAATTCATTCATACAAGGTAAGCAAATATCAAGCAATAAATTATATGATAAATCCTACACATGAGTTTTTTCAAGATTTACATACATGAACATTTTTACATATGAGACTTTTATAAACACGGGGGAATTAAATTTTTTTCTATTGATTTGTCTTTTGGAGTTTATTGGTCATCTTTAATTAATATATTTATATTATTTTTTCTAATACCTACAAGGTAAGCAATTATTAAAAAAAATGAATTTATTAGTTTGCATGGTTTTGATTTTGTTATACAATAATGATGGTGGCTAAGTAATATATACAAGATTTTATCCCGCGTAAATCGCATGAGTAGTTCTTTCTTTTTATATTGTTAAGGTTTATTTAAATTTGTTCACAATATTATTATTTTTTCAAAAATTTTTATTTAATAATACTCTTTTCATGTATATACGTCATATCTAGGAAGAACCTATTTAAATTTGTTTTTGTTTGTTTGTTTACATGAGTATAGTGATCTTGTTTTAGAGTATAATATATTTTAAAGATTTTTTTGGTTATAAAAATAGTAATTTTAATCGCTTAGATATTCTCCTGCTTAATAAAATTATTTTTTTCTTCAAAATACCAACAGAAAATGATGTAATATTGTATATTTAATTTATTATTTTCTTAAATGTACTTCATAATTATATCAATAGGACGAGTTTTTAAATTTTAAAATAAATTAATTTTTTTTAACATTAATTTAATTTTTTTTGTTAATTATATATTTTAAATTTCTTTTTAGTAAAAAAGTAGAAATCTTGTTTCGTTAGAGAAAATATTTACTTATATAAGTTGGTTTTTTACATGAATAAATTAATAGTCTGGCTCAGATATGGGCGAGATTTTTTTTCCGGCAAGACCTCAAATGTCTCTCTGCTCTCCTCTAGTTTAGAACTTGTCTCCGTTCCCAATAGAATACATTTTCTCTCTCGTACCTCTACTCGTCGAAATTTTTGCCATTCTTTGTTTTCATGTGTGTTTTAGACAACATTCTCTAACTAAATTCTTTTGTCATCACTCTCAATTTTTTATTTCTATCTCGAATTCTATATCCAAAAATATTTGGTTTTTGCGTATTTCTTTCTTCTCTGTCGTTGGATTCTCATCCACCATCACCTTCTATCTCCAACAGAAGTCCCACCGTCTTCCTCCCTCCTCCGGTTCCTGATTGGTGCATGAGAATTGGTTACAACGAAAGCAATTCTCTCAGAGTAGATTCCTCTTGTTTCGACTTTTTGCCTTCAGAAAATATCAATTCTGACTTATCCCCTTTGGAAAAGATCATTTACACACTCTTTCTCTCCTATAAGAAAAAACGTTTCCTTTACTTTCCCTAGAGGTGTTGTTTTTTCGATTCGTAAATCGAAATTATTATGCAATATCTAGGTGTTATTCCCTAGAGATAATCAATTTGTTATCTTGTGCTAATTATATGTAACTCTTGTAATAAGACAAAATTATTTAGCGATCGTTCTTGAATCTCATTTCAATACTTCTGACATTTCGTACATGATATCAACTTTTGACATTCTTGCTACTACTTATTTGCTTATTTAATTCATTGAATTGACGTTGATACTCTTACCCATATCCAAACATAACTTATATTCTGCAAATACGCAACAATCATAATTTTCATTTTTTTGTTTTTTTTGTTTTTCTTACAATATCCTCTAATCATCTCAAACTTACGTTTGTTCATGCTTATTTATTTGGATTTTTACAGTTATAAATGGGGTTGATAAGAAGCTACTTCTCCTTCCTCTGCGGAACCATCTGCGGGATTTACGTAGCGCAGAACTACAACGTTACAAAAATAGAGAAGGTGGCACAGACGGCCTGTTCCATGGCCAAGCAGATGGAAGAGAGATACCGTAAGACAAAGATCAAGTCCAGAGAAGACTTCCAAGACTAAATCCAACTTATCTCTATCTTTCTACTTTGTATCATGGATTTGTTTTATACTTGCAACAACTTTCTTTGTTTCTTTTAAAAAACTAATCTCATTCCAATCAAAACAACGACTCTTGAGAACGTCCTTAAATCAATAACAGCCACAAAATCACCATGGCATTTATGTCCGGTTCAAGATGTAGCCAATGATGTAGCCGAGCAGACCCACCAGCAGCATCAACATCAAGGAATAACCACCCGCCTGCTTCTTGCTTGATTCTTTCCTCAGCATTTCCTGAATACACAATATCTTTATGAAGATTAAGCAAAATAACAAGTAGATCACTTAGTGCAATCCATACCAGTTCCTGTTGGAGCTTCTGACTTAGTTGAATAGCACTAGTCTTCTCCTCCGTCAATTTGGAAATCATGGACCATGCCTGATCAACACACAATGATGTTGAGATTAACTTTAGACTAAATGTAGAATCGAAAAGACAAGATTGTGATGTTACCTTTGAAGATTTCACATTAGTTTCATCAAGCACCTGAAACATAAGAAGATGCATTAGTACCAAATTAGTTCCTAAAACAAGTATATATATATATATATATATATATATATATAGATAAAATGAGCTGACGTGATAAAAAAGTGAGGCAGTTTGAGAAGCAATGTCGTTGAGAGAAGTCCTAGGAGAGTTGCCTTCTTCAGATCCTTCGGGGACAGGGGAAGGAGGATTGGCCGGGATGTAAACGACCCGCAGTTTGAAATCCTGAATCACTCTACCAGCCTCCTTGTTGAACAATTCAGCGAGTACTTGTTTGGAAGTAGTACCATCAGAGACAATAACACTCTGAACAAGGAACTTGTCTTTATATTGCATATCCAGAGGAAAGAAAGTGATCAAACCAGTAACATTGCAGGAATCGCCGGGTAAGATAACACCGGTGTTTGGACGGACACAGTATTTCCGAGGATTCGTTGTTTTAACCTATTCAGTTCAGTTTCGTTCCCAAAACATCAAAGTCCAATTATAATATAAACAGCATAATCATTGAATTTATTATTTTGTCCCTATTTTTTCTCTAGATCAGCTCTTAGTCCAAAACTCATTATCCTCTACAAAATGGATCCAATATATAAGCTACTTTCGGGCTGATCCTAATAAATGGGTTATTCGTTTCAACAGTCTACCAGTATCGTGGCCCGCAGCTATTTTTTCTTTCTCATTCTCGTGACTTCATAATTCTTCCCAATTTGTGTATATCAAACTTCGAATATAATATCATTTAAAAAAAAACATTATCATTAATGTATGGTGAAGCTAGCTAGCTCCTGCCTACTCTCTCCTGCTTTTCATATTAAAATAATATACACGACACTTTAAAAAATCTTTCCAAAGGGAAAATTATATTTGCGCCGAAATTTCTAGTTAACAAGAAAAATCTCCTCATCGATTTTCAATATCATTATAACAATAGTAATAAGTTAAGTTTGAGCTGAAATTAACCACATTTTGAAGATGAAGAACCTTAAAAAAAAAAAAGTCCTAGCTAGTTATGGGTCATCCCAACATTAGCAGCTGAGCCGTAGAATCCTTCCCTTCCCACCATCACATCCTCTCCTTCCTTCATCATCAAATTATTATACAATAAATAAATTTTGATAATCAATGACCACCTAATTATTAAAAATTTGTAAATAGTTACCTGCTGGCGCACGTTAGCCTTCTTGGTGGGAGGATGATCAGCCATGAGACCAAAGTGTATGTGAGGGAAATGAGCCCACTGTTTCACACATGCATTATGTATCTTTAATTATTGTCAAAACTGCTCTAACTGGTTTGTTGAATTGGACTTATATGCTCATTTACTTACAGCTTTTATTAGGTTTATTACTAACTAACTTACATAAGTAATATTTGTATCTCACAAGAGCAAAGTAATACTATATGATTACATTATGTCAAATTTAAATCACATATAAAAACTGATAAGAAAATTTTGGTAATCAATGTATATCCACTACAAGAAAACTACCGCAATTCCGATGGAGGTTTCCGACGGATTTATTTTTGTCGGAAATTTCCGACGGACAACCGACAGAAACCGTTGGATTACCAACGGGTAAAATCCGTCGGAAATCCGTTGGAAATTTCCGACGGAAATAGATCCGTCGGAAATTTCCAACAGATTTCCGACAGATTTTCAAATGTCTGTCGGAAATCCGTCAGAGGAAACGAATGTAATATAGCCGTTGCACAGTCCGTCGGAATCTGTTGGAAATTTTCGACGGATTTATTTCCGTCGGAAAATTTCTAACGGATTTCCGACGGACTATCGGCTATCCGTCAGATTTTGTTTTAGAATTTATGGACTTTTCATGTATGGATTTTATTTTAAAATTTTATGGATTTTTTAATTTATATTATGGATTAAAATTTTGAATTTTATGGAGTATTATGAATTTATATTATGAATTTTATGGAGTATTAAAATTTATACTTTAGAATTTAAATGACCATATATATATTATAAATTAATATATAAAATTTTGAATTTATATTATAAACTAAAATAATAAATAAATTAATAATTTATAGAATCCGTCAGAAATCCGTCAGAAATCCGTCGGAAATTTCCGACGGATTTCCGAAGGATCCTTAAAAAATATTTATTTATTTCATAGATCAATAAAACCCTAAATCCGTCGGAAATCCGTTGAAAATTTCCGACGGAGTTCCGACGGATTCTATAAATTATTAATTTTTTTCTTTCTTATTTTACACATTTATCACATGTTTTTATAATCCGTCGGAAATCCGTCAAAAATTTTCGACGGATTTCCGACGGATTTAGGGTTTCATGGTTAAATTACAATTTTTTTAACATTTGATCCATTGAAACATCATTTTTCGTTTAATACATAAACATTTCAAACAAAATAGCCATTAAAACATCTTAAAATTCAAAATTACAAAAAAGTTTAATTTATGAGTTATGTGTTAGTTAATGAATCTTATACATTTAGTTGTATATGTAAGAAACTTGTTTCGAATTAATTAATTTGATAATTTTATAACTTAAGAAGATGATTTAAACATAATTTAGTAGTGAAATGTGTAAATATCACATATACAAATCCATTAAATAGTAAAAAGATTTAAAATATGATCAAAACCCTAAATCCGTTAGAAATCCGTCGGATCATTAAATTTTACCGCGGGAATTAACTTTTCATCTCCCGCGGTTACCAAATTTTCATTTAATTTATTTGGTTTCCGAGGGATTTCCGACGGATTTGTCCGTCGGAAACCTGTTATAAATATATCACCTTCTTTGCGAAAATCATCCGAAAAAACCGATCAAATAACTCAAAATTTGTCTCAAAACTTCGAAAAACCTTTGGATTTCTCCAAACCTCATCACATATGGCCAATCTCCCTAATAACATGTAAGTTTCTTTGATTTTCAAGTTTATTGTTTAATCATGTTAGATTTTAGGAATTAGATTGTTGGATTAGTGTGTTAGGAGATAGATTTTTGGATTTGGAATTGATTTTAGGAGTTAGATTGTTAGATAAGTGTGTTAGGTTGTTATATTTAAGTTTGAGATTGTTAGATTTTAGGATTTGAAATTGATTTAGGATTTATGTATTTGATTTTGATTTAGAGTTTAGGTTGTGAGATTTTTCAAAAAGGATTTTATAAATTTAATTTTATAATTAATAGAATTTTTATTAAATTATTTATTTTTCTGATTTTTATAATCTTTTTAAATATTTTGAATTTTTATGAATTTTGAAGGATTTTTAAGAAATTTCCAAACTTTATTCATTTTTATAGATTTTATGTAATTTTATTAATTTTTTTAGAAAATTTTATTATTATGAATTTTTAGGATTTATATGAAATTATTAAGTTTATTTTTAATGTAATTTTTTGATATTTTCTGAAATTTTTTAATTTTATATAAATATTTATATATTTTAGAATAAATATAAAACTTTATGAATTTTATAGTATTATCAAGAATTCATTTTAATAAGTTTTTTCTATTTTTAATTTTTTTATTTATTTATAAATATTATTAAAATTTAATATTAATATTATTTTATATTGTTTATTTAAAAATAAACCATAATTAAATAAAATTTAAAAATATTTTTAAAAAATTAATTTAAATAAATCCGTCGGTAATAATTCCGTCAGAAATCCGTCGGTAATCAATCCGTCGAAAATCCGTCAGAACCTCCATTAAAAATAATCGTCGGTAATCTGTCGGATATCCGTCAGAATATCTTCTGACGGATTTCCGACGGACATTCCGACAATTTCCGACGGATTTCCAACGGATTGTTGATTTCCGACATGCTATAACCGACGGCCATATCCGTCGGAATATCGTCGTAAATACTATTTTCCGACGGTATTCCAACAGATATGGCCGTCAGTTTTGCGATGTTTTCTTGTAGTGATCTAAGTATTTATCCTATATATAAAACATAAAAATTCGTCAGAAATATACGAATTTAACAAACTAAACCCTTAATTGACCAAAATGAAAGAGAAAAAAAATCTAAACCAGACTAAATGTCTGCTTGGAGCCTTTATCGAAACCCTAGACTATAGATCCTGAGGCTAATACTAGCTAATATATGTTGGACAAGACTTATATTTTATGGACTATGTGAGAATTAATGTAGCCCTACAATATCTAGGTGCAGTCAATTTATATATAAATCGATTCATAAAAGACCAAGTAGATAGCATGTTTATGGATATATGCAATATAGCAAAATTCGTATAATTAAAAGTAAAAGAAAATACGTTTTTGGCAGCAGCGCTGAAGGCCTCCCTGTGGCTGATATCAGGGTTGCCTGCCTTTATACGTTGGATCTCCTCCCTGTCAAAATTTTATTATAATCTGTCACGTCGAATCCTTGTATTTAATTATATAAGTAGTTTGTTAATTAGGGAACTTATCCATATTAAGCAAAGGAATAAATACTTGATGAATCGATTGTAAGCAGATGGTACTCTTTGTCGCTTCTCTGGGGCTGCTTTTCCACAAACAAACAAACAAACAGAACATATTCAATTTTTATTTAAACCCTTTTCAAAATAATATTCTAAAAGTTCACATAAATAATAATAATAATAATAATAATAATAATAATATCCCTCTCTCCTCCCTCTCACTTTGCTCGTTTTTTTTTTGTCGACCCTTTGCTCGTTATCATCATCACTTCATCATTATCTTTCTTACGATCTACCCCCAAAATATATCAGTTGGCGTCTTTAGGTTTAGTTAGATTTCCGGGGCATAAAAATGATGAGTTATTTTTTCTTTGTCGAGGAAAATGTTTTCTGTTAAAAAAAAGGGAATGCATGCGAGAAGTCACATACCCAAGAAACAAAAATGAAACTAAAACTTAGAAAATCCAAAATAGAAGAAAATAAAAGACAAATAGACAAACGAGATTCTTCGGGATAAATCTGAAAGGGAGAAGAAATGTTGAAGAAAAGAAATATGAAATGAATGAATATGGTTTTTGTGAATTAGGGCTTTCTTGTTTAGAGATGCTGAAATAAATAATAGAAAATGGAAGTTACGTCTATTGGCTGGTGGTGGCCGAGGCATCTCCTGCAGATGATCCACTCTTCCTTGGCGAGTGGCCATAACCAAAGACTCGTTCGGGTGGTGAGCTGCGCCCTGATGGCTCATCATCATGTTCATGTTTATATTATGCCCTCCGCTTCGCATCTCCTCCTACCAAAATAAATCAGCAAACTAATTGGCAAAAATATAAATCAAACCAAACTTCTTTTATATGATGTTTTTCAAAGAAACCATTTGCCGTTGGGAATTGTTTGTATGCAACAAGAATCAATTCTTAGATCTAGCATACGATGCTAACCAAATTAAACGTTTTTGGATTGAAATTCATAAATCTGCGTTTCTCGAGAACCACTATTTTTAATGGGGCAAAAACCCTAATTTGTTAGGGTGAATAAACCGATGTACCAAAAGATTGGGAGGAGGAGGCGGAGGTAAAAATGAATGGCCAAGGTTTGAAACGGAGGGAAGAAGAAGAGCTCTCATGTTCACAGTCACCGACAAAAGGTTTGAACAGTGACCGCATCTCACCGTCACCGTCTTGAACAAACTACTCGGAGGAACACTCACCTGCCAATATATCACACATTAGTTAATTCATGTGAAACCCTAGCTAGGAACCTTGATATACGGATATAATTAGATAAGACTCCAAATTTACAGCGAGGACAGTATCGCAGAAGCTGCAATGGACGTAACAGAGCTGGTCTAAAGAGGAGATGTGGTCCGGTGGATAAGCTCGAGCAGAGGAGGACGACATGGACATGCTCGACATCGACTTTTTTTTTTATCCAAACAAAAATAAGTAAAAAGGAAAATTTTGATTTGATTGAAAAGATATATATATATATATATATATATATATATATATACTGATTGATAATCAGATAGAAGTAGATTCTGCTTCCCCCACACCTTTTGACAATCGTGTGTTAGTGATCGGGTGATGAACAATAGCTTATAAATGTTAAGTACTTCTCCAGAAGTTGAAGTCCTTAGAGGGAAGAGAAAGAACGGTGGAGAATATAGATGAAAGATGTGATTCTGAGAGAGAGATTTCTATTTATGTAAATATATAAACAAATAGGCGACATGTGATGAAGAGGCCATTGTAGAGATAAGCTGCAAACCTGCATTCTCATTTACTACCTTTGAACCGGTTTTTTCTAATTATTCTAATCCATCATTTTCTTCTATTAAACCGGAGCTACTTCCTCTCTCTGATTAAACCGGAGCTACATCCTGTATATAGAATCTGATTAAAACTCTACATTGCGATTAATTATGATCAGATCAAAATCTTTCAATATATATAGTTAACACCATGGTGCTTAAGATAATTAGCCATATTTCATTTATGATCAAATTGTAGCTGGTCGGTGGGGAATAAACAAATTAAGATTTCAATTTTTTGAAAAATACAAGATTTGTGCAACATCAGACAAAATACATACGACAAACATGTTGAGAAAAATAAACAAAGCTTAAATCTGCCTTGACACATGTATATATGGAAGATGTAACCACAGCCATAAGATTGGGATATTATTAGAATGTCGCACATCGAAAATAAAAACTAACCTAACATGTTAAATTTTGAATTAGAAATTCATGATTTCGATTATGGTTAAGTATATTTTACACGGGCAATGGTTTGTGTCGCACAAAATTTTATCAGCTACATCTAAACCTCAGATAAACAGGGAACACCAATTATATAAGGTGATGTGTTCATAGACCTAAAAGCAGGATTTAGAACTTGAACCGTTGTTGTGGTGTCTCTTTATCATACTACACCTATAGAGTAAAAAGTAGTCATATATATAAATATTGGGTTTTCGTCCGATTCCTCACGAATTATGTTACTTTATCGTAGACATACATCAAACTTTCCGTCGTATTTAAAACTACATAAAATTTTGATTTTTATGCATAAAGTAACTCAATCCGTTTAAAACCATCAAATTGTCATACGATATTAGTTTTCCGTTAACGAATGCTGAATAGGATGATACGTAAACTCATAACGACGTCATTTTGATATTTTTCTCATAAATACGATTTAAGATTCATTTATATTCTTTAGCGAATGTCCATATTTTAATAGTCTCTTCTTAGTGTAATGGTAAAGGACATTTTTATGACTTCAAAGTGCTCAATTCGAATCATTTTGATGACACATTTTTTTGAAAACAAACCAAACTAAACCATGAATGGTCCAGTTTGGTTCTTCTCAAAGACATCGGTTAGCTACAAAATAGACTAAACCAAAAAACCCTAGAGCTAAACCAAAGTTGACGGAGAGAAGATCAAAGGTGATTCGATCGGAGGTGATTCGTTTTTCGAAACATCTAGCCATCACAACGGCAAGTTTTTACCAAGGTCTGTAGGTAATTCGCCGGTTAAGCGGTTTTCGAAGATCCTTAGATCGTACAAGTTCGGAGATAAAGCTATACTCGTAGAAACTTTACCTTCTAGATTATTCTCGTAGACACTCAAACTCTCCAATGGAACTCGACAGAGCTCGATTTCCAAGCTCCGGCGGGATTTCTCTGGTGAACGAGTTGTTGTAGAGCTCAATTTGAATGACGTTAGTCAAACCGCCGAGCAAACGAGGAATAGGTCCCATTAGGTCGTTAAGCGCAAGGTCTAAATCAACGAGTCGGCTAAGTTGACCCAGTGAGTCAGGGAACTTTCCAACTAAATTGCACTCGATGAGCCACAAAACCTTGAGATTTTTGTTGAGTTTTCGAGCTCCGACGGAATCCAAATCAGACTAAACGGATTATATGAAAGATTCGGCATTTTCAACGAGCTGATGTTTCTTAGAAATGGCAGAATCGGTCTGTCTAAGAGATTGGAAAAAGGAGAAAGAACTTCAAGCTTTTTCAAATCGGCTAAAACTCGCCGGAACGGACCCACTAGGTGAAACGGACACAAGAAATGAAGATGAAGATGAAACCTCGGGGATAAAGATGAAACGGATCCACGAGAAAAATAATTGCATTAAAAATAAATTTTTAATAAAATTGAATAATTCAGACTTCAAACCCACAACAAGTTGGTTCAGTTTCCCACTAGACTATTGAGTGTTACATGTAAATTATTTCAGTTATATATAAATACATCTAAATTTTTATTATACCAAAAAAACATTAAAACGATATCGTTTATTCGCTTACGTGTCATCGTAATCAGCATTCATTAATGGTATTATAAAACTGTAACACGATTTGTTGATTTTTACCAGATTTAGATAGTTAGTGTATAAAATTTTAAATTTGAAATTAATCTTTGTAAATTTAAAAAGAGATAGAAAATTTTATGTATGTGTACGATAAAATAATATAGTTTTAGAGAATATAGACCATTTACGCTATAAATGTTTTTGTTTTTACATGTCATAGATACACTCCAGTGAATCCAAGTCTGCATATTGAGGTCACTCTACATGTTTTTTCTTTTCCTTAAAGAGGTCACCATATATGTTTGAATGCAAAAAGAAGAAGAAGATAATGTAAAAATAAACGACCATCCCAAGTCAAATCAAAACTGGTTCCGGTTTATATTGAATTGAATTGAATTGGAATTGGAAATCAAATTTATTTTTAAAGATGACACAAAATTCGATGAAGTGGGAGAGAGAGAGGTAGAGGAAAGGGACTTGTGCATGGAAGTGATTAAGCAAAGGCTCATTCATCAGTTGTTTTCACACTTAATAACATTTCTGCCACACCACTCTTTCCCTCGATCCTCGTCAATTCCATGCCCTTTCTTTTTTCTTTTTTCTACACACTTTCTCACATATGTATATCATTTTGTCATCATTATTTCAATTTATCCGCAAGTGTGTGGTTTCACTAAATTCCATAATATTGGACCACCACTTCGTCGTAATTTTACAGTTTAATTTTCTTGGTAATTACTAGGTCGCAGTGAAATTCAACTTTTATTATGCCTATCCGATTTCCCAATAAGTAAATACACAGAATGTGACATTTGTAAGTCAAATACTATCACATGTATATATAAATAAATATTAACTATTTTTGCAACTTTATTATCAGTATGTATTTGTTTTTAAGTAATAATTATCAATTTTGTCATATTACAGTTTTAACTCATAGTTTGTCACTATAATTTTGTTTTCATTACATAAATATTGTACTACTGTGGCAAAAATATCCGAACGTTCTACCAATTCTGGAATTAGTTTGAGATTTCCCTTAATCTCCCGTTTGTAATATCAAAGACAAAAAACTATGAATGCAGAGAAAGACGGAACATTAAAATCGAGGACGACACAAGGCGTCGAAGTTGACTAATTATAAAAGTAATAATCGCGAAATCATGTAACGGAAATTAAAGCAAAAAAGTTGAATAAAAGAAGAAGCTTATTTAAGAACATATATTGTTTAATTTCCGATTTGACCATTCATAAATCAATCTACCTTACTTACCCACATACATACAGAGCTAGGCATGTATAGTTGTCAGCGACGATGGACCGACAGAGATCTCTTTAATTTCTTACTTTCAGGACACCTTCTCTGTTGTTTTTCTTTTTCTTTTCTTTCTAAATATCTTTAGGTTTGAATTTATCTGGTATTCTTTGGTTAGAAACAGATTTTTGGAAATCATTTTTTTTCTCCACCGCCTGAATGGGTGAGAGAGAGCGAACTGTCATTTCTCAAACAAACACTTTGGAAAGCAATCAACATCTGATTGTATATATATATGCACGTGTATATGTCTCTCTTTCTCTCTATTTTCATTAACATTCCCGTTTCTAGCCACTTTATGCCACGCCACGGTTTTACATTTCACTAGGCATCATAGCTTTTCAAGACTTCTAACAAAACACTAGTAGTACTATTTTACATTTGAACTCGCACTAGGAATTTTATCAAAATTATCATAATTTATGTAAACCAATAACAATGAATTCTAAATTTTTTAACAGTTTTCAAAACTCCATAACTCCATTTTACAATGACCCCTCTTAATACAACGTGGAATAAAGTGAATACTGAATAGCAGAAAAGTGATGAAATTAACTTATACATTTGCGGGAATTGGATATAAAGAATAATTCTTTTGGAGTTTATCCATATAGACTTTTTTTTATTGCCCCAAATAAGACCAATTGTAATATAGTTCTGTGGACTATTATTACACATTTAGATTTTTTCACTTTTGGGTTCTCTTGATTATTTTTGTTTTTCTGTTTTCAAACTTGCAGTAATTAACACTTAACGGCCGGTTCAATAAAAGCATTTCTCACAAAGATGGCCACCAAGAGATGAAACAACTAATAGAGATACAATAACCAAAAGATGCGACAACTAAGAAGAGAAAAAATAATTCAGACGCACGTAGGGCAAAGAGTAGATATATGAAAGCCGTGCTTTATTCATTAAGCCACACCCACCAAACAAACTCAGATACCTCGCCCTAGAACGCCATTAATATAACCTATATGTAAGTGGTGTCTGTTCCATAACTTGGTGTGTCTTTCTCTTATACGGAAGTGGCCTCTTCGAGAAAGAGGGCCAATTCTAGGCATCAAAGGTCTTTGGCTTTATTGAAGTGGGTTCTTGCATTGAGTTTGACTAAAAGTATATATATACTCGGAGGGGGAAAATATCATCTTCTTTCTAACCATCCTTCAAAGATCTACAAAGAAACTTTCACTAATCGAAACAATATCACAAAACGCTTTGACGATGATGAACTCTCTCTAATTCAATGTTAGATCGATACCTGAAGGGCGTTTTTGTGTTTTCCTTTCTTGTGAAGATGATATGCCCAGCATACAAGACCCGACTGAGTGATGGAAACACCCTTGTGTTCTTCCTTCCTTATGATACCATCGAAGGTCTCACCGGTTAGAGAACGCAGCCTCTCGAAAATATTCGCCTTCTCAGCAGAACCGCAAGTCAAAAACAGAGCCGTTCTAGCAAACTAGAGATGAAGAGAACCTGCTGCAATGCGGCGGAAGTTCATCATGATGCTAACCCTAATCACAGAGTCCTTTTCTTGAGTATTACTTAATCAGTTAATTTGGTGAATTTATACATTACTCGCTCACAAATAATATAAATATAATCAATTATTTTTATTTTCCGTATCTGACCTTTAAGTTGACGCCACATTCCAGATTCCACCATTATCACTTCGCAATATGAATTTCTTGCCAATAAAACATGGGAAGTTTTTGTTTTCCAATTAAAAATAGTGAGTTTTAAAATGAAATAAATGAAACAGTTGAAAATTTTGTGTAAATAAAGGCAGTGATGTCTGATAGAGCTAGTTGAAATAGAAACAGAACAATTATCAATGCTCGAATGAAGCATCATATACATATTATTATTTAACTCATGGATAAAAACTAATTAATTCTTCACGTGCTTCTACTTAACTAGTAGTATTTGTAATGTATCCCAAAAATATAAAAGAAGACGAAGCAACCTATAGTGTAAAATGACAAAATGTGGGATCTAAAATATAAAAAATGGACGGGCCTTTTTAGTTCTACTTGATGGGACATTACGAAAATGTGTTTTTTTTCCCTCAAACTTCGTATAATTTTTAGTTTTTGGTTTTGTGACATTTTTTTGAGAGACAGCTAATTGGAAACTGATCTACTTACATAGAAAAATAAAAATTACGTGCTTTTGTATATTTTGCAAGTTTGTCTGCACGAAAATTTTCACTCCGCGGTATCAATTTAATCCTAAAGGACACAAAAAAAATTCTAAACATTTAAAATCTCTTAGTTCCGATGCAAATGATGACCAATCCTATGAGTTTTTTGTCATAATGATAAGGTCAGAGCAATCAGCAAGGAAAGTAACGTCTAGTAAAGGAATAGAGACCAAACACTGCATCGCCCAGACTAGCACCTCCATCTCTGTATGTAGCGGAGAAAGGCATCATTGAGATCCTTTCAAACCCACATGGAGAATCTCCTTGCCACTGATAACAACCCATCCATGTCCACTCCTACTATTCAAATCGTGCCATTAACCGTTTGTATAACATAAGGTTGTATTTTGAGGTAGCATCTCCTCTGTTGCATCATCTGAAAAGTCTTCGGCCCGCATTTCCTTTAAATTTGCCAATCTCCATGCTTCTTCTTCTTGAGTGTCTAGTTTGAGTGTATCTCCTAGGGGTTCATTGAAATTCTCGAATATCTTGCGGTTCCTTACCTATACCACATAATCCAAGGGAACACTCTTAAACACTTCTCTTTTGCTCCATGATCTTTCCCTCGCCAATAAAGGTAATTTACATTGTAAAACAGTGATTGCAAAGAGAAGATATTTGGAGCAGAGAGAATATTCGATAACGTCTAGACTTGTTAAGCCAGAAGGCATGTAAATATTAAATGATTAATTGTTTCTTCGTACATACCACACCAGAGACAAGTCTTATCTTCTCCGATATGTCGATAAAACACACGTTGACATGAGGCCAGACATCTCGAGATACTTTGCCACACGAAATAGTTAAGTTTCCATGTAATTTTTAGATTCCATGTATGCGCCTTAAATGTCATAACACTCGGTCTTTGAAGAAGATGATCGCCTACAGGACGAGAAAGAGCTCGCGCCCCAATATCCAAATTTTACAGTATACTTATCAGATTTTGTCGAGATCCAACTATATCCGTTGATGTTGAAAGGGACATTGGTGAGCGGCACCCATGAAGCAGAGTCGATGAATTTGGGTAACGAAAACTCTCGAGCTTCGTCGATATCCAATATCGGGTGAAACCCAGCCCAACCAACCCGGTTCTCTGTACTCGAACCGGGACCCGAGTTTTGATACTCCCCGTAATATATCGTGCTCAACTTCGTTTCATTACCCCAACCGATCCATCCTTTGGGTTCAATCAACGGATCAAGGTACGTACACATCACCACCGTCCGAGCATACGGCCTCCATGGACGGCCCAGATACGTTTTTACTCCTCCCAATTGTTTCTCCGGAGTTCCTCTCACTTCGGAGTTGTGGATTACGATTCCCGTCGTCTGATTCGGGTTGAGCCGGCTCTGTGCGGTTATGGTATTGACTCTATTTGGTGGGTTACGTGCAAATATCTGACAGTTCTGAAAAACAGCGGCGGCGTTTCCGAAAATAAAGTCGACGGTGCCGTAGATGTCGCATTCCCTGAAAAACTGACGTAGAGCGTGTCCTGATAGCTTTCAATGCTACATCTGTAAAATGCTGACATGTCTGAATCCGATCTTAAAGCCACTGACTGATTGTTTTGCGGCCCTGCCGTGTTCCTGATCGTCATGTCTCGCCCCACGAAACCGTCCCCCTCAACCACTGTTCAATTTGTGCCAACATGTTATATGTATAATTAAAACGAAGCTAGTAATGTAAGTTGCTGTTAAGTAGAAATATGTCTAACCAAAAGTCGCTGATTTGAAAGTTGAAAATCCTCGGCCTTTGCTTTTGTTGCCGGTGATGATGGTTTTGCCGATACCGTCGTCGATGATCATGATGTTATTAGATTTTATTCCTACGTTTACATATTCCTCGTAAACGCCTTGCTTCACATGTATGACGAACCAAGAGCTTCCCTTGGGCCTCTTTCCCGCACCATTTCCGGCCTCTTGGATGGCCTTGTAGTCGCCGGAGCCATCTTGAGCCACCACTACCTCCACTTTTTCACCTAAATATGGCTTTTTATTGCTATTCTTGATATCCCAAACATGTTCCCATCCCCTGTTTTTTTTCATAAAATTTCGAAATCCAATTAACAATGACTGGGTTATTAATGTAAGTTTAGGCCTTGACAATATGCATACTCATAGCACTCTTCATATAAACATATATTAATTGTGACGGAATTAAAGAATTTTGACTGAAAGAGTTACCTTATTGATGGCCAAGGCGTTCGTGACATCAATGGTGATGCTTTGCAAGGAATGAGACGAGACACCGAGCTCTGATAACCCTTCCTGACACGTGTCTAGGTTGGTCAGTGCCGTGCTGAGCCATGCCTGCACGTCCGACCTAGAGCACACGTTCTTGGAACACAACAAGCTCTGGTTGAGCCTATGGATAGTCTGCTCGTACAGATCCATACAATCCTCCCATGCTTACTTCGAGCCAAAATGTGGCCCGAGAGCGTACGTATCCCTCTTGGCTTTCACGGCCCCTTCTAGTGTTTGTTCTACGGACACCCTCAGGAACTGTGTCGTGCTTCTTATGGGTTTCTGTCGAATAAGTAGACTTGCATTCAACCGGGTGAGGCGTTGCATCGCACATTTCATTTCCAACAACCATTGAGGCAACATGAGTAACCATAAATATTATGAAACATTTTACAATTACTGCAACCCCCATCGTTTTATTTTTCACTGAGGTGACATAAAATATGCAGGATGGTTTTTATAGAATTTTTCTCATGGTATATAAGTTACAAAATGGATTGGTTTTAAATGTGAATTAACTGTCTTGTTGGTTTTTGTTCCAGTAAAGTCGCTATAATACATCCCATCTACTGTGTAGAACATCAATACAGAAATTAACTAAATGGGAAAACAAAGATTGATCCGCAAATAAGCTGAGTACTAGTAATATAAATATAGAAAGAACGAGCAAGTCGTCAGAGAAAGTTGTCCTAGAAGTAGAAGACGCTCAAGTTGTTCTAAAAGAAAAGCGTAGAGTAACACTCAGCTTCAACAATCCGATAAGCCTACGGTAATATTTACCTTCAACAATCCTCCTAACGATTGTACAGAGAGTAGTAGAGAGTTAATCGGAACCTAATCTTCCACTCAGTCGGTTGGTAAAGATATGTTGATGTCAGTGGCTGAGTTTCTGGGGTTGTC
Source organism: Cardamine chenopodiifolia (assembly GCA_963922655.1). Classification (NCBI taxonomy): domain Eukaryota; kingdom Viridiplantae; phylum Streptophyta; class Magnoliopsida; order Brassicales; family Brassicaceae; genus Cardamine; species Cardamine chenopodiifolia. The sequence continues at coordinate 14,682,267 of OZ000482.1, read as the reverse complement.
CTGTCCGTTGGTCCAGCTGGAGATGCCGAATGAGGATGACGGCTGCTCTCTGTCAGTGTTTGACGATGAGAAAACAGAATCCGAAGGAGGAGGCAATGACATGACCGTTGCAGAGGTATGTTCGACTTTTTGCTTCCTTGGTTTCTGATGATCTTGTTGATTACTCGTTACAAAACTGCCAACAACCACCTGTTTTAAGAGACAAACAAGCTTTTAATGAGACCAGAGACGATTTCAAGAATAACCTAAAATGCTGTTGGTGGGGTCACCTGAATCGGAGTGGCAGCAATGAGCAGGCCGGCCACACCACCACCGACAACACGACCATCAGGACCAGCCAAAGAGACGCTCATGCCACCAGACCGACCTCTTGCTTCTTGATTCTCTGTTTCCATGAAAGAACCAGACAGCGACAGTATCTCAAACAGACCCTGCAAGAAACCAATAAGATACTCTGTTTCACTTGCTCTGATATCTCTAAAATGTGGTGTGAGAGGCAGACCTCGTAGGTGAGAGTACCACCGCAGGAATCAGGCTGGCGAAGAGTAACGTTTGATATCACTCCATTTGCTGATAAAATACAAATAGCTCGAGGTCCTTGTTGTGAAAATGAGATGATTCTCATTGTAACATCCTTGAATCAAAACAGAAACATACAGAGTTGTTGTACTAAGTATGAAATAAACACAAATCCCCTCCTCTCAATGAAATCTAAGGCCTTTCTATATAGTTTTTCTCAATACATACCTCACCCGTGTTCACTGTGATTATATGCGGCGTGAAATTTGATCCAACACCAGCCCCAATGCCAAGCCTTTCACCTGCAACACCATGATTCAAAGTTACAATCTTTAAAGACACTCACAAAAATCAACAAAGTCAAAGCTCGTACACTTAGGCCAACTGTAATTTGAACCATAGAATCGGGGCTATTCTCAGCTCAAACGATCTGCAAAGTTGGATTTTATGCAGCGAGACTCTTTGTAACTTATATATGCTAATTTAAACTAAACAAAATGCAAGTTCTTGAGAAACTTTCAAAGTAAGATGTGTAATGTGTTTGATAATGAAGGACAAATAGATATGCAATTATTTACTCTATTAACGAACATTCCAGTTGCATATACAGCTCTACATTTAAAATGGAAGAGGTACCAGAAGAATGGAACCCCATGCCGTTATGCATCCTCATATCAAAACCATTGAGCTTGCCTCTTCCTCGTTGTTTCTTCACAAGAGGAGCTGATGAAGAAGGCAAAGGAGTACCATTAACTTCATATTTACGAGGTCTGCCCCTCTTCTTCTTCCCTGGGGCTACCTCAGAAGGCATTGGGGCTTCGATGGGAGCGAGAGATGACCCCAGAAACTGGTTAGGGATCTCTGATGGTCTCGGAGCCATATGATACGCAGATGGAGCTTCTGCTCCTATTACAGTCACACCAGAGCTAATTCTGTCGCTTGTTTCCATTTCAAATTCCAAGTTTTTTTTATTTTCAAGAGAACCTACAGTTACAAAGGAAGCCAAAAGTTATAAAAAAAGAGTCAAGGCTTCGACTGGATTACGAATTTCAAGCTTTTCTTCTCAAGTAATCTCAACAAAGGTGATAAATTTGTTTGGCTAAGGCTTATTTTTAAAATGCTTTCTAATTTTTCCAAAGTTAGCTACAGAGTTTGAGCGAGCAGAAGCAAATTTTCCAAGTATAAAGATGGCATCTTTTGTTCTGTAAAACTACAAACAGGAGATTTTCAATAATCAGTGAAAATAAGATATAGATCAGAGTCTGGAAATAATAATATAAGTGGCAAAATCACAAGCACTGATATCTCAGACAAGAACTAAAAAAAGAAAAACAAAGAGAGACCTGAAGCTTTTGTCCAAACTCTGAAGTTGCTCTTATCACTCAACTTCCCACATTCTCAGCCAAAATTGAGTTGTGTAACTGAAAATTCGTCAAAAGAAGAGATATCTCCAGCCTCCACGTCAGACGACCACAAAAGCTCACGCCGGAGAACTTCTCAACGGAAAAGCTTTATGATCCAAAGAAAAAAAAAACAGGAATTACTAGTGTCCCCCTGTCCAAACAAAGTAGAAAGAAAACAAAACAAGAGCGTAAAAATTTTACGAAATGGAAAATAAAATATCAAAAAAATAGGTTTTTTTTCTAGATTTTCAAGAGATACGTGTAAAGTAAAATATACTAAATAGTTATTATCTTGTCTTTTAAGACCGACAGTGAATATTGGTTTAATAATAATTTCACGTCCGGATTGAAAATTCAAAATGTAAAAAAAATAAGGTCGCTTTTGCGTAAAATTTAGTCCTTTCTTCTTGACATTAATACCTTTTACCTCCTACGTAAATAACAACTATGCCACTAACCCGGCCACATTGGGTAAAATTGTAGTAAGTTATTTGAAATTCAAACAATTTGCAGCTAATGTTACTTGATTCAGATTTAGTATTGGAAAATATCGTAACACAACAATTGTGTAGATAGTGGGAAAGGAAGAAAATGGAGGAATGCAATTGGTAGATGATAGATAATAAAGTGACAACCGGTCAGAATAACAAGCCGTTTGACCTGCTCTGCCTTCTGTCTCCTTTTGACTCATCTCACTCTTTTTTTTACTGGCACCACACTACAAAATCAATATTCAATACTAGTATTTTATTTTATTTTATTTGAAAATGTTGAGCAATGCTTTTCTCGCAGCTATATTCTTCCTTTTTTTATGTGGCATATAATCCTGATATTTATAACAAGTACCCTTATAGATGAGATTTTGATTGGAATCACGTGTTTGGTACGAAAATTTTATCAACAAAATCAAATAAATATTTGGTTAAAAACAAAAATCAAACAGGGTCCAGTCATAAATTGCTTTTACTTGCAGGGAAAAATATTGAATTAATTATTTTGTGTTAAATAAGAATTGATCCGTATCTCATTAGGATCACGGCACATGATCAAGTTTTAGGGTCATCATTACGTGTCAACATACCCCTGATTTCAAGTTTAATTTTCGAGGTCTCGAGGCCACCTTCAGGATTATATTATTCACTTTGTAGTTATTTCAAATATAATAAGACAAGTGATTAACACTGATGATTATTTTATTTCAGTCTTTACGATATTACATAGTATTTTATTTCCCAATGTTTTTCCGCTCCACGAATATAAATAAAGAATATACATATTCAATATTTAGTACCACGAAATCAGGATGTCACCATTTTTAACATCGCCATTTGGGCCAAATAGTTGGGCCTTTATACTTTGGGCCTAGCTTACCTATGTTACACTTGGGCACTGTGAATTATACATTTTCATAATTCGACCCAATTACTTTATTTAATTAGAAAAATGTCATCACGTGACTGGATCAATAAACCCGTGTATGAACTTTTAACTACATTAACGGTCATAATAACCTCAGTCTTTTTTTAATGGAATGTTTAGATTCTCTCTTCTTCTTCTCTACGGCTAACCTAAATCATAGGCAAACCAGAAAAAAAAATTTTAGAAGAACAAACATAAAATGTTTTATTTGTCTTCTTTGATTTCAATTCTTGTCACTAATCCTCCCCACCTAGAAAACAATAAATAAAGATTGACACAACTGGAGGAAATGGAAATCCCGGTTCGAGAGGAGAGAAGATCCTCATTCTCTGCCGGAATATTACAACAGACCATTGCCTTGGCAGCTGATGACGCCATTGAAAGTGGCCCATCCTCTCCGCTCCTCGTCAAAGTCTCTGTCTTCGAAACAGAGCATGAGACGACTAAGCTTCACCACGCACCGTCAAATTTGAACGGAGAAACCACCGGAGACGCCGATTTTCCTCCGATTCAAAACTTTAGAGATGCTAAATTCGTCTGTATGGTCGAATCGTCCAAACTTTGGGTAATAGCTGCACCAATAGCTTTCAACATTCTTTGCAATTACGGCGTTAATTCTTTCACAAGCATCTTCGTCGGCCATATCGGTGATCTCGAGCTTTCCGCCGTCGCCATTTCTCTCTCCGTCGTCTCCAACTTCTCCTTCGGTTTCTTGGTGATTAATCTCTGCTTTTTTATCCTCCTCTGTTTCTTGCGTTTTCTCTCTAATTTTCCAGGAAAAAACTACAGCTAGGAATGGCAAGTGCGTTGGAAACGCTATGTGGGCAAGCGTTTGGAGCGGGACAAACAGATATGTTAGGCGTTTATATGCAGCGTTCATGGCTTATCCTCCTCGGAACTTCCTTCTGCTTACTTCCACTCTACATCTACGCAACTCCTCTTCTCATTCTCCTCGGCCAAGAACCCGAAATCGCAGAGATCTCTGGCAAATTCACAAGGCAAATCATCCCTCAAATGTTTGCGCTTGCAGTCAATTTCCCGACTCAGAAGTTTCTTCAGGCACAGAGCAGAGTCGGGATCATGGCCTGGATCGGTTTCGTCGTTTTGACCCTTCACATTTTCATCCTCTACCTCTTTATAAACGTTTTCAATTGGGGGCTAAACGGTGCAGCGGCTGCGTTTGATGTCTCGGCTTGGGGAATGGCGATCGCGCAGGTTGTGTATGTTATCGGGTGGTGTAACGACGGTTGGCATGGGCTGTCTTGGTTAGCGTTCAAAGACGTTATGCCGTTTTTGAAACTGTCGATTGCGTCTGCGGTTATGCTTTGTCTTGAGATTTGGTACTTCATGACTATCATTGTCTTAACCGGACATCTTGAAGACCCTGTCATAGCCGTTGGATCTCTCTCAATCTGGTTAGATGTCAGATCCCTTCACACTCTCAAAGATTTACATTTTTTCTGATTTCTAAAAACATTTTTCTTCTCTCAGTATGAACATTAATGGATGGGAAGGAATGTTGTTCATAGGAATCAATGCAGCTATAAGGTAAAAAGCCAAAGCAGAATTTCTTTTTCTTATGAAGACGATAGGCTTATGCGATAAGTTTCTTCAGTGTTAGGGTGTCGAACGAGCTAGGATCGGGACATCCACGAGCTGCAAAATACTCGGTGATCGTAGCGGTGGTGGAGTCTCTCATCATTGGAGTAATGTGTGCAATTATAATCCTCATAACACGAGATGACTTTGCAGTGATTTTTACGGACAGTGAAGTGATGAGAAAAGCGGTAGCTGATCTTGCTTACCTTCTCGGTATAACGATGATTCTCAACAGTTTGCAACCGGTTATATCTGGTAATTAATTGAGATTTGTGTTTAGTAAGAAAAATCTGAATATTGTTGGAAGTTTTGGAAAATGAAGTTGTTGCGAATTGAGCAGGTGTTGCAGTAGGAGGAGGATGGCAAGCATCGGTGGCTTATATCAACCTGTTTTGTTATTACGTTATCGGTTTGCCTCTAGGGTTTATTCTAGGTTACAAAACAAGACTTGGCGTACAGGTAAAGCATAGACTACTAACCGGTCTTGTTTTCTTGGTTCGGTTCGTTTTGATGAAATTACTTTGTATGGTTTTAATATTTCAGGGGATTTGGATTGGTATGATATGTGGGACTACTCTTCAGACTCTCATCCTTGTGTACATGATATACATAACCAATTGGAACAAAGAGGTACTTACTTTTAAATATTTAATCTTCATCAACACAAATGAAGAACATGATTTAATGTTCTCTAACTTTTTCTTAGGTGGAACTAGCTTCGGAGAGAATGAAACACTGGGGAGCAGGATATGAAGAATTAGAAAAAATAGTAACTTAAAACTTTTTGGGTACAAAAATTGTATATTCATTTCAGTATTTCCTGTAAATACCTACGTATACTATATTTTAATTGTATTTGTATATATCAACCAAATTGTATATACCAAAGTAAATTTTCTCATGCATTTGTAACTCCACTCTATAAATGATAATCAATTCACATTTCACTAATTGAGGAATCAGTCAGTCAGCAGTCAATCATTCTCATAATCCTGTCCAATCATTATTTATTACCTACTAGAGGCAGTTGAACTGTAAGGTCGTGGGCAGTAAATGCAACCGTTCTTCCCAGTCTATGGGTTTCGTCTTGCTTTCTTGATTTTATCATTAACATAAAATTGGGAAAATAATTCTATTTATTTACTTTTGCAGAGTATTCGAAACGATTTTTGGTTACAACCGTCTCGTCGCAATCACATCATCTTCGTCTTCATCGTCGGAATAATTGATCTTATCGATTCAGATCTTATCTCTTGACTCTGAGTATAACCGATTATTTCGTCTTCCTCGTCAACGATCCCTTGTTCTTCGGTACTAGTCAGATCGATCTCTTTGGTCTATTCTGGGTTTATTTATTGGAATATGTTGATTGATTTATTTGCAAATCCCCAGTTGATCTTAACTATCTTAGAATATAGTTTTTGAATTTCAGCCTTTATCTTCTATGGTATATTCATTTGTTACTTGAGACACCATTGTTGCTTAAGCTTATCTCAATAAGTATTTGTTAATATTTGGAATAAACGCATAGGTTTTTGTTTTGGATCTTTTGACAGTAGTTTGAATGTTTGTCGTCTGCTCAACTTTTGTAAGCTATAATCACAGGTCCTCTTGACAATGGCTGACAAAGATGAATCAGCTACACGCAGGAATGATTGGGAAGTTGTTTCACTTACAGCTTCAGCTTTTGCTGCTGCTCCAGGTCCCAAAGAAGTTGACTTTAAAGATGATGACAAGGAAGTTACTCGTTACCAAGCAGAAACCTCTCATCTTTGTACATGTCTCGCCACTTTGTTTTCCCACTAACTGAGCTTGAGAATATACCCACAGATCCTAGTGAGCTTACCGAGGCAAGCAAGAAGATGGAACAAGAAGGAGATTTGTCTTTGAAAGGGTTGAGTTTATCAGATGGTTTTGCAGGACTTGAGTTTTCCGAGGCGAAAAGCAAAAGAGAAGAAAACTGTGAAACTCCACCTCACTCGAGTAAGACGTATCGTCAACCCTAACTTATCACTCAAGTAACTATAAACTTTAAGGATCAATTTTATTAATCAAATTTCGAAACACAATAACAAATAACCAAGTCTCAAAATCCAAACAGAGAAAATAAGACCATTGTCGTAAAACATGTTGATCCTAAAATATCACTGATCTACCTGTAAATCCGACTACTCATCAAGTTCACATGAAAAAGAAAGAAAGAATAACATGAAAGTTAATCAGTAAGGTGTGGGATGTTAGGGACAACATGCAAGTCTGCAATCCGGCTTAATACCACAACTACGAGACATAAAATACCCAAACAATGCAAACAATTGGTCTTATGCGAGTTAAGTGATCGCTCATCCTCTGTAGAGGCTTACCGTATGAGAAGTGCCCATACTCCCCGTCCGTAGACACTTTATCGATCCTTGGGTATGACTCAACGATCGACTAGCTGGCTGCACCCCTCACATGACTCTGGTAGTACAACAAGTCCATTTGTTCTGTACCTCCCGTCCAAATCTACTCATATACGTGTGTATATATATATATATATATATAACACATCACTAACACCACAACATGTGAAACATTGTATATGTGAAATCCTTTAAATCACTTATATTCGGTTTACACACAAGAAAACAAAGTCGATCATAGAGACATTCGATTATAAAGACATTACATATTCCGATGCTAAACTATTAATGGTAGACATAAGCCAGAGCAAAACAAGAGTAGAGTGCGTGGTTAATCATCATCTTAATAATTTAGATGATTTTTCAGTTTAGGACTAGCAATGGAAAAATCCGATTTGGCAACTGTTCTTAATCTGTATCGATTTAGATTAACCGGTCAAGGATTAATTCCAAAATTTTTTTAACTAAATTAATCAATTAATTAGATTAATTCTAAAATTTCAGATCTTGATTTAACGTGTTGTCGTTGACTCGGTGTTTTTTTTTATTTAATTAGCTCCGGGAGAATAATTATATCAACCCGAGCTAATAATTTAATAACGATATCCCCACGACAATTCTTCAAGAATCAACTCACACTTAGCATAAAATTGAGTTGGTTTAGCTCGTTTAAATTAAACAAGGATCCGGTTTACTCTTGGTTTGGCTGGTCCAATCATTCAATTAACTCAAGTCAATTAAATTAGACGTCCGTGACGTCACGTCACGCCACGCCACACCACACCACCACTCGTGATAATTGAATTCACTTGAGGGATCTATTTAACAAGGATTTCCTCGGTTAGTATTGGTTTACTTTGGTTTGGCTTGGTATAACAACTAATGCATCACAACAACACAACAAACATTAACGAAAAAGAAGAGTTTCGCCGATTCACCTTTCTCGGTGACTCTTCTCGGTGGTGGGCTTGATGGTGTAAGTTATCGTGATTATCCTCACTGCTGAGACTCTATATTTACCATTGAATATAAAGGGAATATGATCACAGAGAATACAGAGATTTCTGATATCGAAAATCCCAAACTCAATTTGATAACGAAATCGCAACTCACTTTTATTAACCGATAATGAATTGATGTTCATAGAAAACAATAATTCATCTTCACCTTTTCCAAACTCAAATCAAACTTCAACAATGGTGGAAATATCCTTAACAGAATTCAACATAACATTTTTTACAAAAATCAATCAATGAAATATTACAACTTTCGTCACTTGAATTTATTGATCAAATCAACTAATTCCCAGATTTGATTGTGTACGTCCACTTCACTCAAAACCTCTACTCTCCTAGTGTTTTCCCCTGCTTCCATATTCCTATAACAATTTCCCTAGAAATGAGAAGCTAACTATACAACGAATATTCTATATTCTAATATCCTCCTTCAGTCGCAGCCATGGTCTATGAATGACTCCAAAATTGGACTTGAACTTGTTGAACAAAGAGGATGGAAGACCTTTCGTGAAGATGTCGGCATATTGTTGCGATGCTGGTATGTGTAACACTCGAACTTCTCCTTTGGCAACGTTTTCTCCGACAAAGTGTATATTTGTATCCACGTGCTTTGTTCTTTGATGTTGAACTAGGTTTGTAGAAAGATAGACAGCACTTACATTGTCATAAAAGACCAAAGTAGCTTTTGACAGCGGGCAGTGCAAGTCGAACAACAGATTACGGAGCCAACAAGTTTTTGATACAGCATTTACCACAACCTTATATTCAACCTCTACACTGGACCGTGAGACCGTGGCATGTCGTTTTGAAGACCAAGAAATCAATGTTTCACCAAGAGAGACACAATAGCCGGAGGTGGAGCGTCGTGTGTCTTGACAACCGGCCTAATCCGCGTCTGAATAAACGGTGAGTTGGAGCGATGACGACTTGTTAATTTGCAGGCCTTGTTTCTTTGTTCCTTGCAAGTATCTGAGAATGTGACGAAGAGTTTATATGTGATTTTCTCTCAGGTCGTGCATACACAGACAGATTTGTTGAACCGCGTAGCTTATATCTAGCCGTGGGAAAGTTAAGTATTGCAATGCACCGGCTAGACTTCGATATAATGTTGGATCTGTAACTTTTGGACCCGCTTCAGCCTTTAATTTCGACTGTAACAGGTGTAGAGGTTTGCTTGCAGTTTTGCATTCCAGCTATTCTTGGCACAAAAAAATTCTATTGTCATTGAACTCAGCTGAAATGCAGAAACCTAACCTTCTTTGATCTGTCATTGGGAACTCAGTCTTTAAAGATGCAATTATAGACTACAAAAGTGAAGATGTTGAAGCAGTCAGAACTATGTCATCAACATAAAGTAATAAGTATGCCAGGTTCGGTCCTTTTCTGAGAACAAACAACGAAGCATCACTCTTCCTTTGAACAAATCCCATACGCTTTACATAACCAGCAAATCGTGCACATGCTCAAGACCCGAAGAACATCGAACACATGCTCAAGACCCGGTTCGATAACCACCCTAAAGGTCCTACGTGGCAAGCCGTTTTCCGTGACTTCCTCTGCCAAGGCATCTTCAACTCCGACGGTGACACTTGGCTCTTCCAGCGCAAGACTGCCGCTCTTGAATTCACCACCAGGTCTAACCTTAACCAGACCGGACATTCATGCATGTGGTTATTAGTTCAATTAAACACGACCAAATACAATTTTCCTAATTCAGTTATTCTCTTCCTCCGGTTTACTCACTGGATTTGGTTTGGTAATGTAATTGTTGGTTAAAGGAACTGTTCTTTATGATGCAGGACGTTGAGGCAAGCCATGGGTCGATGGGTAAACCGGGGAATTAAGCTCCGGTTTTGTCCGATTCTTGAAACAGCTCAGATCAAATGCGAGCCGGTTGATCTCCAAGACCTAGTGCTACGGCTCACATTCGACAACACTTGCGGTTTAGCATTCGGGAAGGACACTCGAACCTGTTCACCTGGACTTCCTGAGAACGGATTTGCCTCGGCTTTCGACCGAGCCACCGAAGCTTCTCTCCAGCGTTTTATTCTGCCGGAGTTTCTATGGAGGCTGAAGAAATGGCTGGGGCTCGGCTTAGAAGTCAGCTTGAGCCGGAGCTTGGGGGAGATCGATGGCTATCTCGACGCTGCCATTAATGCACGTAAAGAAGAGTTGCTGAGCCAGCAATAAAGTGGGGTCCAAAGACACGATGATCTCCTCTCCCTTTTTATGAAGAAGAAAGATCAGTCTTACAGTGAGACCTTCCTGCGACACGTGGCACTTAATTTCATACTAGCTGGACGTGACACGTCATCCGTGGCACTGAGCTGGTTCTTCTGGCTTATCACGACGCATCCAACAGTCGAGGATAAGATCGTCCGCGAGATATGCTCCGTTCTGATGGAGACACGTGGAACCGATGTCTCGTCGTGGACGGAGGAGCCGTTGGAATTCGATGAGGTCGACCGATTGGTTTACCTGAAGGCGGTGCTCTCCGAGACGCTGAGGCTTTATCCATCGTATCTGCAGATGAAAACGATAGCGGCGGCGGTATTACTCCGGCACAGACTGACGGTGGTGCCAGGACACAAGGTGGAGCAGAAGATTTCGTTGACTATGTTCATGAAGTACGGACTTCTGGTCAACGTGCACAAGAGGGATTTGGAAGAGATCATGAAAAGTCTCATAACAAAGGAGAGAAAGGACGTCGTCATTCTTAACGGAAAATGCAACGGCGTTATTGGTGAAGCTGTGACTGAAAAGTTCAACATGTGTTTTCGGGTTAACAATATTTCTTACTAAACTAATACATACATTTTCGTTTGGGTTTTGTGATTGTGGGGTAAACGTAAAACATTGGTTTCGGTTGTGCAATATAAAACTGTTGAATGTTGGTTAGATTTGCTTTTGGCTAACCCTAGTTTAAGGAAAAAAAAACAATGCCACGTTTATAGCAATTGCTGAACCTATGATATATATACGTTTGTGCGCGTGCGGGTCTCTTGATTAGTAAGCAGGCGACTACGAGTATTTTGTTTAAGTCCACATCCACCAATACATATATTACATAATTGATTACTTACACATATGTATTTACTATGGTCCCTGACTTAATAAGGTTGCTTCACAGGAACTCAATGGAACTAACTGAGCATGGTCAAGCTCTATTGATTAAATCTGATATAACAAATGGTTTCGACTTTTGCTATGCCACCGATGAATCAGACAACGTGAGCTAATTATTCCTGCTGGACCATTTTCTTTTAAAGTGTTCAACTTTATCAGCAAACCCCACATAAAATTTTGCTTAAGTGAAACTTTAAGTCTGACTTCTGATTTTTCATTCACGCTCTTTTTGATTGCATTCAAAGAAAATAGTTTCTTGATTTAAAGTTCTGTATGTGTGATTATATACAAAATTTATGTTCGTATATAAAAGTATATATTGAAAAACATTAATTTGGCTTGAATTTTAGATATATTCTTTTAAATATTTTTAAAATATAAAACTCAATTAGTGTTTTGGTTATACTGGGTTTAGGATATGGTTTAATACAACCCAACTCCTAGGAGAATGACAAGACATTAAAAAACGTCGTCGTTAGGAGATTAATGACTTGGTCAATGATATAATCGCATCCTAAATTACGTGTTCTCCATTTCCATAAGCAGCAGCCAACACTTTCTTCTTTTCATTTTTATAATTTATCTATTTTGACCTTATATTCTCTAATAATTACAATATGACCCCTATCTTTTTTATTTTTAATTACTCATGCCCATTTTTATTCTCCCTGCACGGTTTAGGTTCAGCAGGCATCATCTCTCCCTCAGACAAGAACCGTCACACTGCCATATGTCTAAAATTCAGAGCTTTCAGAAGAAAGAGAGAAATCAATAATTTAGTGGTGAGGCAAATAATGAAGAAAATCTGCAAATACTTTTCTTCTATGTAAAGCTTTGTTTCTCTCTCTTCAACGTCGAGAGAGAAAAGAAGAGATGGGCCCACATGAAAGTTTAGTACAAGTGTGTTCTTCTTTCCTTTATTCAGCTGTGGAGCAAAGGCCACGACGTTGTGGTTGTCAAAATGGCATAAAGGCTTCCACTTTTACTTGTTGTTTTCTCCCATTTCTCTCTCACTTTTTTTCTTTGGCTTTGCCCAATTGAGAATCCTCCATGAAAACTAATTGTTTTGTCGGTCATTGATACATAAGGCACTTAATTTAATATTCATATCTCTTTCTCTTGTTTATCAGAAGACCCACCAACATAGAAAGCAAAATATCTCTTCTTTTTATTTGAATGTTGAACAGTTGATTAAGTTTTTTGTTCAACCAATTTTGTATTTTTAATCTGTTGGGTTGTTCATCAACTTTGGAAATTAAAGCTACATTTCTGATTCAATGATCAAAGCTTTTTCCTTTTTGATTTGATCGTATGATTAAGGAAGCTTGGTTTTTTTCGACAAGACCTGGTAAAGTTGTCAGATGAATAATGTGGGTGGAGATTCGATCATGAAGATATGTCTAGCTTCTTCCTCTGTTTCAAGTTTACTAGCTTCAGATATGATTTTAGAGATTCTCTGAAGCTATCATTTGCTTAGTTACGTCTTCTCTCTCGCTTTGGCTTCAAAGAAATCCCACTTCCCTTCTTCTTTCTTTATTTCAACCGTTTTGTCCGGCGATCAAACTTGGTTCTTGGAGAAACCCTGAATCATGGCAACACTTGTTTTTATTAGATTTCTATGGCTTTGCTCAGACATAAAGCAAACCAGATGGAATCTAGCTATTGTCCTTCAGGGAAGTTTGGAATTGAGAAGAATCTGAGGTACTTTCTTTTGTACTTTCCTCTGCTGTCTTTTTCAAAAGGACAATGTATCTGTATATCAAGCTTTGTGTTCTTACTCTCCTTGATTTTGCATATTTAGTTGAACAAGTAAGAAATTACTAGATTGTAAAAGGAGTTTGCTTTTGGTAGAGTATTCTTTACTTCTTAGCTTAATTTGTTTCTGAAGAATTCAATTGTAGTGTTTCACAAGTGTAGTTTTGTTCTCTTTTTGGCCTTGTTTCTTGTTGTTTGTTTATCAAGGATCTTAGATTGTTAAGTCTTATTTATCCATAAGTATGTAGAATTTACCGGAGTTAATCTCTATATCTGACCACAATATTGTACCGTTGTGTGTGGTGTCTGTAGCTACTTATATTTTGCTGCTTAATACTAGTTTTACTGTTCTTCATCAGCATTTATTTTTGAGGCGCATCTTTATAAAAGATTAGGAAGGAGCATTAGCATAGATAGAAAGGCATGGCCAAGAAAACACAACGTCGTGCAGCTGCTCGACAGGCGAGGGAGCAGTTAGGGTGCTTGTGGGGATTTATGAATATGTTTAATTTCCGCCATGGACCACTGGCTCACAAGCTGCTTCTGGAACCAAAGCATCCTAGGAACAATGAGCTTCACAAGTCCAATTGCCGCGAAAAGGATGCTCAAGAAACCCATGTAAGCTTTTACCTTACTGGAAACATCCTTAACTTTTTTTTTGTTGTCTTTAGAGTCTCCTATGGATTAATTTAGTTGTTCCTTGAACTGTTAAAAGGTTGGTGAAGAACGCAATATCACGATAACGATTATCAACCCAAGTGTGAAGAAACTCATAGCAGAAGAGTTGTCCATTGACAAGGAAATCAAGAAGCACAAGGAGAATGCTGAAGCAGGACAGTTGTCAGACTCTGAACTCGAAGGTAGAAGAAGGAAAAAACCAGAGGAGAAAAAACAAGACCCGCAAGAATAGCTGCGATAACTTTAGCCATATTAACACAGTTGACAGTGAAGAGCCTCAAGTTCAACGCAGAATTCATAGGTCTGCAAGGAGTGTTGACATTGATAATATGGTTGAAGGAGTTCGATTCTGAGATTCATTGCAGAAGTACAAGCCGTTGCAAAGAAAGACGAAGATTACAAAGAAAAACTGAGGGAGTTGGTCAAGTTTTTAATCAGTCAGAAGCTTTTACATGGAAACCGTCCCAGAGGCAATAGTGAATCCTTACATCTAAGGATTTGATGGAAGTGTTTCAGATTCTGGGATCAGATGAGGAATTGTTTCTCAAACTTCTGCAAGATCCAGAGATACTTGTACCAAGGGAGAAAGGAGAAGAAAGCTTGAGCTTGTTTGAGTCAGAACAATCTTCTCTTGCTGATAAGAAATGGTCTAGCTTTTTTAGGAAGAAAGATGCACCACAAGAAGAATGTGAAGCACCGGACCGGATTTTCATTCTGAAGCCAAAATCAGCGAGCTTTTCAAGTCCGGACACAGGAAATAGTCGAGGTTCGTCACCTGATTCTCATTTGATGAGAAACAAACTACAGAACGAGAGAAACAGTTCACATTTCTTTCTTTCTGAGATCAAGAGGAAGCTGAAACATGCAATCAGAAAGGAGTAACCGGCCGGGGGATTTGGGGAAGGGGTTTCTAAAACTAAAGACCATTTCTTTCTCAAGCGGATGGCAAAGCCTTCACCATCTCAGAAGAAATCTCACAATGAAGATGATAAAAAGCAAAGGTTATCTAGCATTTACATAGAGGCCAAGAAACATCTGTCTGAGATGTTAAACAATGGAGATCTTGATTCGAAGTCAACGAGCAGGCAGGTTCAAAGAAGCCTAGGGAGGATTCTCTCCCTTCCTGAGTACTTGTTTCCTCTAAGCAGCCCGGGAAAAAGACGGAAAAAGAGCTCAACTACTCACAAGAAGTCGGCTTCAGCGGATTTCATAAATCTTGTGAACATCAAGAAAGAAACTCATGCGAGCCAACCAGAGGAAAATGCTGATATCCAGAGCAAAGAACCTGAAAATTCTCTCCAAACAACCGCAAGTGAAGCTACTGAAAAAAGTGTTGACATTGAGGATGGAACTGCTAACGAAGATAGAATCTCTTCTGCAGGTAATAATATTTCTGTCTCACAGTGAGGCTCTCTGATTTGAGAATACAATATATATTAATTTCATAACCGGCTAATCTTCCAGGTGATGTAATGATCTTTGGTTGGTGACTTATCCAAAGTTGAAGCTCATGATGAACGGAGAGATGGTATAATCTCAAAACAGGCAAGTCATTGTTGATTCAGCACTATAATATTATCTTCTTCTTTTTCTGAACTTTGAAATGAAGAAATGGTGGAGGACTTAGATCGGTTTAATTTTCTCTTCAGACCTCTCGTGAAGAGAGCCAACCACCACTGTCTTCCTCTGAGGCCTCACCGTCTCACTGTTTAGCTAATACTGAGGAGTGAAAATCAGCTACTGCTGATTTTCCGGAGTGGTCAAGCCCAATACCAGTTCTTGAGCCACTCTTCTTTGAAGATGATATAAGCCCATCAAAAATGCGATCTCAGTCTGGTATGTATACCTGGATTCCAGGATATACTAATGGACTTGGATTCTAGTAATTAGTTCTTCATTATTGACTCGTCTTTACAACTCAGGTGAAGAAGAGGTGCAACCTTGGTGTATCCACTTCGATGAAAGCGATTCTGCAGCTAAAAACAGAGAGAATTCTGTCACAAGTGACAAAGAATTGGTGTTTAAGTATGTAGAAGCTGTCTTGGACGCAGTCGACTCAGACTTCGAAGAGCTCTATCTGAAGGCGCAGTTCTCTGACCAGCTTCTTGAACCGGCACTGATCAGCAACATACCATTCTGTCCAAACCAGCTTTGTCCTGACCATGAGCTCCTCTTTGACTGCATCAATGAAGCTCTCATGGAGTTATGCTGTTGCCCACCTTGGGCTTCGTTTGTTACACCAAGAACCCGAGTCTTCTCTACCGTCAAAATCATCATTCACGAGGTCTAAGAAGCGGTTTACTGGCATCTCTTGCCGTTGCCACTCCATCACGCCTTGGATCAAATAGTTAGAAAAGATATGGCTAAAGCTGGAAACTGGTTAGACATCAGATATGACATTGACTGCATTGGCTTTGAAACTAGTGAACTGATTCTCGACGAATTACTTGAAGAGCTCACTCTTAACTCTCTCAACAACGCTGAGCATTCCCTGGTTCCACCTGAGTTGAAGACTGATGGGAGCATCCTTATTCTATAAAGGTCATGGGAACTGAAAATTCTCTTCTTAAAGGCAAAGCCATTGTTGAGACAGCTGCAAGCTCTGAACATAGCCACTGTCGCCATTGCTAAATTTCATTAGCACAGAACCGTGTAGATACTTTGAATTACTAAGAAAAATAACTTCACAGAGCTCTTGTCTGATCTGAAACTACTGAGAGAGAGAAAGAGGAAATAAGATCCTTTCAAGACCAGACCAGAAAGTGGTGGGGTCATTTCAAAGACAGTCTTCTTCATTTAGGATATAATATAGGATATGATTTGTTTTTCTGATTTGAGTGTGTTTGTGTTTGTGTGTGAAGATGGAAAAAGATGTGATAGTGTTTGTTTTTAATTCGGTTTCATTGATTTATTTGCGTGTACTATTTTCAGAATTTGACATAACAATGTATTATGGATTAGGAGTATGACCTGGTGACAATTTTACACTTTTTTTTTGTTTTACAAGCTTGAAAAAGTGCTTTAAATTGTAATCTAAGTTTGGTGGGTTGATAAATTTCAATGGAAGAGTTTCTAGTAAGGGGAAACGAAATAGTCATAACACAAATCTGTAGAGGTTTTTACTCAATGAAGAAATAATTTTTTTGGATCAGGATATATATATATATATATATATATAATTTTGGATAATGTTTGTAGTTGTTGCACTTTATGCCCTACTTAGTGAATACTCCTTTTTTTTGTTTGATGCGATATGGTTATGTGGACACAATAGATCGTACACCTGATAAAGGTGGATTTTAAATAAATTAACAAAATCAGATGAAATTATATACATATTTATATTTAATAAGATGTATCTTATTTAGAAATTTCTGAAAATTTTGATTATTTTAAAAATAGGTAATATATAGTTTCCTTTTACAATTAACAAAATAACTTTAAAGGTTTTTTTCAAAATCCATGTATAATAAATAACATGATTAGATCATGCAAAAACAACAACATTGAATTTGATTAGTAACCATTTACCGCATTGATAAAGAAGTATACCGTTTCAGTTGTTACCAATCACAAAACGAGAATAATTAGCAATACTAACATCTATCTCAGACTATTATCTCATATGTTTTAGTTCTTTATCGCTTGCTTACTGCCTTCTCTTCTTTAACTTTTTTTTTATAATTGTTTTGTCTTGCCAATTGCCTAATACATACTTTCATATCTTCTCGTCTTACTATATTAAAATAATTTAAATAAATATTTTTGAATTTTTATAAAAATAATTATTTCTACAATTGATCTACGCAAACTTTGATCTCGTCATAGCTTATTAGAATTGGAGATGCTGTTATATCCAAAATCTAAAGGCTATACAAAACATGGCTTGGTAAATTTACATCCAAAGATTAAAAATCTAAAAGTTCCCAAAAAGGAAATAAAAATTGTTTCACAAGACGAAACCCTGGTTGCCTCCAGCATCATGTCAAAGTAGTCTCATAAATACAATTATACCCATTTAGCCCCTAGGAGCTAGGGAAAAAACGAAAGGACAAAATCGGAAATATAAACCAGAAAAGGTTAAGATTTTCTTACCAGAACAGTGTGTGTTAGATCGAATTCGATCGATCAATCAATCGAAAGAGTTTGTTGCTGCTTCTATTCGATTGTTCTTTTTGGTGTTGTTGGGTGTGTGTTGTTCTGTTCCTTCTTCCTTCCTCGAGCACACGAAAACTATTTCACATCCGAAATTACGGTAATCAAAATCTGCATAAAGGAATTCACACAGCGGAGCATTCGTCATCGTTACTATACCAAAAGAGAGAAAAAAGTTGCAGAAGAAGAGATTGAAAAGATTCAAACTTTAACGAAGCCAAAGACTCTTAGCTTCTTTCTTCTGGGCCCCTTTATATATTGGTTTCGTATTCCGCTGTTTCTTTCTTTCCTTCTCCCTCTCTGAATCTCTCGCGCTTTAGATTTCCCCTTTCTTGGAAAACCCTCAATTTCTTCAAAGCCCCAAGCTTTGTTTTCAATCTCTCCCTTGATTCGTCGAATCTCCGGTTTCTTCGAGTTTGTCTCACCAGGGTCGAGGTCCAATTCGCGGAATTTTCTGTCAAAACCCTAACTTTCCTTCAGGGGTTCGACTCCGGATTGTGGGGTCATCTGGAGCTCCTACTGGTTAGTTTTCGATTTGAAACCCTAGTTTATTTACTTATCGTACGGATTTATAAACTTGCCTTGTTCGATTTGGTAATCTAATCATATTGATTGTATTATAGCTCGTATTCTTCTCAAAGGATGTAGTTTGAGCTGATTTTTCTCTGCTCCTATCTGGATTTGATACTCTCTTTCTTTCTCTGGTATGTAGGTAGAGGCAGCTAAATGATTTGTGTGTTTTCAACTTGGAATTAACAGTTCTTTGATAAAGCCTGGAATTTTAATTCGGATTCTGTTTTGTTTATAGAAATATTGGTCATGATGCTTCTTTGTGAGCTGGATTTGAATTTCCAGGATTTCATGTCCTCTAGTTTGTTTGCGTAATTAGGGTTTGTTTACATTTACTCATGATCGCATTTTTTTGTCTTTCTCGTTGTGTTGTCTTCGGGTGGAATCTATGTCGTGCGAAGCTCAGAATTTTACTTAAGTGATGTATGTTATAGGTAATGTTTCAGGCTAAATTTTTGAAGTGAATGCGGACCTATTAGGCGATTTAAACTATAGACAGTTAGAGTAAGCATAATGTGCTCTTTTTGGGCAGCTGATATGTGCTATGATTTCAAACAACTGAGTTTCATAATTTGATTAAAAAATGAAAATTAAAACCGAGCTTCCCCAAACCCTCAAAACTTCTCTTGAAAACAGTGTCGAGAGTATATGTAAATTTTGTGTGTTCCTTCGATTATATGAGTTCAGTGTAAGTTCAACACCAGGGGTACTTTTACATTTCAGGGTTTACTTCCATCAATGGGGGTGCGCTGACGTCAATGCCAAGTTTATGCTGTAAGGAGAAATTGCAAAATAAAGTGGAAGTCCATGAAATAGTTCCTTATGGTGCTAGAATGTGGATAATTGCTTAGAGTTTATTATGGTATGTTGATGTCAGAACCAGTATGCCGGTTATAGTTTGGAGAAATGCAAAGGTATCATGCTGCTAACTGCACTAGTGCAGTCAACAATAGCACTATAGGTGGTGCATCCGCTAGGGACTCAGGACGAGCTGATTCCTCTTCTATTGGAAACTACTCACTTAACTCCAGGCATGTCATTAGAAAGAAGTCCTTGCGTAGCATTTTATATGTTGATACATTTGAAGATGTGAATACTTTCTTTATTGCAGGAGGCCACCACCGTTGACACCCTACAAGTTGAAGTGTGAAAAGGATGGTCTGAATTCCCGGTAATTCCTCTTTGATCTTATCCCTAGTTTAGTCTTTGGAAATTTACCCATTATATTTGATTCCGACTTTTGCTGGTTTGGCTTTGTAGCTTGGGATTTCATCATTTTATCTTCGCAAGGCTAAGTCCTTAGAATACTTGTTAATGAATGAAGTTGGGTGACACTTTTCCATTCTCAATTTACTTCCTTAAATGATCTGTACTTTTTTCTACAAAATATTGCAGACTAGGACCACCTGATTTTCATCCTCCAAAATCAAGTTCTCCTGAAGAGAATCTGACCAAAGAGCATGTTCAATATGGATACAAGGAAACTGTTGATGGACTTAAGGTGCGATCAACTGAATTTAGTTGTGCTTTCTTGTTATGATTTTTAAAAATTTGGAAAATCATAGTTTATTATCATTGACATGTTTGCAATAGATATAAAGATCTTATCTTGGACCCATACCTTCATTATTTTCCTATAGATGTGTGGCAGTAAAATAGGATTAATGTCTTTCTGAGGCCAAATGTTCATTGTAGCTCAATTGATTTTAGTGATGATTTCTTCAATGTGATTCTGTGGGATGTTTACAACGCAGAAAGTCTATATTATTTAAACTTCCATCTTTTCTGATGTTAGAGCTTTAATTTCTCACTTCACTAGTTTTCGTCGCATTAATATCCATCTTGTACTTGAGGTTCTGTCCCTTTGGCCTTTTTAGGAATCGGAAGAGAACCTATTGACCCAGGTCCATACTTTTTCGAAGCCTGTTGTCCTAAAGTGCAAAGAGGTACAATACTAGAGATTGTAGACAGTGTTTTCCCCCTTATATTCTTGATCTCTATTGGAGTTCAGCTGTGTTTCACATGAAATTAAAATTCAATTTTTACCCCGCAGGCTGTCAGAAAGTGTCTTAGAGCTATCAATGAGTCTCGTGCTCTGAAACGCAAGGTAATCGAGATATTCTCAGACTCCATTCCTTTTCAAGTTAGAATGTGCTTGTTGTGGGTTTCAGTCCCAATCATATTGCTTATAATTTAACATCTCCCTAATTAAATGGCAGGCTGGTCAGGTTTATGGGGTGCCTCTCTCTGGTTCGCTTCTATGTAAGCCTGGATTTCCAGAACAAAGATCATGTGGGGAGGAAACAAAGAAAAAATGGATCGAGGTACCCTGGCGTATCATTTTACTTTTCTAAACTTCTTAATGATGCTCCTTTGATCCATGTTTGTTGCCATACTTCTGGCATAACTGCCATTATATATAAATGACCATACTTTACCTATTTATCTAAATTTGATGGTTTTATGGAAAGATTATCAATTCAAAGTCTTGTTGGGTCTTTAGGATTTTTGATTAGTTGAAATCATGTACTTGATATTCTTAAAGAAGAATACTTAACTTATTTTTGCTCTCATTTTTTCTCAGAGTTTATCACAACAGCACAAACGATTGCGCTCTTTGGCTGATAACATTCCTGGATATAGGAGAAAAGCCTTATTTGAAGTCCTTATCAGGAACGATGTCCCATTATTGAGAGCTACGTGGTATATAAAAGTGACGTATCTAAATCAAGTAAGTTGTTGGGCAGTAAATAAGTTATCGCTAATTGATTTCTCTGGATGTTGGAGGATATCAATATTTCCTTTTAACTTGCAGGTGCGACCTAGTCCTACTGCTATTTCTTCAGGAACACTTGACAAGACACAAACATCTCGGTGTGAGCAATGGACAAAAGATCTTACTGAATATTTGCAATACCTCTTGGATGAATTTTTGTCACGTAATAGTGCATATCCTGCTCAGCAAACTAGAGATAGGTCATCACAGATGCTGTATACTGGATCAATGCAAAAGATTAGTCCAGCATCAGCAAGCCTTTATGGTGAGGAGCCATCTCTGCATTTTAAGTGGTGGTATATGGTGCGTCTTCTTCAGTGGCACCATGCTGAAGGGCTTCTTTTTCCTAATCTCATTGTTGATTGGGTTCTCAGGCTCTTACAGGTATGCTGCTAGATTACTTAATTGATTTAAGATGGATTTTCTTTTCTTCAGCTTTGTGATTTCCCCTTCTACTTTATTTGCAGGAAAAGGAGGTCTTTGAAATTTTGCAGTTGCTACTCCCCATTGTATATGGTGTTTTAGAGAGCATTGTTCTCTCTCAGACATGTGTACAGAGTCTTGTAGCTATTGCTGTCCGTTTCATCCAGGAACCTGCTCCAGGTGGATCTGATCTTGTTGATAACTCTCAAAGAGCTTATACTCTCTCTGCTCTGATTGAGATGGTTCACTACTTGGTACTTGCTGCACCCGACACATTTGTTGCTTCAGATTGCTTCCCTCTTCCTCCTTCCATAGCAGCATGTGGGCCCAATGATGTGAGCTATGCATCAAAGGCATATGAGAATCTGGAAAAGCTTAGAAGTAATTCTGCAGAGATTTCTACCCAATTTAAAGGGAGAGGAGTTGATTCCCGGTTTGATTTCCTTTCTTTTGATTATACCATTTCAACCATTCGAAGAAGTGCGGATGATTTGGCAAAGATAGCTAGCGCTGGTTATCCTCAACATAATGTGGCTAAAGCTGTTCAGGCATTGGATAAAGCTTTGTCGGATGGAGATATCAGAGCTGCTTACTGTTATCTCTTTGAGGACCTTTGCAATGGAGCCATTGATGAGACCTGGATTGCTGAAGTCAGTCCATGTTTAAGATCATCCCTTAGATGGATTGGGGCTATTAGCACATCCTTTGTTTGCTCTGTTTTTTTCCTTATTGAATGGGCAACATGTGATTTTAGAGACTTCCGGGCTGGTGTGCCTACAGATATCAAGTTCTCTGGCAGAAAAGATTGTTCTCAGGTGTATTTAGTTATTCAGCTTCTGAAGCAAAAGATTCTCGGTGGAGAATTCACAGCTCGTAAAGGAAATAATCGTCGCAGCAATTTTCTTGGTGTTTCTAAACCTAGCAGTTCGATGGATGCATTTGAAAGTCCTGGCCCATTACATGATATCATAGTCTGTTGGATTGATCAGCATGAGGTACACAGGGGAGGAGCAAAGTGCTTGCAATTACTCATTTTTGAACTTATACGTTCTGGAATCTTTAATCCCATAGCATATGTGAGACAACTCTTAGTTAGTGGGATGATAGATGTGATTCAACCTGCTGTTGATCCTGAAAGGAGAAAGAGGCATCATCGCATATTGAAACAGCTACCTGGGTGTTTTGTACATGATACCTTACAGGAAGCTCAACTCTTTGGAGGGGATAGGCTTTCTGAGGCTGTGAGGACTTATACAAATGAACGACGTCTTCTTCTTCGAGAGTTACTTGTTGAGAAAGGTAAATATTGGAATAATCTAGTTCTGTCTGATCAGAAGTCAAAGAAATATTCCACTTCCCGTACGTCAAATGCGTTTTCAAGGACGTGCAATGTCATGGCAGATAATGAGGGACCTCGAAAACATACCAAGAGTAGTGTGGATATTCGAGAACTAAAGGAGCGCATATCAGCTCTGCTGCAGTTTCCAGGTATGGCATGTGGTGTGAAAAATCCAATGCGAGATGAATTTCAAAGTAGTGTTAAGAAATCAAGTGGATTTGTATATAGCAAGATGGATCAACCAGAAGCTACACCAGGGTGTGAAGACTGTAGAAGAGCAAAAAGACCAAAATTGAATAATGAAAAGAGCTCTTGCTATCAAGGGAATTCACCAATTGCATCAGATGAAGAAGATAACTGGTGGATCAAGAAGGGATCGAAAACTCTGAAGCCTTCTCTGAAGGTTGATCATTCGACAGAGTTAACGAAACAAGTACTACGGGGTAGGCAGAAGATGGCGCGTAAGACACAGTCGCTGGCTCAACTACAAGCTGCTAGGATTGAAGGTAGCCAGGGTGCTTCAACTAGTCATGTTTGTGATAATAAAGTAAGCTGTCCTCATCATGGCCCTGGAGTGGAAGGGGAAAACCATAAGATGGTTGATGTGTATAGAACTTCTACCCCTGTGGATATTGTATCTGTTGGAAACTCTTTGAAGCAGCTACAGTTTGTTGATAAGCGATCTATTGCAGTTTGGCTTACAACTGTGGTTCAGCAACTTGTTGAAGAGTCAGAAAAAAGCAGTGTAAGAGCGGGGCAGTTCAATAGAGGTGCTCCAGTTGAAGAGAAGAGCACAATTAGGTGGAAGCTTGGGGCAGACGAGCTATCTTCCATATTATTTCTCATTGATATCTGTCTTGACTTGGTTTCAGCAGTTAAGTTTCTTCTTTGGTTATTGCCAAAGGCCAACAGTAGCCCAAGTTTTGCCGTTCAAGGAGGGAGAAACCTTCTAATTGTGCCAAGGAATGTTGAAAATAACATGTGTGAAGTGGGGGAGGCTATTCTAGTATCATCACTGAGGAGGTAAGTTTTAGTTCCCGTTCAATAAGTGACATTATTCGTTCATATTTTGACAATGTATTTCTAGAAATTTAATTGGTGTGTATCATCAATTTCTTTCAGGTATGAAAACATTCTACTTTCAGCAGATCTTGTTCCTGAGGCCATGAAAGCTTTGACGACCCGTGTCGCATCACTTATGTCGACTAACGTAAAATTTTCTGGATCAGCAGCCTTAGTTTATGCTCGCTATATTTTGAAAAGATATGGAAGTCTTCCCAGTGTTGTGGAATGGCATAACAATTTCAAAGAAACATGCGAAAAGAGGCTTCTTTCTGAACTTGATCACGCACGGTCAGGAAATGGTGAGTATGGAATCCCCCTTGGGGTTCCAGCAGGAGTTGATAATCCAGATGAATATTTACGTAAGAAAATCAGCATCAGTGGTATACGTCCTTCAAGAGTGGGTTTGAATATGCGAGATGTTGTGCAACGACAGGTTGAAGAGGCGACTCACTATTTCAGAAAGCTCATTGGTACTGGTACTATGAAAGCCTCACTTGCTGAGAAAAACGATGATGGGTATCAGGTGGCTCAACAAATTGTAGTTGGATTAATGGACTGCATTAGACAGACTGGTGGTGCAGCTCAAGAGGGTGATCCCTCTTTGGTCTCTTCTGCGGTTTCTGCGGTGATAACTAGTGTAGGCGCTTCCATGGCAAGGATTTCAGATTTCTCTTTGGGAAGTATTTATCAAAATCATCCATCTGGGCTATCATCCAATATTGCTCGATACATTTTGCAAATCCATATAACCTGCCTGTGCCTTCTAAAGGAAGCTCTTGGAGAGCGTCAAAGCCGAGTGTTTGAAATAGCGCTTGCAACAGAAAGTTCCACTGCTCTTGCTGGAGCTTTTGCCCCTGGGAAGGGATCCCGGGGTCAGCATCAGCTGTCTCCTGAATCCTATGATTCAAATGCTAACAACATAACAAATGAAATGCCGAATGGTACTGGCAAAATAGCGCTGAGCAAAGCGACAAAAGTTACTGCAGCTGTGTCTGCTCTTGTTATAGGTTCTATCACACATGGTGTTATAACCCTTGAGAGGATTGTTGGTCTGCTGAGACTTAGGGAGTTCTTAGATTTCGTTCAATTTGTAAGGCGTACGAAATCGAGTTCTAATGGCAGTGCTAGGTCCGTGGGAGCCTCTAAAGTGGAAAACCCTATTGAAGTTTATGTACATTGGTTCAGACTCCTTGTTGGTAACTGCAAAACTGTCTCCGAAGGGCTGGTTTTGGAGCTTGTAGGAGAATCTTCAGTAGTCGCTATATCCCGCATGCAGCGCATGCTTCCGCTGAAATTGGTCTTCCCACCAGCCTATTCAATTATTGCCTTTGTTTTATGGAGGCCTTTTGTTTCAAATGGCAACTCTAACTCCGGCGTCCATGAAGACACTCACCGCCTATATCAATCTTTGACAGTGGCCGTCAATGATGTGATTAAGCACCTTCCTTTCCGAGACGTGTGCTTGAGAGACACCCAGGGACTTTATGAACTGATAGTTACTGATTCCACAGATGCTGAGTTTGCATCAGTACTTGAATCAAATGGTTTGGATATGCACTTGAAATCTGTGGCCTTTGCTCCTCTTCGTGCGCGTCTTTTCTTAAATTCCATAATTGATTGTAAGGTGCCATCCTCTGGTTATTCCCATGAAGGAGTTAGTGAAGCCAAGGATCGACACCAGGCAAATGGAACAAAGCTTGTGGACAAGCTCGTATCTGTATTAGATTGCCTGCAACCTGCTAAGTTTCACTGGCAGTGGGTTGAACTCAGGCTGCTTCTAAACGAGCAAGCACTAACTGAGAAACTCGAAAATCATGATATGCCTTTGACAGATGCAGTACGATCTTCCTGTCCTACCTCTGAGAAGCCTGATGCCTCTGAGAATGAGAAAAATTTCATTCAAATCCTCCTCACAAGGTTATTGGTTAGACCTGATGCGGTCCCACTCTTCTCGGAAGTGGTTCATCTGTTTGGTAGATCGGTTGAGGATTCAATGTTGAAGCAAGCTGAATGGTTTCTAGCAGGTCAAGATGTTCTTTTTGGACGAAAAACAATCAGACAAAAACTGATTATTGTAGGTGAAAGCAAAGGACTTCCCACGAAACTTCAGTTTTGGAAACCTTGGGGTTGGTGCAACAACTCCAGTTCCGAACCTATCACGGCAAACAAGGCAGGGAAGAGAAGGAAGTTGGAAATTACATCTATCGAAGAAGGGGAAGTGATTGAAGAAGGGTTGGGTTCAAAAAAGGTATTATTACCCCAGGCATTAGATGAGAATAGTCCCAGTGTTGGCTATGGGATCACAACTGAGAGGGCTTTTGTTCGGCTAGTACTTCCATGCATAGACCAAAGCTCCGATGAATCTCGAAGTACCTTTGTGAATGAGTTGGTAAGACAGTTTAGCAATATTGAGCAGCAGTTAAGTTCAGTTACCAACCGGAGTACAACAAACAAGCACATGGGAACTGCTTCTTCTGGGTCCGAGGTTTCATCAAATAAAGGAAGTACCCGGAAGGGCCTTCGCGGTGGTAGCCCTAGTCTGGCAAGAAGATCCTCGACTAATACTACTGATACTGCGCCACCGCCTTCCCCTGCTGCTTTGAGAGCTTCGATGTCTTTGCGGTTGCAGTTTCTTCTAAGATTACTGCCTGTCATCTGCGGGTACTCAGTCTCTAACATCTTTATTTTTCTCATTCCGTTTAACCAGATGTGTTGAAAAGTCATATGAAATGACTCTTCCCATGTTACTGAATTAAAGACTGAGTTATCTTTTTGTATGTCAATTAATTTTTCAGGGAACCTTCGTTTAGGAACACGAGACATGCACTTGCATCTATAATAGTTCGTCTGCTTGGAAGCCGAGTAGTTTATGAAGATTCTGCTGTATGCTCTCCTCGTAGTGACCTTTTAAAGGCGGAGACAGAAACAATGATAGATCCTTCTTCCATGGCAGATCTTTCTAATGAAGTCTTATTTGACCGGTTACTGTTTGTACTCCATGGGCTGCTAACCAATCGCCAGCCAAATTGGCTAAAGCCAAAGCCTTCCTCTAATGAACCATCCAAAGACTTTACCCTGTTTGATCGTGATGCAGCAGAGAGCTTACAGGTTTGTCAAAAGAAATTATAAAACCCTCCAGAGTCTGTCTTCTTAACTAAAAAAATTACAACTCTTGAAGTTTCTTGTTTTTTGGATGTCAATAATGTAGAATGAGATTGCGCGGATGCAGTTACCAGATACCATTAGATGGCGGATCCAAGCAGCGATGCCTATCCTCCTTCCTTCTGTACGCTGTTCTCTCTCGTGCCAGCCACATTCTGTACCGCCAGCCGCACTCACACTTGTTCAACCCTCTGGATATGCTGCTACTGGACCCAATCAAAGAAATTTCCCTGCCATACCGAAAACTGGAACTGCAGCAGGGCAAGGGAAGCTGAAGCAGACAATGTTGTCACCATCTCAACAACAAGAAGCAGACAATGCAGATGTGGTTGACCCATGGACGCTTTTGGAAGACGGGACAAGTTCAGGTCCGTCAAATAGCAATGCTTCAAACAGCAGTGACATGGCCAATCTTCGAGCCACCTGTTGGCTGAAAGGTGCAGTGAGGGTCAGACGGACTGATCTGACTTATGTTGGTTCAGTGGACGATGACAGCTGAATTATTCGACTGTTTGATAGTCTTTGATGATTAGGAGGGCTCTGGAAAAGTGAGAAGCAAGGAGCAAAAAGCTTGGATCTTAGGTGCCTTAGATGCCTTAGACTGTATTTTCATTTATTGAGGGCTCCATAAAGAAGGAAGTCTTAATGAGAGATCTCTGTGGGTCTGTGTGGCTTCTTCTGATCTTTGTATTTTAACTTTACTAACCCTTTTGCTTTTGGTCACACCACCTCATCATCTACCCCCGGACCCATGCTGGTTTGGAACCCTGTTGTATATAAGAGGGGATTCGAAATTTATTGTCTTAGTTTCTTGTTCCATTATTTATCCTCTAAATATTATTATTCCCCTAAACTTTTATGTTGATGATCTCATTTCTCTCTCTTTTTTGCATGAATTTGCACTTTCCGTGACCTTAATGGGGAAAATTAGCTGATTACTCTTTCTGACAGTAATATACTTTTGGATTTTTTTCAGGAGTTTATATTAACTTGATCTGAATTTAATTTACAAGAGAGGGAAAGTACAAAAACATAGAAATCTTCTCAAAAGTCTACTACAACTTATTCACTACCTCTCATAGTTTTGTCAACATAAAAAACATCATCAATCCAAGCAACTATGTTAAAAGCTAAACCTTCAAGCACTCTTGAATACCTCTCCAACACAGCTTTTCCAACATCCTGAAACCAAAAACAGATAACTGTAATAATTTCAATAGAATGTGTAATCAAATTCAATGACTTCAGTTTACCTTATTGTACTGAATCTTGCATATATCTAATGATGTCTGGGACAATGCTGGATAACGCTGTTTCAAACAGAAGAGCAGAGTTTCTGCTCTCTCAGCCATTACATAGTTCTTGTCTGTTCTCTCTGTATTTGACATAAGATCTTTCACCATTTTTCCATGAGTTCTTAGAGTTACTTAGACAAGCTTTACGTCTCCATGTGTATATTGAAGCTTCTACTCTATCTGCTAGCTGAACAGCTTGATGCTCAAATGCTATGTTCAGACAATCTAAGAGTTGTTCTGGGAAAAACCGACCCGAGCTACTCATGTAACGGTATACTGAATCTCCAACACTGCTTTTACCACACTACAGAGATTGAACATTCCAAAAGGTTAATCAATTAGACTCAAACTAAGATTCTAGTATGAAGGTAACAACAAACCTTTGGACGAGTTGCTATGTAAGACTCTGGAATCTCCATTTCACTGAGAATGCTACTGTTGATAGCCATTGCAGCTTTGTGAATCTGATTGGTACTTTCTCTTTTGTTTTTGAGTTGTTTTCTGGCTTTATCTGACAAACCTGCTGATGGCACCAAAGGAACTGGTAACCACCATTTCTCTTCTTTCCTTTGTACTAAAACTTTCCTGAATGATCCAGTCGCAGAACGCGCTGACTTCATCGATAAACTTCCTTCTTCTGCATACCAAAACTCTGTGTTCTGGAAACTATCCAATGCTTCCTGTAACAACCAAGGATAAAAAAAGATGTTAAGTAAGATTCATAATCAGACCGAATAATCATTTTTCGGATAATATATATACAATACCATAAGCATTGAATCTAGCTTTCTCAATGCAGGTAAGTTGATATAGATATCTGCTCTTGGTCTACTTTCCATCACCTGTAAAACCCACCAAGAAACTTTTCATCTTTCCATTTTTAATCAGTTTTCAGGCAAATATATTTGACAAAGTTATTTACCTCAACAGTAGCTCCATTGCTTAGATTCTGACATCTAGGGATGAATTCGACTATGTAATCACATACAGATAAAAGACAATTCATTTCTCTTTTCCGCAATGCTCTCTTCTCTGTTTCTAATGGCTCCAACCTCAGATTCTGTCCAAATACTGTAGCTGCAAACATTAAAATCAAAACTATATGCATCAGATGAAGAATATTTTACAGCTGTTTGAAACAAGAACATAGGCTGTGTGGTGTTTTTACCATAAAGATTAGTAATTGCGTTTGAGATCGTCACTGTAGTGCAAACTCCTTTACCACTTCCTGACATATCTTCTCCAAGTAGAAGCTTTGCGAATCTTTCCCTCATTGTCTCAAGTTCTGCACAAACCTGGAACACATTTTAGTTTCAGAGAGAACACAGTACCTGGTTCTGAAATTTCTTGGACTGCAAGACTTTCATTTGATTGCATCTCTAAAGCAGTGAGACATTTGGAGCTCTTAGATTCAGTGAGGACAGGCCAATAAGAAGGAGAAGGTTCACTACAGAAGCTGTTGGTTTCATCAATCTGGTCTGAAAAGCCTGAAGTGCTATTTGAACAAGTTCGAGGATAAACAAAGGAATCTATGCTCATCGTCGAGTAAACCGGAGTTTCCGCTGCTGATTGATCATTTGGGTCAATGGATCGTGGTGATTGATGATAACCCATATCCTCGTTTTCTCTGGATTCGATAAATTCTCCATCTTTAAGCTTAAAATCTCTCTCTTTCTGTTCTTGGTCTGTTTCTTCTTAACAAGGGAACACACGCAAAAATATAACTATAGCTTAAAGCTTATCAAGAAAACTTTAGACTATAAATCGGAATCTGATATTTGTAACCGGGAGTGTTTTGGGTTTTAGATAGTGAAATTTCTGAGGAGCATAGACCAATAATAAAATCGATATTTTATCGAATATTTCACCAGAAATTTTTGCTGAACAAGAACAAATATGTAATTCAAAAATAAGTTTTCATCACAGATAACGATTGCCTACTAAGAGAAAGTCTGAAACTTTAAATTTGAAAAGAACGATAAAGTAAATATCAAAGCAACGGTCTTTATTTGATTTACCTTTAAAGCTTCTTCTTGAATTTGAATCGTACGGTTAAAGCAAATTTTTGAACGTTAAAAACCCAGTTCCCTCCTGTTGAATCCAAAATCTTCTTTACAGGTAAAGAAGCCGGCAACCGGAAAATGAAGTAAATGTGGACCGTTCGATGAAAGGAACGACTAGATCGTACGATCCAGACGTGAAGTGAGTTTTCCTTGGCTTCAACAAGTGTTGTGGTTTCGATGAGAAATACAAATACCCCTTACTTGTCTATTTGTCTAATTGTCTATTTGTCTATTTGCTACTTTACTTAATGATTTTCTTCTTGTCTACAATATGGACTATAATTTTCAATCATAACAAAATCTTTGATTATTGGATAAATTATTAGCTTTCATTGGAAATTACATGTATTAAATTATTATTGATTTAACATGTACCAATAATTTATATTTATCCTTTTCGTTTTCACACGAACATATAGCATTATATCACATCTTTTCGTTTTACGAATTTAGAAACCTCATGGGAATTTAGCATTATTTGTTGAAACTAAAAAATCCGGGATTTGTTAGGGTGATAGGAAATATTACTTTTGTCGAAATGTACTATAAGAAGTAAAACTCGTTCCAGATTAATTTGTTGAAATGTATAATTATATGAAAGATCTTGATTCAAGATGAGATGCGAGTGAATGTTCAACGTATATCACCTCTTGACCTTTATAATTTTTTTTTTAAAGTAATCGTTGGTCGGTCTAGTAGCACCTCCAATGGAAATTTTATTTAAGTTATAATATGTGTCAACCGTTTATTAAATTAGACCAATGATCACAAGGCTGGAGTTTAGCTTATCCCCATGTAGCCTATACGATTAACTGCAACTCATAATAGGTGATTCATTTGTATTAGTTTAATGTATTACAATTTCAAATTGAGTTATATACTTATAATTTAGCACATGATAATTTAATGTAACGGAGGAGACAAATTTTATATTGCATTTAGACATGGACATTCGAGTTTTAGAGTCTACTAATTGGATATAAGGTAGTTTGGATATTACATTTAGTATCTATTTAAATATATTAAAAATATAAATTTTGGTTTTGGTTTAAATCTGTTATTTATATCCATAATATTTATTTTACTTAAAACTATCCGAAATTAACTAAATTTATTCGTAATTATACGAGATATCCAAAAATTATAAAAGAAATTACCTAAATTTACATACAGTTCTCTAAAATTATCCTATCTACGCTATTATCTGATTACGTAAACTCAACATATAGACAGTATCATTTAAGTGCTTGTTTTATTCATATACTAATTCAAATATCGGTTCAGATCGGGTTTTACTCGATATCCAAACAAAAATTATAGAAAATTTATTCGGTTATTTAGCCTTAACCAAATATTATCTAAACTCATTTTTTGGTTCCAATTGTTCGGTTTTGAATTTTTTGCCCAGATCTAATTGCATGGTTCGTGCGTGAGACAAGAAGTGCGTCCCATTTTCTCTTTGTAGCAAAGCCCACGCTTTTTTTTATGAATATAACTAGTCTACGGGTAATATTTTAGTATACTATGGACTATGGTATTATACAATATTAACTACTTTCAACATACCTGTTATTTTTTGTTCAGATTTTCCGCATACTAAATTTTTAATGTTGATCTAATATCCAAAAAAAAAAACTAGTAGAAACTGAAACTAAAGACAATATTGCATACACATTATAAGTACAAACATGATCAAATTATTTATTGAAAATCAAAACACTTCACCAACAACATAAATGTAAGGTTTTTAAGATTGGTTGAGAAATTAAATGAAAGTAAGAAAAAGAAAAATGTAACATCAAAATTAATGCATGCCATTTATTATTACATTAAAGATTGAAGGTGAAAAAAATAAGTCATCAGTAGTTTCAAATTCTTGCCCATCACGATACCGTGAAAGGGTTGGTCGAGAAACCCTAGCTACGAATAAAACATTGCTTATAGTCGACGAAAGCAATAAAGAAGTGTTGCATTGATGAGACCTTGCCTTCTTGCCCATGCAGCTATCAACATAAATTGTTTGCACAAACTCAGACATTAAATAAATGTCATCATTCGAACTTGATAGAATCCAATCGGGCATAATCAACATTATGTGATTCTAAAATATTTAAAGATTAGAGCTTCGATGCTAACCCTTAGTTCTCTTTGAATTGATATTTGTTTGTTTTCCGAAAGCAATAGAGCAGAAACCTCAACAAAGGGAGTTTCATCAGATTCAGAATAGGAGAAATCGTTGGTTCGTCACTATTTTTGCCCTCTATCTTCAGTTCCCATGCCTTCCTCTGCAATTTATCCTACAAAAATAAAAGTTTTTTCTTGAAAATTTTCAAGATTCTATGTTATCGATCGTCGATGTTCTTGAATATTTCAATGCGTTCGAACACTTAAGAGTAATTTTTTATTATAAAAAAAACACCTAAGAGTAAGACTAGTAAAAACTAGATGAAGCTGAGATTAGTGAGTCACCACAAAGGTTCTCGTAAGAAATCCAATTTTATAGGATATAGTTAGCAAGTTACTTACCGTTGCAATGAATATCAATCCGAGTTTTAATTCACCTTTAAAAGTATCATCGTCAAGAACAACATTGTATGGAGCTGGTTTAATTTCCATGTATCCTCTCTCACGTCCTTCAGTTATTATCCCTCCAAGATTAATTCTGTACCAAAAAAGAGTCATATATATGCACATGGATGGTTGTTACATCTAATATTGCTAATGCGAAACCACTCAAATTCAGTTTTCTGTAAGCTAATCTTACATGGTTTCACCTACAAATCCACCATCTCTGAAGAGCTCTTTGTCCATGATTCTAACTTTGATGTGAGTCAGCTTCTTCCATTGAGACATCGGGAAATCGAAAACAAACTTTTGGTTCCACAATGCATTGTCATTAGCACCTGTTTTCACAAAAAGAACCAAAATTGTGTGTGTGTGTTTTAAATACGTTTAGACTCAGAAGAGTAACAGAACTTGAACCTTTAGACATTTTGCTACGGTATTCCTTTGTCCCACATTTTAACAAGACATAATACACAGGACTTCCTGCAATCAATTATTCAAAATAAGGATTTCAGGTTCATATATAACATAGGATGAAGAAAGATCATCTTTTTTTTTCATAGTCACCTATAAAATTTGTGTGTGTGATTCCATGAGCATCAACGAGAAATACTTCCAATATTCCTCTCTTCATATGTAACAATAGGATTCAAATTAGCCAAAAAATAAAAATAAAATAAA
Source organism: Cardamine chenopodiifolia (assembly GCA_963922655.1). Classification (NCBI taxonomy): domain Eukaryota; kingdom Viridiplantae; phylum Streptophyta; class Magnoliopsida; order Brassicales; family Brassicaceae; genus Cardamine; species Cardamine chenopodiifolia. The sequence continues at coordinate 14,648,256 of OZ000482.1, read as the reverse complement.
AGGAGAAGTAGTGAATGGTAAGCGTGAAGCTGCATCAATTGGAGAATATGCAAGTGAAACCATTAAGTTTTATAATGCACCATAACCTTTACTACTTCTTTTCAGGCACTGAGTTACAAAAGAACACCATAAATAATGCATTCAAGAAAGAATCAACAGTTTTCAATATATACTCTTTTAAGTTACATTCTCCGGCTAGTAAATATCAAATCCGTTTATTTAGGCCGGAAATTTGACATTGTACCCATAGTGAATCCCACATCGGAAACTTTCAAGGATATGATCTAGTATATAAGAAACATGAGTTATATTACTAGTTACCAATTGGCTTTCAGGAGGAAGTTTATGATTCGTCGTGTTGGTATCATAAACCTTGACCCAATAGGGTATATTCAATTTACTAATGGGAGTATATGAGTTCCGCATTAACAAGAAGAACTCATGAGCCAAAGCCAATTGGGTTTGTCCTGTGGATAGCTCAAAAACGAGCCATTAATGTAACAAATATTTCATCGAGAGAGAAAACAGTGGAGGACATGGAGACATTAGGCCCTTATATGTTTTGTAATTTTGTTCTGTTTTCCAAACTTTACTATGCACCGTTTACCTGCTTTCTCTGTTTTAGCCTTTTAGGCAAACATACATAGATCTTCCCTTTATTTTGTTCTGAACTCTTCGTTTTTCAAATGTAAACTTTTATTCTATGGTTGAATCAAAATAAATCCTTATAATCGAATATATATACCTGAAAAAGAAAACTAATCTAGAACTATAATTGTCGTAAATTTCAACCAACTTCGGCCAAGCTTACAGACAAAAAAAAAAGGACAACTCGATGTAAAGTTAATGGAACATTGGCACATCATATATAGGTTCAAGAAAAGACTAAATAAGCATAACATTTCATCAAAAGTTTAAGGAACATATAAGATTTTTACAACAATCATTAAGAAAACTCTTAAGTGATTCTCATGCACTAGCCAATGAGCTTGACCATTCCCACTGACGCAACTGCAGCCCCATGGAACTGAATAACCCTAAAAAGGTTACGTATGACTCAAGAAAACAGAAATATGTCTCCCAAAGATCAAGAAGATTTGGTTTTTAAAGATTGATTTACCTTGTTCTTGAGATTCCATGCGAGGAACCCATTAAGTGTGTGAAATCTAACAGAAAAAGCATCAATGTGAAGATTGCTCAGAGTATCCATGATGTTTGCAACTAGGCCTAGGCAAAATATCCGAACCCGACTCGAAAAACTCGATCCGAACTCAAAATTTTAAACTATTCGGACGGATCCTAAATTTCAAGATCCAAAAATCCAAATCCGAATCCGACCAGAACCCAACCCATAGATATCCAAACATATTCGAAATATAAGTACATAATAATAATATATTAATAATCTTTATATTTGTAATAACCCAAATGCCCAAACTATTCGGGGTTTCGGGTATTTTGGACATTTTCGGATATTTTAGCTAATTTTAGGTAGAATCATTTAAAAATACTCGGGTTTTTTTTGGATTGGATATTTTCTAATAGTTTTGATAGATTTAGATAATTTTTTTAAGTAAACCCGAACACAAAATATCCAATCCGAATACCCGAACGTCTAAGCATATTTGCAACTATACAGTCTCTATGAACATCTTACTTTGATCACAACTTCTGTGTTCTTTGAGTTTAAACCTCAAATGTGTCTCATCTCTGAAACAGATAGGTTTCTCCCAAATCACCGTCGAGTTTCATGCTGTCATCATAGTCACAGAGTCGTTAAGGTTCTTTACAAGACAAATTTTATGGTTTTAGGCGGGAGCTTATCTTATCAAACGGGTTTGAGTAGGCCCAAAAGCCCACTAAACACATAAAGCCTATATGGACCAAGACAATTACTTAAGGTCTACGTTAACTCTAATGATGATAATGTCGACAGAAAAAATTGAATTAGTAATCAAAACAAATCCCACATCGGAAAGTTTTGATGAATTAATCTAGTATATAAGAAGGATGTTTTATTCTATTTGGTTACCAATTGGCTTTCAGGCGAGTCATGCGTCTTCGTATGGTATCGTATAATCCTTCACTTGCTGATCCATTAATCCAATAAAGTTCATCCATATTCAAAAGAATTATACACATGATCTAAGATGATTGAGCTCTTAAGAGCCATCCTCTTCCACGGGAGAACATGAGGTTTTGCCATGTGAATGCCTCAAAACGGAGCGCCATTAATCTGTAATATTTCATCGAGGAAGGATATGAAGACAAAGGCTCTTATGTTTTTTGAATTTTGTTATCCACTCTTTGCCTGCTTTCTCTGTTTCAACCTTTTTGGCAAACATACATAGATTTTCCCTTTCTTTTAACTTAATTTTGTTTCGAAATCATCGTTTTTCAATAATAAAAAGTGTTTTTAACCTCTGTTAAAATATTCTATGATTGAGACCTGATAACCTACATGGCCGTCTCTACCCCTAGGCAGAGTATACAAATGCCTAGAACCCATTGTCAATTTTATAAAAAAATTTAAGGTTAAAAGGCCCAATTTTTTTTTTTTATAAAAATTTTAATAAGAAATTGGATTTCTTTTTGTTTTGCCAGGAGACCTACCAAAATTTGAGACGGGCCTGCACCTATATAATTTTACCTAATCAAGTCAGTAAAGTAAATATAACTAAGAATTATAGCATAGATCTTGGTTTAAAGAAGATGAAAGAGACGACTGTCGAAAATTCCAACCAACGTCGGCCAAGATTACGTAATAAAACGCCGGAAAACTCGATGTAAAGCTAATGACACATCACATATAGTTCAAGAAAGTCTAATAAAATGTAACATTTCATCAAAACTTTTAAGAAAAACAAGTTTTTTACAAAAATCATTAAGAAAAACCACCAATGACTCTTCTCAGCTATCGCTTAACCATTCCTGCCGACGCATCTGCAGCCCCACGGAACAGCATAAACCCAACAAATGTTACGTGTCAGTAATGAAAGCCGAAATCTATCTCTTCCAAACATCAAGAAGATTCAGATTTCCGGATTTACCTTGGCCTTGAGATTCAGTGTGAGGAAACCATTAAGTGTGTGAGATCTAACAAAGAAAGCATCCATGTGAAGATTGCTCAGAGTTTCCATGACATCTGCAACTATGTAGTCTCTGTAAGAACATCTTATTCGACCACAATTTCTGTTTCTTTGAGTTTCATCTCTGAAAACAGTGACTTGTTCGGTTTCTCTTGAGTTCCTGTCGAGTTTCGCGCTGTCATCGTAGTTCCCTGATGTCTCTTCCATCAACACAGAGTCGTTAAGGTTCTTCGTCGTCTTTCTTTGTCTTTCTACGAAATTAACTGATCCCATACAAGATTCTAGCTCTTCTACTCTTGCCTCCAGTTCTTGCAAATACTTGATTGTGTTGTTCAGTATAGATTCTTTATCAACCTGCACAAGGATTGAAACCAGAGTCTTGATTTCTTAAATATATGCAAACTTTGAAGGATTCAAAACAGAACCTTGTGTCTGGAACAAAATTACCTCGTTGACAGTGGGAACCATAGTTCTAAGGACACTAAATTTTTCATTCTCTTTTCCTCTATCCGAAGGATCATCTTGATTCAGACCAAAACTCTGACTTGGTAACAGTTTCTTTGTGTGCATCAAAGGGACATCGTGTAATATCTTCTGCAACACATTCTGTGACTGTTGTTTCTGAACAAAACCCGAGTTTGGTTGCTCACATCGCTTCCACCGCAAGAAACTTGAGCCAGAATCAGAAGAGCCAAGAATATTGTTATCGTTCCTTCTCGATCTATCAGCGGCGTAGTTGAGTACTGTTGAAACGGTTCTTTTGTAATGCAAGTCTTCATCAGATCCGAGATCAGAAATACCCAATGGAACCTGATGCTTCTCTTCACTGATTTTGATCCCGATTTTCTTCTCATCATCGTTGTTATGGTGAGCAGAGATTTCCAGCAAGCAAGATTTGACGTATTGAAGCAGACTATGATCTTCTGAAATCTTTCATCGTTCATGAAAAAATAAAACAAATAAAGGTACGTAAATTCCTTGTGAAGCAAGAAAGCAAAGTAAAACATTTTTCTATTAAGATGGAGAGTTACCAATTCTGTAATGCCCAGCTCAATCACACCGCCCAAGTAAGGGAAACACACAACTGTCTGGAGAATACCCACAAAGGCATAAGACCACTGATGCATTCTAGATCATTTCAAATTAATGTATACTGAACTTTTCGGATCTAACAACTAGAGCACTGAACTTCAATCTCTAACAATCCAAATCCAGTTAAGGAAATCACTATAAATGTGACGTACCTGAATCGATGCGCTCTAAAGGAGATAAGCCATATGAACAATCATGGAAAGCAAAGCAGATCCAAAGAGACTTATAGTCAGAGTCAAATCTTGAGAGATCAAGATTCAAGAAAGTTCTAAGAACTTACCCTTGCTAACAAAGAACGAGAGAAGAGTTTGTTCTCCGCGTATTGAGCGTTGCAGAGCCATATTGTCTCACCTGTAGCTGAAGCTCTTCCAGGCAAACTAAGCGTACAAAAAAAACCAAAAAGTAAAAGATATTAACTCATGATCCCACAGAAAAGAAAACTTAATTAAGGATTACTAATAATGCAAATAATTTTTTTTGAAATTTTTGAGTTGAAACAATCAGGAATCCCAATTGGTTTTCCTATATGAATAGTTCAAAAGAGCTATATATTAATGTAATATTTCATAGGAGAGAGAGAGAGAGAGAACAAACCACTGAGAAGGAGAGAAGACATAGGACATGGAGACTAAATAGTACCACTCTTCATCAGAGAGGTCATCTGGTGACAGCTTCATACTTGTACTGTCACAATTATTATGATGATGATCATCATGTGTCGTACTAACAGTAGTACCACTATCTCCTTCAAGCATAGACAAATAATGTTTCCGAAGCTGCTTGCTTCTCTGCAACCCATATTTATAATGAGATTCGTATATCTTCTTCCTCTTCTTCATATCTCCATTGTAACATCCTTCTCCCCACTCCAAAACCCTAGTACATAGTACTCATATGCAACCCATGATTTAAAAGAAGAAAAGGGCAATGCAAAGATGAGATCAACAAGATCTAATACTTTGTTGTATATGAATATTAGATTATACTTACCCAGGTTGAGTAAGTGAAGACGACCAGAAGATTGCATAGCTCCATTGAACACTTTTTACAGCTACAGCAAGTTGTTTTCTTAATAAGCTGTTTTGTTTTTTACTTCTTCCTCCTGCTGCTTCTACACCATCAGCCATTGTCAAAGATATATGTAAAAGTCGTAAACGACTGACTTTAAAACTCCGGAACCAAAGTGAACCCAAGAAATAGAGGTTGATAAAGAGGAGACAACGAAATGCATATTATTGACGAAATATAAATGTCAATATATATATATATATATAATTCAGAAAAATGTGGTTACATTTAATGTTAGTGACGAAATGAAAAACGATATTTAAGTACTTTGGAAATGATTATATTTCAAAATTTCACAATACTTATTTTTATGTAATTCGAGATCACAACATGAAAAATATCTGACGAAATAAACTAAACTAGAGATATGTTTCAATTTATCTTTTTTTGGTCAAGTATTCAGTTAAGCTTCTGTTGGTTTATATGATTATTAATACGCCACGTCAGTTTCTTTTTGTTAATACACGTCGTGGTTTTATAGTCTTACAATATTTTTTATATCTATCTTGTTATGTGGAAATGGAACATATCAAATTATCAATAGTATATTTTAAACAAACAAAAAAATGGACCTCTTGTCTGGTTCTCATCAAGTAATTGTTGCTTACTCATCAATGAAATAATTACTTCTTTTTATTAGTCGATCGATCTTAAATATATGACAAACAGAATGTACCTATATAGCAAGAAAATGGAATATACTAGTTAGATATTGAAGATTTCAGTTACGGTGATAGTTATAAATGCGCATTTTACCCGAATGATTCCTGAACATATTATATTACGATAGACGTCAAATTAAAAAAAATATAAACAAAGACACATCACTGTTCAAGTTTGATTATGAGTGGTGGAACTGGGACATCAAATACCGACCGTTATTTATTTCTACCTTCAAAGCACTATTTTGTCCCGAAGTAAGTAATTCCCAAGTGGCAGTAAAAAATTATAAAATTTAAGGCAAGATCAGGAGAGAGAGAGAGCTAGCTGAAATGAAAACAATAATTGATCCATCTTTATGCATTATTTAGTAACGCACCACTTGTGGTTGCATGCATATTTATTTCCATAACGACAAAACTTTGTGTTTAATTCTATTAATTCTCTCTGTTAACATCAAACAGTCACTATAACCGTAGCTTGTGTTTATATTATGTAATTCAACTATTTTAATTTTAGATGCTCTAGACATTTTAGTATGGTAACAAATTTAAAATTATAGTATAAAAGTCTATATACACGAATTTTTACAACAATTAATCTATGTATAAAATCCTAACCAATGGGATCCTAAATTAAAATGTACTCAAGGAAAACGAAATGAACCCAATGAGAAGGAGAAATTTGAAATAAATCAAATCAAAATTTCGAGTTACGAGAGTAACGCAATGATAAAATAGTGAAGTTAAAATTTAAAGCTTCAATGATTTTGTTAAGACGCAGCGACATAGAGGCATAGAGCATTGATTACAGCGCGACACAACTGACACAAACATTTTCCACTACAGTGCACGTCTGCTGATTATATATATATTTTGTCAATAATATAATTTTACGTCGTCGATATCAATATTACTATATATATATATATATGGGTTAGCCGATTGTTGTTTATTAAGAAATTGGAATTTGATATATACTCGTGCAAGTAGAATCACTAATCTAAAGTACAACGCAGTGACTATTTATTGCATTCAGATCGGCTAATATATATATATATGGATAAAGAAAAAAGACACTATATATGGAGAGATTTAATGGAGACATATAAAATAGTAGTAGCGGACTGGAGATCTGCTGTAATACAGGACCTGAGAAATTGACTTTATGGCCTAGTAAGAATTTTTAAAAAGCCCATTTATTCTACTCGACGGATCTGAGTGAATCCTGAAACATTATTTTCAAAATTTATTTTGTTATCAAATGGAAAAAGCTTCACGTGGGTTTGATGGAAGGAACAATTTTGCTACGGTATTGAGATAATTTTTGTAGTTATGGCGATTAGGTTGAATCATAGTGTAATTCCAGTGAGCGTAAAACTTGGAGCTCTGGCGAGAGTATCAGCTCGGAGAGATAGTATATTTTCTGGTGCTAGGCCTTTGGTTTTTGCCAAGGTGAAACAGAAGAGTACTGAGGCTCGAGTTCCAATTGAAGATTCTAATGATCAGCTCGTAAGTGCGTTTTTAAAGTTCTCTAGCTCACTCTTCCGTAACCATTGGTTTTTGTGAAATTTCTGATCATTTGTTAGGTTGATGAAGAATTTCTGCATATTGAAGAGCGTGATTTTGCCGGCACAGCGACTGTTCCTGTATATGTTATGCTTCCAGTAAGTATTCTTCTTCCTGCATTTTTTTTTGTTTCTTTTCTTTTGAGAGAGGTGTGTTTGGTTGATTTTGCTGTTGAATGATAGTTGGGAGTAATTGATATGAACTCGCAAGTGGTGAAACCAGAAGAGCTTTTGGCTCAGTTAAGAACCCTAAAGATGGTTAATGTTGATGGTATTATGGTTGATTGCTGGTGGGGATTTGTTGAGGCTCATACACCACAGCTCTATAATTGGACTGGTTACAAGAAACTTTTTCAAATGATACGTGAGATACAGGTATCACTCTATCGATCCATCAATGATTTTTTTCCCTCTTAATTGTTTTTTCTTCTGGATCTCTAGACTGTGCAGAAGCATACATTCACCTTTTTGCGCTTTAAGTACTTGCATATACTGAAAAATAGTCCATTCCTTTGTTTAGTAAACTTATATAAGTTTTTTGTTCTTGTTGTGGTCTGACGAATAATATAGCTATTTGTTTACTTGAGATCAATGACTCTTGACTTGAATTGACTTCAGGTTGTTATGTCATTCCACGAATGTGGAGGCAATGTTGGAGATGATGTGAATATACAACTCCCTGAGTGGGTTAGACAAATTGGTCAAAGCAATCCTGACATATACTTCACTGACAGAGTGGGCAGGCATAACTCTGAATGCCTTACTTGGGGAATTGACAAGCAACGGGTATTAAGAGGACGGGCTGCTCTGGAGGTATGGCTTTCTACTCCATGCTCCAAGAAAATGTTGCAAGTTATAATAGGATTCCCTTTAGAAGACCATGTGGAATCACTTTCTATCAGTAATCCTCCTAAATTTTGTAGGTTTACTTTGATTACATGCGAAGCTTTCGGGTGGAATTTGATGAATTCTTTGAGGATAAAATCATCTCTGAAATTGAAGTTGGACTAGGTCCATGTGGTGAGCTGAGGTATCCCTCATACCCTGCACAATATGGTTGGAAATATCCTGGTATTGGTGAATTCCAGGTATGGATCATAAGCATATAAAAATTTATATTCCATCTCCCACTGCTATTTGGACCACTAATTTGTTAGTTTATTTACCAAATTGTCTTCTCTGTTGTGTTGTCTCCTGTCTGAGCAGTGTTATGATAAATATTTAATGAAGAGCTTAAAGGAGGCTACAGAGGTAAGAGGCCACAGCTTTTGGGGCAGAGGACCTGATAACACAGAGTCTTATAACTCAACACCACATGGGACTGGATTTTTTCGCGATGGAGGTGATTATGACAGCTACTACGGTAGATTCTTTCTTAATTGGTACTCAAGAGTTCTGATTGACCATGGTGATCGTGTTCTTGCTATGGCAAATTTAGCTTTCGAAGGAAATTGCATTGCTGCAAAGGTAAACAAAGCTCTATTGGTGGGGCAACTGTACCATATCTTTTTCCGGCTGATGCTAATAGAATAATTCGGTGTTCTATTTTTTGAGATCAGCTCTCAGGTATACATTGGTGGTATAAAACAGCTAGTCATGCTGCTGAACTCACTGCTGGCTTCTACAACTCCTCAAACCGTGATGGCTATGGTCCTATTAGCTGCAATGCTGAAGAATCGTGATGCTGCTCTCAACTTCACATGTGTGGAGTTACGAACACTTGCTCAACATGAGGATTTTCCAGAGGCACTAGCAGATCCAGAAGGTCTAGTTTGGCAGGTAAAAACTTCTTCAACTTACAGAAGTGATTGGCTTTAACTGGTTTAGGCTAAAATCTTAAACTTGTCAGTTTTGCTTTAATGTTACTTTTTTCAGGTGCTGAATGCTGCTTGGGATGTTAGTATACCTGTTGGTAGTGAGAATGCTCTTCCTTGTTATGACAGAGAAGGTTACAACAAGATACTTGAAAATGCAAAGCCCCTTAACGATCCTGATGGTCGCCACCTATCTTGTTTCACTTACCTGAGGCTAAACCCAACTCTGATGGAGTCTCAAAACTTCAAAGAGTTTGAGAGATTCGTCAAACGAATGCATGGTATAGCTTTCATTTTATCTTCTCCTAGTGGAATTTAGTCCCTCAAGGTTTTATAGCCTGGTGTTACTTTCACTTGCAGGTGAAGCCGTTCCAGATCTAGGTTTGGCTCCAAAGACACAAGAGACCATATCAGAGTGAATATATAGGATCAATCATGCTACTAATAAAGACACTGGCGCTAATAGATTAGTACCTGGTCATGGCCTGGCTTACCAATTCAACATAGCAGAGTTTGATGGAGTCAAACCAAGATTGTTGTTGTAACATGAATAGTGTATACAACAATATAAGTGTTGTCCATTGAGATTTCAGAAGAAACTGCTAGCAACAGCACAGGCTGTGACACAAAAAGACCTGGAACATCACATCCCGAATTCAATGAACCTCTAAATAATGAATTTTCATCTACTTTGCTTCTCTGCTTCTATATCCTAGATTCTACATTTACACCTACAACAAGTTTTTCATGTTTCTTGACCACACAACAAAGCTTGAGATTCCTTTTTCTTGAAGATCATATGTTCACTGTCATCACTTACAGGAAAATGGCGATCTATGAACTGATCCCATTTTCTTCTCATTCCGGTGAAGGACCACGAAGATGAGGATCCTTCTATGCTTGATTCTGCAGAGCTTTCTCCTTGTTCTGTATCATGGAATGTTCCATAAGATGGTGATGGAGACATGGGGACGTTCAGAGAAGCTGCCTTCATTATAGCCGCTCTGTATTCTTCGTCATGATCCTCAACAATTGATTTTTGGCGCACAATTTTCTGCTCCACTGGAATCTGCATAACTTGGTCCTCTTCCAGCAATAACTGAAAAAGTTCACCACACAGAAAGTAGTTTGTCAGAACTCAGCATCTCCAAAAGATGAGGCAGTTCCAATAAGCAAAACACATTTCAAGGCACTCACATCGAGAGCTCTCTGCGATTCCCTTTCAATCCAGATGACGGCGTGATCAGCTGTTGCATTACAGGAGAGAACAATCTGCTCAAATCTCCCATCAACTGGGACAGCTGTTCTCACAACAGGTGGATATCTTCCGAACCTGCACCAAGTCCATTGGTTTCAGTTCGAAACCTGTCTTCGAGCTGAAGAAACAATTTTGAAGCACACGAGTATAAAGTATAAATACCTCAAGGGCTTGCGTACGATGATATGGTATAACCTACCAGGAGCATATAGTCGCCTTGGATCTTTGAGCTTTTTTTCCTCGAATGTGAATGTATCTTTCAAACATGTGAGACACAACAAGCATGGCAAGCTGATGGTAAAAGATATAAAGAAGAGCATAAGATTTTTCCTCTTCTTAAATCTAAACTTAGGTAATAATTTAATAACTAATTTTTGTATTCATACTGTCTCCTTACCAGATAATTGACTTGAAGACATCTTCCAGAGCTGTGGTAGTCCGAGGTAAGAAATCATCCTGGTTTATTCAAAATGAATCAGAAGAGAGTACATTGAAGACCAATTTAAACAATCATCTTACCTGTAGAACAACAGAGTTTATGACATCTGCATACGTCACTGCTAGATGGAGAGACATACATCTTGGAGGAGCAATAGCAAAGCATCTTATCCTCTTTCTCTCTATGTTCCCCAACCTAGCCCGGTTCTGAATCACGAACAAGGCAAGCAAAGACACAACCCCTGCGCCAAGCGAATGCCCAACAAACGTCAAGGAATAGCTCGGGTTTGCCTCGAGTAATTCCCTTAAAACAACATGTTCCTCCTCAAAAACCCATATGGCCGCCTTTAACAACCCGTTGTGTACATAACCTCCATCAAACTTAGCCTGTCCAAGTTTGTTATCAAGCAGAACGGCGTAATCACTCTCCTTAGCTAAGTTAAGCCCTCTTATGGCCAAGACTACATCACCATTGTCATGATCCAAGTAGATCATGTAAGGCGTGACACGACCTTCAGTCTGGTCATAGTCTTTTTTCAGAATAACATGATGTGGGTCAATCCCATAGCCACCAGGAGGTGCCCACATAGGGTCATGGAGATCTTCCTCATAGACGGCTAAGATCAAGCGGCAAAGCCTAGGGATTGGCTCAAACTCATCTGATGTAGCTAATCCCCAATTCTCGCTCTCGTGACCTGCTGTGTATAAACATTTCTTCCACAACCAATGAGTACAACCCAAGCAATATACACATTCAAGTACAGGAACACAACACAGTATCGACATGGGAACGTATGAAGCTTGCAAGCATCCTATATATTCCACGGAAGTTAGAGATCCCAGATGAGGTATTGTACAATTGAATTGGGATCGAATTTTGCACCAGAACCCACTGACAGGAGATTAGTCAGTGAGGATCAAGGGGCTCTAAGAACAAAGACAGAATCATAAGCTGGTCGGATCAGGCTGAGTTACAGGATTTGTGTCCGAAACCATCACCAACAACTGAAAAAAAAGAATTTTCAACATCAAGTTGAAGAAGACTGAAAAAAACGAATTTAAGAGAGAGAAAGAGAAGAGAAGTTGAAGTGGTTATCTAGGAAAAGTGAAGTCAAACTCAGTTCGTAAGAGAGTTGTAAGAATCTACTCGGGAGATTCCATTAGCATCTTCACCAAGAGCGGAGAGTTTGGTGGAATTTAAGAAAGACGTGCATTTTCGTCTTCTTCGGGTCGGGTCGGGTCAGCTCTGCCCCAACTGAAGAAACTTTATACATAAAATTGGGTCCCTCAAGCCTAACCAAAATTAGTTGGGCTTTAAGTTATAGGGCCATTTAAAAATATAAGAATTCGTATATATTTATTGCATCAGTAATGAGCAAACTAGTGGTGTCAAATAGAATCTACCATTCCGACTTTGCCGGCCAATCGTTTCAAAGTTTTTAACTTTATAAATGAACACTGACTCAGGTACTCCGAGATGATGTTGAAATGAGAGTTTTTGCACGATTTGTATGATTTCAGTTGATTGCTTTGGTTTGGCAGTTGTGGAGTTCCTTGGGAATGTGCCCTTGTTGCAGCGTCTACCTAGTTCTTCTCTGAAGTCGTTGTGGTCAGTGATATCTTAAGATTCTGTGTCTCATCGAAGTCAATTTGAATCTTCTTTGAATATGTGCTCTACAGAAAGAGGTGATTATGTGGTTCGTGAAGATCAGGATGTGGATGGAGTTTATTTTGTCTTGGAAGGACAGGTGAGTCGTCTGAAGATACACCAAGGCTATTGCAATCGGTTGTTTTAATTACATCTGTATTTTTTGTTTGCAGGCTCAGGTTCTGGGATCAGATGGAGAGGGAAGCTTTCCGGAGTTCCTCTTGAAACGATTTGATTTCTTTGGCTATGGTGAGAGGATGATTCTTCAATCTCACTGTGTTAATGTTGTATGTTGAAACTTTGGCTTGGTCATTGCATTAGCTTCAATTTGTTCATACGCATGTATTTTTGGGAATGTTTACTCAGCAGATGTTGTTGTTGTGTCAGAGGTCTTTTGCACAGAATGTTCTCTTCTTTCTTACAAGGCATTGGTTTCCTTGAGCATATGCTAACGGTTTCATGTTTTTATACCTGTTCTTCTAGCTTACCTGCTTATTGTTGATGTCTGATCACTGTGCTTTGCTTGAGACAATGTCAATTGGGGATTCGGATAAGGAACTTGAGACACACTGTATTTTGGAACACATATTCTATCTGGAACCATTAAATGTATGAATCTCCCTCAACTGCCCTTCATTTTGTTCAATTTCAGTTCTTATGCTCATAATTCTTGCCATTCAATTTTATCACCCCCTGGAGTCAGAATTATATCATTATTCCTATCATATTTCTACAAATTTAATAGCCTCGTATCATATATATTGCTTGTAGCTTTATATCATTATTTCTCTGCCAGTTTATTCGAGGAATCTCTTTTTTTTTGTGCTTCTTTCTTGTAGTTGAATGTATTCCGGGGATTCATGTCACCCAAAGCTCCAACCTTTGGAAAGTTTTTGGAGGGCAATTAGATGGACAGGTGATTTATTAACCGTGCTGATCTGATTCATTTGCTTATTTTAGCTTTTTATGTGCTATATCAGGCAGTGAAAATAACTAGTAATCACTGTGACACAATTGCCTACCAGGCCTCATATACCAGCTCCTGAAACGGTAAATCATTTCTCCTACTTTGAGGCTTATAATGAATTGCGATGATTGTCATTTTCATCCCTGTCTGCTGCAGCTTCTATCAAGGGATGAGATGCTCGAACGGCGTATAAAGGACCCTTTGCTACGTAGGTAAGTAAAAGAATTGTGCCAAACCAATTATTACAAGAGGTCAGGGTGATACACTTTTCAAATGTTTCTTAATTTCAGGGATTATCGAAACAAGTTGCAACTCAAAATAATGCTCCATGGCCTATGGATATTCGATTTTGTGAGCCAAATTATTCTACAGAACAGACAAAGTCTCCTCCAAGGTTAGCCTAGTCTTTTAAATCTTTAATATTAAATGTTTACTTGATTACTCATAAAAACTAACCACTGCTTTTTAAAAGTAATCTTGCAGACTGAAATATTGGTTTAGAGCGAAGGGAAAGCTTTCTGATGACCAATAAACAGGTGAACAACTCTATACAAAACTGAAAATCGCCTTGTTAAACCCAAACCTCAATTTGACACAAGAAACTCTCAGTCCATCACTTTCTTAAGCACAAATTCGAATAGATGTTCAAGAGAAAACAACTAAACGACCCATCCTTGCCAAGCTTAATGGAGCTCTAACAATGGTGGTTGAATCCTTAACAGAATCCAGAAAAAGCTAACAAACTGTTTTTGCAATTGAATGAATGAATTCCTTTTTCTCCGATTCAGCTTCAATGTCATTAACATCTAATCTCCAGGTTTGATCTCGTGCGTCCACGTGTCTCCTTCTCCACCTTTGATATCTTCTTAAACCAAACCCTTTGTTTCATTCAGCGTCTTCATATCCTCTTGCTCTTGCTTGATATCAAAGCTTACACTTCTCCCTGCGTATTCCTCTGCTTCTCCAATTCCTGTATCAAATCTTCCCCGTTTGAAGAAACCTTGACCTCAAGGTTTTAAAGAGAAGACCTTGCTGTGATTCATTTGTTTCATTCACCCTTCCTCTGCTTCCTTGTACCATCATAAACCATCGCCAAGTCCTCTTAAAATCACTTGTGAGTCAGGCCTAAACAGTACATACAATGCTATTCTTCTGCTCCAGCTTTTAAACCCCTCTCTAATCTGATCATGTAGCTTTTCCTCATAATGAACAACCCACATGTCAATGCCAAAATCTAAGACATAGAAAACCTGATTGAGTTGTTGTTTTATCTCCTCTTTTTCAGATTTGAACTTAAACTTCCAAGACTTTGAAACCTTTCCCTTCTTCCTCTTATGTTGTAACCCGTGCTCTCTATGAAGCATTCTTTCGATCATTTGGCAAGCAACAAGATTGATATTAAGAAATGTTGGCTTCTCACAACAATTAGCCACTTCTGAAACATCTATAACTTGTAATTTATCTTCTTGACTAATCAACAAAGCATCAACGCCATAACCAGAGTGAATATCCTTACAAACATGTAACTCATTGTGAAATTGAAGGCTTGGTTCCAATTTAGAAACTGGTACCTCTTTTTCGAATACTTCAATCTGATTTGCAGTTTGATGTGGCATCAGTTTTGCCCTATCATTTTCTTTCTCCTGACTTGACTCTGCTCTTGACTCTGCTTCAGTTATTTCGATCTCTGGATTCTGCTCTATAACATGAATCAACTTCTCATCTTTATTACACACTTCCTCGTTAAACACAATACCAACACCACACAACCCGTTAGCTTTTATTTCAATCATATCTTCGTTTGACAGATATTGTTTTGGTTGAGCGTATAAATCCTTTTGTGTAAAATTTCCAGAATCAAACCTCTCTTTCATCAGTCCCTTATACGATTCCCACTCAATAGAAAACTTACCACCAATTGCAGATTGAGTTAAAGATTGATGAATTGTTGTCGCCTGTTCTTGATTGTTGACTGCAAGATCCGGTGTTACAGATATCATCGGCGACGATCGATTCTGATTTGAATTACCGCTACTTGAAGCATTGTTCGAAGCCATCAATCGAATAACTTCCCTAATTTTTGCGACGTCCTTGTCCATTTTATCTTCGAGCTCCTTAGTTTTTGCCAGAAAGAAATTGAATTTCAAACTCATCACTTCTTCTGCTCTGCGATAAACCGCCTCTTTCAACAAAACTTGAGCTCCGGTTACCGCCATAGAGTCCGAGAATCGTCTTTGCTCTGATACCTTTGTTAAAGAAAAACCCAAACCTCAATTTGACACAAGAAACTCTCAATCTATCACTTTCTTAACCACAAATTCGAATAGATGTTCAAGAGAAAACAACTAAACGACCCATCCTTGCCAAGCTTAATAGAGCTCTAACAATGGTGGTTGAATCCTTAACAGAATCCAGAAAAAGCTAACAAACTGTTTTTGCAATTGAATGAATGTATTCCTTTTTCTCCGATTCAGCTTCAATGTCATTAACATCTAATCTCCAGGTTTGATCTCGTGCGTCCACGTGTCTCCTTCTCCACCTTTGATATCTTCTTAAACCAAACCCTCTGTTTCATTCAGCATCTTCATATCCTCTTGCTCTTGCTTCATATCAAAGCTTCCACTTCTCCCTGCGCATTCCTCTGCTTCTCCAATTCCTGTATCACGCCTAAACTGAAAATGACGATTTGAATTGTTGTGCTCACCTTTAAACATTCTAGAAGAGTTCACTGATCGACCGTATTTTAGTATCACCAATCATTCTGGATATTTGTTGATCATACTAGGAAACTGATTCTCTTGCCCACGTTATTGTTACACAGATGTGTGGTTGCATATGCTTCAGATTTGATATTCGCATGTATCAGTTTAAACCCTCACCGAAGAAAGGGCATGAGTGTAGCTGCCTTAGCCTGGACCACTTGTAAGTTTTTTCTTTTGTTTCAGCCAAGTGTGAGTTTTGTATTATTCTCTAAACACATTTACAAACCACGTAATTCTACCGTTTATGTAATGTAAGTAGAACAAAAATCTACATTTTTAATAATCTCTGAAAATATTGCATCAAGTAATTGTTGGTTACTCTGCTTATGTCCCTTTCCAGGATGTGGTTCCACAGACCTCTAAGAGCTGATGATTGGTTGCTGTTTGTGGTAAGAACAAATTCAACTTCTTTTTTCTGAATACGAAGTCTTAGATCAGTTTAGTGATAAGAACCACAACAGTTTAGTGTTATTGTCAAAGATATAAAAAGTTGTCCTTATGTAGATGGTGAGTCCAACCGGATCCTGTTCAACAGAAAGGGAGAGGTATGTTGCTGCATCCTTTGAACCCAAATCAAATACATACTAGAGACCACTGAAGAATCTAATGTAGCTCCCATTAAACATCAAATATTTCTAAAGATATTTTTTTCTAGTTGAATACAAAATCTGTGAAATGGAGCTCTCCTTTTCAAGCTTAAAAGAGTAAATACATAGTTGAAAATTCATGTGCAGCTGGTGGTATCATTGACGGAAGAAGCTTTGTCAGAAAAAGCTCTCAAGTCATTGGGATTGAGATAGTGACTAGTGATAGAGTTTATGCATCGCATCTGTTACACCTCATTTGCGTATGGTTTTCGATTTACAAATATGTTTGTTTGTTGTTAACTGTGATATTCATTCTATCAACAATAATGAAATTTCAAACTGGGATCCATTTTTGGGTTATGAATTTTTTTTTTTTAAATCAAGCTGAGAGCAACGACGTCGTTTGGTGGAGAAACAATTATAACATTATTATCGGCTTCTATTACGCTCCTCATATTTTTGAAAACAAAAAAAAAAGAAAAACCTTCGTTTGAGTAATCGGGGAACCACAAATCTCAAAAGGGAACTGAAAGTGAATGGAATCAATGGCTCTAGATCCAGAATTGGACCTGGATGAAGGAGATCTGGAGAAATTGGAGTTAGATGTGAGGCAGATGGCCCAGAAGATCTCCGAGTACAGGCAAACCCTACCGGATAATCTCAGGAACACCCTTGAACCCGTTTTTCCCAACTTGGATTCCGGGTCGGATCCTCTGCCGCCGTCACGCCTCACTATCGCAGGTTTCTTCTTTTTCATGGGTTCATGAGATAAGTCTCATTTTGATTCATGTTTAACCTGATTAGATGTCTTTATATTCTGTATTTACATATTGCTCAAAGCGGATTATTACGTAAATTTTGGGTGTAAAGTATGTACCTTCTTTCTCAAAATGGACAATAGCTAAAGTCTTTTTGTTTTTTGCGTGTTGCTCCCATTGTAGTTCCTAAGAGACTCTGTTTTGAGAATGGTCCATTGTTTTGTAGAGAAACGCAAGAACCTACAGTGATACTTGTCTTCTTCCTCTCTTCTCAGTATTCATTAATGCTATATCAACCAATATGCGGTGTTTCTTTTTTAATGCAGAAACACAGATTGTACCTGTTGTGTTGGGAACTGAAGAGCAAGACCCTAGAGAGAAAATGATTCTGCTCAAGGAAAGAATGTCAAGGAACGCTGCAAAGGTACCCAAAGTTGTAAAGAGAGTGCGAGAGTGTATAGAGACTATCGACAAACTCGATTCTTTGGACGTAAACATTCACCCGGCTTTCAGAAGGCGAAGAATTAACTGACCAGTAGATCTATTTCTCATTCAGGTTTAGGCTCTTCCATAAAAAAGATATGTGCTGATTTGTTAATATGTAATTTTCTAGATTGATTTGGCACGTAACTGGGTTTTGATTGAATATTCACAACATGATCTTTGCTATAAAGATTGTATTGTGTAAGTACTACGGAGATGAAAACTTGTTACTGAAAAAAAGTAAAAACAACTTTGTCTTAGTTGATCACTAAAGTGGATCTAAATTTCTAGCTACAGCTTCAGTTTGTATTGTCAGATTGACCTTTACCAGATGGCTCTTCCTTTGTTCCAAAAATGAATTGCTTCACAGAATCTTGCGCTGATAATATCTTCCTTTTGATCTGTAAATATGCAATTATAGTAATTAAGCATCTCAGGATTCAAATGGCTGAGAAAGTAACAAGTTCATGCCAATCTTCTATGATCATGTAACATAGCCATCGAAAATAACTCATCTTCAAACTAATCAGTTCATCTCTACAAAAAGTAATGGAGAAACAAGGAACAGAAACGATTTCTCATCCAGATTTTCATGGAAACGAAATCAAATTCGCAGCCGAGACACTTTAATTTAAAGGAGAAATCGGAACTAACGGGATCAAGAACGTTGGGTTCGGGACCGTAATCGCTTGTTAAGAGAAAGTAAGAAGCAACCGCAGTCCCCACCATCGTCGTTCTTCTCACGACTTTATCGGTTTGAGGATTCATCTCTTCTGAGAAAAGATAGCAGCAAGAGAAAATACTCACGACTCATCCCATAGTGTAGGCGAAGATGATAGTTATGGTGCCGTTTTTGTGTTTAACACAGAGACTGCAATACATGTTTTCTCCACTTAAACGACACAGCGTACGATTAGACTAACCACAAACGACACATCAATCCCTGTCCATCCCTTCAGGCCGTTTTAACTATTTTATCGATGAACTGTCTAACTTTCTGCTGAGCATAAACGACACACAAGATAACAGTGGGAAAAATGTTTTTTTTTTTTCTCATTTTATTTTTAAAAGATATTGACAAAATCTAGTTAATCTAGATTTCGATTTTACTATTTTATAAAATCTCCGTTTTCACCTATTGTAATTTTTATTTTAAATTTACTCGAAGCTGAGTTAGCTGACAAAATATGTTACACCAGACCGAATATAGACCGGAATAACAAACCAGAGAAAACCATAATAAACCAATCATAAGAATTAATTTGCTAAAAAAATAATCAACTTGTAATTAACGTAACCAAATCGGACGAACACAATCTTTAGTATCTGATTTTGGTGACACAATCCTAACCGAGAAATTGATAATCCCGTTTCTTCGGCCATATTCGTCCCACAATCTGTAACTTAGACAGTGCAAAAATCCCTCCGGCGCATATTCTCCCGTAAAATCCTTAACTGGCACACGTGCCGTTCCCACGCGCTTATCCTTCCCAGAACTCCGGCATAAAACCTGGACGTACATAACATTCGTTTTTTTCTCCAACGAAAACTCAGTCTCTAGCTTGTCCTCCCACATAGGATAATTCCCACCGACCTCGTTGAGACTCGTTCTCATTGGCTGCTTCCAATAACTCCCGGCCATGTCAAAGACAACAAATGCGTTCTTTTTCACCGGTTTTCTACCGTCGACGAGATCCTCCGCCGATATAGCCGTGATTTCGATTCTACGACTCATTGGCTTCTTTTGCTTAGCGATGAAACACAAGTATTGCTTTCACTAGACATTCAAGATTGTTTCCTTATCTTGTTAAAGAGGAAACTATATATATATAGGGCCATAGGTCCTTTTACTTTTTATGTTGATATTCATAAGAGTCTTTAAAAAAATATTTTAATAATATTAATTTTATTTTATTAAAATTTTTAATTTTATATTATTAAATAAATAATGAATCTGTCATAGTTTCTAAAATATCTTTTCATTATCGGAGATGGTACGAGAGAGCAGAAGCTTCCGTCTTTCTTCCTACTTTTTATGCTATTAATATCGGAAACAGAATAAAAGACTACCAATTATAATTCTAAAATTTTGGGAAAAAAACTAGAGTAACATAAAATTTATGTGTTACTTGTAATTCAAGAAAAGTTAAGCAACGTTTAATGAGTTATTAAACGTTTAATGATTCCAGGTACGAAAACTAAAAAGAAATCTAAAGCACGTTCACATAGAGTCAAAGTCTAAACGTCTACCCAAAGTTTTTGAGCCGGAGGAAGTGTTGCGTTTCACAACTCTATATTCGGAAAAAGGAGAATTTGAAATTGAATGTTCCTCTTCGCTTGACAAGTGACTTTTAGCTTCTATTTGAAACGGTGGGTCGTCTTTTAGTCTGTGTCGTCTCAGACCTGAAGCCGGTGAGCTTCTTTTGGAGATTATGGAGGGTGTATTCTTAAAAGTACTAGCAGCCATTCTTAATCTCTCTTTGAACTCCTTCAATTCTTGTATGTACACATTATCGTTGCTCCTCTGTGGAGTTTCTAAACTCTCTGAAAGTTTTACACAAAGAGTTGTTAAAAACTTTAACGTACTTGATCAGTTGGAAAAGGTGTCCAATGAGATATTTCAACCTTACCAGTAAGTCTTGACCTATCAGATTCTACTGATGATGAGATTGATTCTTTTCCATCAAGTGAGCTCCTCGATGAAGGCGTGTTCCCCCAATTCATGGGTCCTAAAGTTAAATCCAAATAATTCTTTTGAGGACTCTTTGCAACTTCCATAATTTGAAATGATATGTAACTCATGGGCTCACTAGGAAACTGCTCCAATCTCTTCTTAACTGAGCAATTCCAATGGTTCTTAATATTATTCTCCGTTCTGTGAGTTTCATGACCAAGATTTTAGAAAAAGAAGAAGCAAATAAGTTATCAGGACAAGGAGGTTAAATCCACAAAAACCTTCCAGGCAAGAGCTTGGCTATCTCCGCCCACTTATTGCCGTGTTGTTTTTGCGTATGAACGAGAATTAATTCTTCTTCTCTACTCCAAGGAGTTTTCTTAATAGTCGGATTCAAATGATTATGCCACCTAAAATAAAAGAAAAATAAGGAAAACGTAGACTGATCAAGTTCATAAACAAAATGTGAAAAGTAAAACTATGCGAAAGACCTTTCACGGCATTGTTTTCCAATGCGACCAGGGAGTTGCTTTGAAATTTTCGACCATTTAGGCTTATCATTTTCTAAATAGTTCTTAACCAGTTCACTTAACATATCATCTTCCTGAATAACAAGAAATATGATCACTCAGTAATGACAAAGTATTAACAAATATCAAAAAGGTAATCAATAGTTACCTCTTTTCTCCAAGGTCCTTTGTTAAGATTTGGATTAAGAACCTTTAGCCAACGGTGCTGACACTGGACATTGTTCCTCTTGTCTTTCCACTCAGGTACACAATCGGCTAATATATATATATATATATATCAAAGACAAAAGAAACAAATTAATACATATATATATATATATATATATATTGGTAAGACTGAGGATGAACCAATCATAATATCAATTACCAATCTTTTTCCAATTCTTTCCCTTGTACCTCCGCACAGCATTCGTCAAAAGTTTGTCCTACAGATGATAGAAAGAAGATTTCAATCACTCCAACATGAAACTTGCTAAAGACAAGAGAGAACATGAGCTACCTCTTCGGGAGTCCATCCTCCTTTAGTTGATCTTCTGGTAGGACCACTCACTCTTCTATATCTTTAACCACGAAACAAACATCAAACCAATCATAAGATCGAGCCCAAAATCGTTAGTGTCATATAATATACTTTTAACATCACACCTCGAGACCTCAATCACATATACCACCCCAAATTCATCATAGGTTGCCACAAATTATACACCGAATCACACAATTCATGGAACGAATGAGAGAGAAACATACCCCTGAGCAGAGTCAATTTCAAAAGTAGGAGTAACTTTGCTGCTAATGAGATCAGACTCAGACTCTGATCGATTCAAATCATCCGACTCTGTCATAATTCCTCACGAAACTGACAAAACCTAAAACCCTAATAAACCACCACAACTAACGAGAAGATAAAAAACAACGAGTTACTAATTAAATATAAAACTATAACCGAAGGAGATTCAACTATGGAAAGGAGAAGAAAGAGGAGAAAAAAGGAGAGACTCAAAAAGATTTGTCGTCGTTTAGTAACGGCTACCCAAATCTTTTAATGCGTAGATTCACCCAGCCTTTTTTTTCTCCTCTAGATTTATCAAAATATTTGCTTATTTTCTTGTTGGCAGTTTAACCAATGGTTACTTTTTTTGTTGAAATCCAAATTATCTTTTTAAATAACAAAAACAAAATTATTAGATAAAATTGAAAGGTTCCCAAAATCTTTATTTTGTTAGAGAAAAACACATATATTAATGCCTCTAAAGTAAGAGTAAATTATTCTCACGAGAAATATACTATAAATCCCTAAATGTATATCTTGTGACATTGTCTACTAAATCAAATTGATTATCAGAAAAAAAAAGAGACATATATAAATCCAGATCTAAAACTTAATAATATTTTTTAAAAAGCTAACAGTAACAAATAAGCTTTTTTATTGGATAAACACATTTAAAAAAGAAACACAACCAGAAATAGCTCTTTCAAGTATTTTTGTTGAATAGAACTAGTTCTGGAAGGCTCGAGTACATGTGCGGAAGTTGTGGCCTAGATAGTGACATCGACTGCACCTACGAATCTTCGTTCCCGTATAAGGGTTCTGCAAATTCGATGCATCAAATATTTTAATTAATATCTACTTTTATGTGAAATGAATAAGTAGAACACTGAAAAGATGAATGAGTGTGTGAAAGAAATATATTACTTACAATCTTGTGGATGACTGGATAAGGACAAGTAAGGCAGTTATGTCCAATCTCTTTGCACCTTGAACATATGTGATCCTTCTCTTCCTCGGCTTTTTCTCTATTGAGCCAGATTTCACTCTTCGTGTACTCATGTGACTTGCAAATATAGTGGAAAATAATGTATTATTATATATGCCTGAATAAATAACGGCCAATGAGAAAGAAGATTTTGGTTAATGTTTTTACCTGAGCCGCCATTCTACGGAAGTGTCTGTAGAATGCTGTTTTAGAGTAAAACTTTTGTCTTGTTCGTACATTCAAGTAGTACTGTAGTAAGAAGCAGATAATCGAAAGGTAAGAGATTTAGTTTTACACCATAAACAAGTGTATAGGCATAAGGAGTCAATGATGAATAATAACAGTTTCAGACAATAATCCCAAGTGTTTGGCAAAAAAAAGAGACAAGAATCCAAATAAGTTAGATACTTCATGTTGCGGTCAAAGGGGTTTGAATGATCGATATGAATATAAGAAGCAGTCAACAAGAATCTAAATTAATTTAAAACATAGTTGAAGCCATTACTACCAAACAGAAGTGTAATCCAACATCATATATATTTGTTGTCTTGTGTATGCATTTGTTAGTACCTCTTTAATGAACTGTACTATAACATCTCAAGCAAAACACATTATAAGAAGCTTCACATAACTCACTATAACATGATTAACATCAACTACATGAGCCATATCAGTATAATAAGAAAAATCTCAAACCCTTTATTAGCTTCATATAGATTAATATGGAATGCATCAAAAGTCCATGAAAAGTTATCACTAATGCTATATATGCACACGAGTTTCTCATAGTTCTGCATTCGTATTGTTCATTGATTTAATGGTTTTCTTACTAGCAATTTGGCCAGTGCTTCAATATGAGAAATTGGCCACATAAGTGGACACTTACAAAATCAAAATATTCAACTTATGATTCTTCTTATGGGATCAAATAAAAAATTTACGATCATACTTGTGTCATCATACAGGTTCCTCAAGATGAAATCCCATTTCTCAGAAAAAATAAATCCAAAATGTTACAAGTATATACTCATGCATCTTAGCATAAACCATACGTTTTAGCTTTTAGATGAGTAACCCTATTGTGGTTATTCACATAAGAAACTGATTCAATTCCAAGTACAAGAATTGTGTTACAGTTTACAAACTTAAACCTCAAAAGCTGTACATCCACACATATCATCAGAAATTCAGAAACATCGTAAATCTAATTAAAAATCATATCTATATGTTTCAGCCTGAAAGCAAAAAACAAACACCAGAGGCTATAAATTCCATGAAGGGATAAGTCAATGCAATAGAAAACATTACATGACGACATATATTTGTAATTAATAATTACAGAGAAAAGAAAGTTAGAAGATTATTATTGTATACCGAATTAACAGCTCGACCGGTTCTACTGATTTGATGATGAGTGACCCACAAGTCAGGCAAGAGGATTGTTTTCTTAGCCTCTTTGTTTCTGTTGGATCTGGTCGTAGCCATATCTGTAATACTCGACTGAGAAAAAATGTCTCCTTAGGAAAAGTAAAATCCTTTGGTTTGGACAAGAAGATTAAGTTCAACAAAAGTGTGTGTCTCAGTAATGTTAGTAACTCCACGTGTTCTCATAAATTTGACCAGCGAAAGAGGTTTTGGCATGATTTTGAATTCCACCAAACGAATTTGGAACACATTATCGTATTTCCTTCCTTAGACAGAGAAGAATTGAACAAAACAAAATCAGGGTTTATTTTCCTTTTGAGAGCAACCGCGGAATAAAGAAGGAACCAGCCGTTACATATTTGAATACTGCCCTCCTCACACGTTCCCGTTTTGTCATAGCCAATCAATTAAATTCAACATGGAATCAGATTTTTCAAATGATTTAAGGATTTCGCGCGGTTTATAAACAAATATCCATCTTTTAAGTTTTAACCAAAAGAGAAAGGAAGGTAAAATGAGTCTGATATTTGTAAAATCTAAGTTTTCATGTTAATACTAACCATCAACGTTACACCACGCTATAGATTGATTCAAATAGTACAATGATTATACACACAAATAAAAAATCACTAGGCAAAGGAAAAAAAATAGATTATGATTCACATTTTTTGAACAGTCAATCTCCCTTGAGACCATTTCGGGAAGGAGTATTGAGAGACAAGCCAAGATCTCTGCACAACTCTTCATCAGGCTGTAAGCTTCCAGGGATAGCACCAAAAGCTCTTCTTGATGCTTCAAATCCAGACGCCAAGAAATGAATATATGCAGACATATCCTCCAAGTTTTTCCCCACACTAATTGAAGACGACGCAAATACACTTCTCTTTGATAAGTTTGAATCAGCTCTTGATAACCGGTTCAGATCAGAGGCTTTTATAAACCTTTGCGTTGCAGCTTCCCATGATAGTTCATGTCTCTGTTGCTCTGTTAGTTGCGATGGTTGTTCCCCAAGAGCCTTGAGCGTGGCTCTAACAAAACCGTTTCCATCATTGTACATTCTGCAGTTGGGAAACTGTTTGAAAAACTCATTCGATATGTGATTTGCACACACTACGGTTTTTCCCATCGCCAAGGCTTCTGCAGTTGTTGTGCAGACAACGTCTGTTGTGCTGGGGTTGAGAAACAATTTATACCTGAAAGAGAATTTGGAATAAGTTTGAAAGTTATGTAGATAGAATCCAATAGACCAGGGAAATCAAATTTGGGGCATCACTTAGATAAAGACAATGATCTCTATTACAGCTAATGATTATGTTCAGATATTAAACTAGAGGCTCACTCGTGAAATAGTGAGTCGGCGTGATCACGTCCTGGATAAACATTAACCGTCAGGTCGAGTTTTCGGGCTGCTTCTTTGACCGCTTCAGAGTCCTCTCCATCGCCGTATAAATCAACCTCTAACTCAGCGAGTTCCTTTTGGTGTTTCTCAAGTAGTTTAAGAAGCTCCTTGTACCCTTTGCTCCAGACCATCTTACCAATGTAGTATGCGCCTTTAGTGAAGGGCTGCTCCTGGAGCTTCTGCTGATCTAGTTTTCTCAACCCGATTTCGAGAAATTTAGGATTAACACCGTGAACATTGCAGACTATAGATTTAGGGTATTCTTGAGTTGCAGCAGATAACCTGATTACCTACAGGAGTAACACATCATTAGTACAAGTCCTGATTTCACATCACAATGGCCAGCCATAATCGTGGTCACAGGCCAACAAACTGTCTTGATCCTTAAATTATATCTAGTCATTGGATAATCAAACATCGATACCAATATATTCACATAATTGACCAATCACTCCATCATCTCTACTAGTGGCTGTAAAGAAATTTACCTTGTGGCAATAAATGCCAACAACCCAACTGTTTAAATACTTGAGGAGAAAAGCTTTGACACGGCCTTGTTTCTCTCTCTTTACATATTCCAAGTAGTTTGTGTGTACGATCCCTATGACGTAGTTGAACTTGGTTTTCCATTTTTTGCCATGATGAAACCATGTGAGATGCTCTGGCTCTTCGAGGACAGCAATGTCTGCCTCTTCATCGGGAATGGCATCCGATATATCCCCAACAGGAAGAATACTTCTTTTGTCTGTAGCAAACTGCAATTCGAATTGTTAAGGAAGGTATTAGCGAACATGCACGTATAAGTAGGACATGACGTATATGCAAACTAATGTAAATTACAGAGACATGATAGAAAGAGAAAGCACAGACGGTAATAGAAACAATCTATATCCATGAAAGGTTGGAGACTAGGAGCCAAAAAAGGATCCTTACATATATGAGCAAAACATAGACATGTGAGCATAAATACACAGTTTCACATACATACATGTGTTAGAAAGATCACATACCATATTAACAGAAAAGCACATGTATAATACGAGAAAGTGATGTGATGGTTAAGGAAAGCAGGAAAGAGATCAACTCTATATAATACGAGAAAGTAAACAGAACAAGTCTTTGAAACGAATTAGTATGTGTTTGGTACCCAAAGAATATTCTTGAGAAAGGGAAAGCTGAGACATACCTTTCCTGGATAGAAACGAATTTCAAAGCCTAAAGGAAAAGAGACTCTTTCCTCAAGCCATTGACGGACATAAGCTTCATGGTCTGATGGGGAACTAAAGGTGATGCTTTTTGGGTAAACAAGCTTTTGGTGCTTCACAGTCAGCCATGGAATCACCAAAGTGACTCGTGTTTCCCCGTCTTTTGCAAGGTAGGCAGCACGGAACAGAGGATTAACAGCAGTTCCCGTCAGCCATGGAATACTAGCTGTGGTAAATATTGCAATGTGCTGTTGCTGCTGCTGCTGTTTCGTCATTTCATCTCAAGCTAAACCTCTACCGCTGAACAATCTGTAGAACTCTAATGTCCTGTTAACAAAATTAATGTAACTACTTTAGATTTTCAAAATCACAAGATGAACTATTCCACCTACGAACATGTTCTTTCACCGGGATCCGATCATTGACCTGTTAATGGAATTTACAAATCAAAGATAGCATCTTAACCCCAAATTATACTTAAAGGAACATCAACTTGAGTAATTAACTAATTATCACACCAAAAAAAACCCAAAAGATTCTTATTGATTTGATTATCGCATCTTCCTAATAAGGAGAATTTTTTCCGACAACAATCCTTATTTTCTGTGAATTCAAACAATTATTTCGCAGGGAGATTCACGGAGCACTATAGATTTCCGAACAAATCTGATTAAAAAAGACATTTCGAAGAGCCTTACGAGCAGCAAATACAAGTTTAACTAACAATCTAACATCAAACATCAAACAAAATTATGAGAAGAATCTCTTAATCGAAGTCATACCTTCCTCAAATATTCTTTGGGTTGGCTGATTGTATAAAACCAAAATCTGATTCGTGTCGAGCTTGGGAAAAAAGCGAACGTATTTGAAGAAAAATTATTCTAGGGTTTGCGTGAGAAAGAGAGAATATTCCCGAAGGTCTTCGTTTTTCGTTGGATTTTCAAGTCATTGTTTATTTAAAAGGCTGGTCTCCAAGGATCCTCCAATCTCAACAATTATTTTCCGCCAAGTTAGAGGACGAAGAAGAATCAACGAACTTGCGTGCTTAGACTACGTGCCGTTTGTTTGTCATTTAAACATCATCAAGTTTCACTCTCTAAGTACAGAACGACGGACTTGATGACTTTTATGACGAGCTCATTATAAAACCTGACCGAAGCTTACTCTCTAAGTCAAATACGGCAGCTTTATGTCCCAATTATTGATCTGGGTTTCAAAAAAACCTAGATATCGAACCAACCGAAGAAATTATTTAAATTTCATTATTATTTTTATTATCTGAGCATACACAAACCGAAAATAGAGGGACTTTTAGATTAAAATCTGAAGGGGGAAAATATTTTTTTTTTATTCCAGAACCATGTTAATCCTATTCATATTAGATTTGGTTTTACATTGATTTCTCAAACCGAGATTTAATCCATTGAAAGAGAGCACAGAAGGGAACAATATCATGGGAGACTATGTGAATGAGATTCAGACTAAAGCGTTAATCTAACACCGTCTTTGAAAGAAGTTGGAGAGATCTCAAGTGTCTGAATCAGTTTACTTATGTCCATAGATATATCTGCTGGTGACACTACGCCACGATCAACCTAAGAAAACAGCTGAGACTCAATTGACTAATGTGCAACATTCAACAGGTGAAATCATTGGTGAAAGCCTTACACATACCGATGATGCAGACACATGTTTTCCTCTGACTTCTGCAACCACTTGAGCCATTTGAACATGAGATAGCCTTTCGGGTCCACCAGCATTCAAAACTAGCCGCATCTGTTTATCATCTGATAGCACCAACATGTTATATCATTCTACATTTTCTGTACTATGATGCAAATAGAGGGAGAGACTCAAGAGAAAAATAATGATACCTGAGGCGACCCATCTGTCTACTAATCTCAAAGTGATACTCACGAGATCCATAACGTAAATAGGGCAACGATACTCATCATGGAAGAACTCTACCGTGTCTCCCTTCTTTAAGGAGACAGCAATCCACTAAAACATAAAGAAGACCAGTTTCATTGCCAAATCAATGATGCCAAGTATATATATATGTGTTGAGACTTGAGAGGCACCTGAACTGGGATATTCTTGGGGAGAGGTGAAGCAGTTTGAGGACCAAAGATGATACTAGTTCTCAATATAGCAAAGTTTTGACATTTATCTTTGATGAGAAGCTCTGCTGCAACTTTTGATTTCCCATAAACGCTGACTGCAACAGTCTCATCGTCTTCCTTGTAGAAAGATTTAACACCTTCATAAACTGAGATTAAGATAGTAAAACCAAGTTAAAAAGCCTAAGTCATGAC
Organism: Cardamine chenopodiifolia; assembly: GCA_963922655.1. NCBI lineage: Eukaryota > Viridiplantae > Streptophyta > Magnoliopsida > Brassicales > Brassicaceae > Cardamine > Cardamine chenopodiifolia. Next base: position 14,618,763 of record OZ000482.1, on the reverse strand, counting down.
TCATGATTAAACAGTGACTAATGCAGTGCAACTAACCTTGATCAGTAGAGAGATGAATCAACAAGGTTTTGTTTCTCTCAAAAGTTGATAACCAGTTTACAAGAGAAGTAGGCACGTTGATGCACATGCCCGAATCTGGATCTTGCTCGCAAGCTCGAGGAACAGACAGAGCACACGACCACATGAGACTGTAACCAATCGAACAAATGTTGCCTTCACACCAGAGAGTCTAATGGTACGTGTAACAAGAATCTGGAAGAAATGGAAGCAATTTCTACAGTAATTCGGCGAAAGCTTGAAGCAGATGCTGACCCAAGTAACCAGTACCTCCCACAATCATCACTTTCGTCTTCTCCATAGTTTCCCCCAATTCTCCAATTTCCCTTAATTTAAATTTTACTCCTTTTTTAATACTTCTTTCACCAACTTTAATTTAATAATTTGAGATCCAGAGGATTAAGAACAATAATGGTAAAGCAGATCCAAAGCAATGTGGAGAAGAATGAGTTGAAAATATCGTTATTCCCAAAAAAGTATAATAAAGTTTTCATCTTTCAGATATAATCGTAAGTTGGGAAAATGTCAAAAAGACAGGATAAGTACAGGTGACCTAGAACTAACCCTGTTCTTGTTCTTGTTCTTAAGCCCTCTTTTGGCAATGTGTTTTTTAAACATATCACATTTGAAACAAAGAATGTTGATCACAAGTCAAAGCTATTTTGTATTTTGGCTTTCTATGAAACCTGAGAGAGAGTTATAAAAGAGTTGTTGGTCGTCTATTTCTCGTGAACGAGAGGGCTGTAGATTGGGAACCACATGTTGCGTGTTATGTAATTCACTGTATCCTCCTGTTGGCATCAAAGAAGTAGAAATTAGATTCCATTTTCTACTACCTTAAACATGTTTTTGATACACATTTCAGTTACTTGATACCTTAGACATGTGGCTGAGATCTTTGGGACCAATATCCCCATGTCCTTCTGCAATGTCATCAGAAACCGCAGCCCGTAGAACAGCAGCCCCGACTTCAGATGTTATGTGTCGGATGCTGCATTTTTTGTTCAAAACCAATCACTTAATAAAACCGTTTTAAAGTGTTGATTTGACGGATAAGAATGAGAAGGAATTAGAGGAAATACTTGTTGATTGACAGGAAAAGGATGCCTTTTTGAACTTCTTCGTCAGTCATGTAGGACGCAAGGCTGTGTATATTTGAAAATATAAAACATTATAAGCTCAATTTTGTTCTTTTTAATGGTTGTGAAATAGAAGAGAACCAAAACGCAATCATTACCATTCAGCAGCTGCTTGTAGCATTCCATCAGTTACAATACGTGCACCAGAGAGAAGAGTCCCCAACCCGATCCTGGAAACGATAATGAGCGCATTGATTCTGTTAACAATTTATGGAATGAAATGTGATATAGTAAAACAGTTTTCAAGAAAGAAAACGAACCCGGGGAATAGGTACATGTTGTTGGCCTGATTCACATGTCCTACTTTACCATTTTCTACAAGTAGGAAACAAAATGATATTATACTTAGATTTTAGCAAATTAGATACAGACCTCATTTATGAATCCCACCAAAACATACCAAGTTCAACATTCTCAAATGGGCTTCCACTTGCGAACACTATGTTTCCTCCGGCGTGCTTGAAAGCATCAACAGCAGTGCACTCGGCTGTAACATGGAAATTATTCACAGCAGATTATTTAAAGCAAATGTTACACTATTTTGCAAAGATGAAAACACAAACCATTCAAGGTAGGATTCGACATGGCAAAAATGGCGGGCTTGCATGAGTCAGATTCTCGCATCGCCTTTAGAACCTTTGATAATTGAAACCAGTAAACAATATAAGTAAAACTGTTAAAATAATAATATATCATGAAACTATTTGTCATCTAAGAAAGTCGCATACTTCTTCATGGAAGATTCCACCAACTCCAGATAAACCAAGAAGAACATGTGGCCTCACCTTCTTCACCTAAAAAAATTTTGTATTAGACGGAAACAAGACAATATGATTATGTCTAACTTTTGGGGACAGTAATATTATGGAAAATCATGTGTTGCTTTAAGATGTACTAGAAAAAGAGTATTAAGTCAAATTATTGGGTAAGTCAAGAACGCAATAAGGCTTAGGCTTACCACTTCAACAATACTTGCTCCCTCACGTATCTCAGCTGGATCTTTAGCAAAAGGTACAGCTGCTGGGTCAAGTTTTTTCCTCTCCGTGGTGACAAGACCCTGAAGCCCAGTCAGTCGTTTTCATTAGATTATTCAAAGAAGCACGATCTTATGAGGCAAGCAGATGAAGAAAACAATTTGTTGAGCAATGCAAAAAAGAATGACTAATGGATTACTTTTTAAACGTTTTCTGATTTTTTCTAGGTAAACTCTTAGTGGATAGCTTAAAGCAACATCCAAAAGCAAGCTCGAAAAGTGAAAATAATATGACAGTTTCAAAGTCAACTGACCCATGGAACTACGTTTGCTTAATTAATTATTATCAAGTAAGACAAGCCCATTCAGATAAAGTCAAGCAGGGGAAAACAGAAACTTACATCTTTATCTATCAGGTAAAAGTTTTTCGTTGCAGCAATCTCACTGATGCCTGCCATTCTGGCAACTGCATGTACTGCCATCTTAGTTACACCGAGCCCTGCACTGAAAGTAATAAAAGAAACATACATTGCGAAGATGAGAAGAAAGTTACTACAAAAATAAGTATATAAGTAGAAGATTTAAAGTGAATATCCAAATACCTTCCAGCTCCCACCACAACAATCTTTTGGTTCACAAAGTCGGATAAAGGCCGACCTTGGGCTCTTACAGTTCCCAATAGTCCAGCCAGTGCAACACCAGCAGTTCCCTGCGAAGTCATACGCAAAACTTATTATTAAAAAAAGATATACATAAAGAGTAGCTATAGTGTAAAGCAGCTGGACTGCAATGATGAGAACATACCTGGACATCATCATTGAACATGCAAAATTTCTTCCGATATCTTTCCAATGTTTCAAAAGCCCATTTCGCTTGGAAATCTTCGAACTATTGTAATGGAAAGAACCATTTAGTCATCCTTTCCACAGAGGGGTAAATCCAAAGAATAAACTAAGAGATATATACCTGTATGATGGCCTTTGGCCAACGTGTAAATGCAGCTTCCATAAATTCATCAATAATCTCAAGATACTCCTCTCCTTCCAACCTAGGTTGTCTGACTCCTAAATCTGCAAATGGAAAAGATAAAGAAATGAGATGTTAAGGAAACACATCTACACCACATCGACCAATTAAAGTGAGCTTACAGAGAGGATTCTGGAGGAGCTTTTCATTATTCGTGCCCACATCCAACATAATCGGTAAAACCTGTAGTGTATAGTTTTGAATAAGGAGATGATACCTTCATTATGTACAGCAAAAAAAACACAACCAGATCATGTCAAGATTCACGTACTCTCTGTGGATTGATTCCTGCTGCAGACACATACATGTCAAGCTTTCCAATAGGAATCCCAATTCCCTGGACTCCAAGGTCTCCTAAGCCAAGAATACGACTACCATCTGTGATCACAATCATATCTACTTGCTGAGCTGGCCAGTTATATATCATAGACATCATCTCTCCCTTGTCTTTGGCACTGAAGTACATTCCTCGCGGTCTTCTATACAAACCCGAATAGTTCTGACAAACAAGTCCCACCGTGGGAGTGTATATAATGGGAGCAAAATCTTTGATGTTATCAATAAGCACCTGCAGAAAACAAGAGTTATGTCTCAGGGATGGGATGATAATTAAAAAACAACACTTTGAACAAAGGCGGCAGAGCCAAACTAACTCGGTAGTACAAAGTCTCGTTACGGTCATGCAGCCTATTCAAAATCCTCCATTTTGCTAATGACACAACGTTTTCAGGCTGGCCTTGTGTATTCCTCTCTAGCGACCGGAAAGACTCAACTGCCAAATTTTGTTGATAACATAGTCTCAGAGACCCAGAAATACATAATCATCTCAGAAACATAACATTATTTGCATATGGATCCAAAGGTCACATCACTTACTGAAACGGTCATATTGTTGTTCAAAGGAGATAACACGAGGAGGAAGCAAGCCTCTTAGCCCCAATCTATCTCTCTCAGTCAAAGGAAAGCCTGTGTCCTGCAAGTAGAAACCCCAACTGACGAAGAAACTTTATAGTCTAATCAACAAAGCACCAAAGAGAGTTGTGAAGATTTTACAGAGTTCCAGCAAGTTTCAACCATCAGCATGACTTAATCAAAGGAATCATTTAGAACCCTAAAATCAAAAGAAGAGGCAATAGAGAACCTTGTTGAACCATGGATCGTGAAGAATATCGGCACCACGCTTGTGGACGATGCAAGGACCAGGAATCACCGTGGACAAGCAGCGTCTAGATCCGTGGGTTCTAGCCGCTGCCGCCTTGGAGAATCCAGCAATGTTCCTCCACATCATCGGTCCCGAAAATACTCAAGATCCGACCCAACACTAGAGAAGAAACTGAAAGAAGAAAAAAAAGCCAAGAATAATGATGGGAAAATCTCAGAGGTTTATGGAGTAATTTTGTAAATTTTAAGCTTTGATCTCTTCTGCTTAAGTATAATGAATAGGATGTTCCTCCAGTCTAGCTTTGAGAGTATGTAGAAGACGATGCTGTCTGAGAAACAAGGAAGATGTCTGAGAGAGAGCTGCCACAAGATTAGTGAGCGAGCGAAAGGGTCCGTCAGATAATCAATGAGGCATCTCTCTGTTTCCAATATTCTTTTCACAATTTCCCATTTTTCGGTTTAAATTCTAAGGAATTAATTCCTTTTTTGAAAGTCATAAAACAAAGAACAAGGAAACAAACTGAAGTTACGGGCAAGAGGGTCTGTAGGGAATTGTCCTTTTACTGATTGCCACGTGGACGGATCTGAATCATTTCCAGGCATATTGGCGATGTAGATTAGAGGTGAAAGGACCTTGACACGTGTCTCCGCCTTGACGCATTTTCCCTTTTACCCATGCGTGTGCCTCTTGTAAATAATATTACGTCTTCCTAAAACAAAAAAAGTCAAGTAAAAAAATTAAAGAAAAGGAAAGGAAACAACATGTAAATTCGAGTATTTTAAGTGACAACCATCCTTTAAATTTTTTGAGATCGTCAGCTTTTAACTCTAACCACTACTCTTCTTTTTTCTACCGTTTATGTGTAGATAAATAAATGCGCTCTTTAAACCCATAAGCAAAAATAATTATAATAAATTCTAAGCGCCGACAAAAATACATCTCAAGGATCCATAAGTTCATTTCTTCCAAAATATTCACAATCAAACGAGAATAACCTTGATTTATAATTTGTATACAATGAGCACAAAATTATGTAGAACAAAATATTACGAAGAGAGCAAGAACTTTCATTGAACACTATTTCTAGCCATTGTAGTCATAATCTAGATATATTCTGTATTTTGGTACATCAATTCAGTCACACATACTTTAAACTTTTGTTCAACAGTCGCACATACCTTTAAATGCAGATTCCCAAAGCAGTCATTCGACAGTCAAAGTAAAATCGTATGATAATGATTCAAAACGCAGATGGATTCTGCCTTAGATAAAACCCACCCCTAGATTATTCACCCACACCTAGATTATTCACCCACACATACAGGGGTTTGGAAAAAAACATGAAATTTCTTGATTTGAGAAGATTCCATCGGTCTACATGGCAAGACAAATACTGATTATTAAGGTCACAGTACTATGAAGTTGAAAAACAACTAGAAGGGTTTTTTTCTTATGCTCACATTGTCTGCAAATAAGAGACCAATTAAAGGGTTCTCTCCAAACCAAGCAAAAATCTTTAATGCTCTTTTTCGTAATCGTCCTTGGTTCCAAAGTTTTTGCACCAGATCTGTGAAGGAATTGGGCGTACCGGCATGTGTGGCCTTTGCTGAAAAAAAAAGAAACGATTTTCTCAAATTGTGATCATCAAACAAGAACGTGGAACTATAGAGTAGCATGGAGATACACAAAAGATGGAAATTTTAAGTGCTGGATTTGTGTCACAAGGGACTCAGAGCATTAGACTCTGAAGAATAACAGCAATGTATGTCCTCAATCATTTGTATCCAAACCACTCTTTACACCATATTTGGTACGCTTAAGTTCCAGAAGATTAGAATTCAATGTTGAACAACAGATTCAGCTGATTTTCTCAAAGATGTAACAGAAGAACAAAGAACCAAGCAATTGCTTGAAGATGTAAAACGTACAATACAATATAACATGGTGATGAGAAACAAGGTTTAGAAAGCCAATAGATTCAATGGGTGCAAATCTAAATCAGGTCAGCGACAAACATCACAAATAGGTTCCCATCATGCAAAATATTATGCAATGATGGCCAATGAATCATTGGCAATGACTGAGGTTTGATGAATTAACAAATGGAACTGCATAAAAGAAGCTTGTTAGTTTCACGGATTGCCTACTAACGAAACATATTAACTAGTGAAATCTGTTAGAAAAGCTTCACACAAACTGTGTGATTAGAAATATCCAAATTTGCAGGCCATGGATAGCAACTAATTTGTGCTGCAAAGCAATTAATAGGCTACAAAAAGTTTATCAAAGATTACAAAGGTTCCCTCAGTCAAGCTAGACACTGAATTGGAAAGGGCGTATTCAAATCTATTCCCATATACCTAATACTAATGACAAACACAGACCACTAACAAAAGAAGCTGTGAGTGAAGATAAAATATAGTTTCCAATATCAAATTCCGAGCCATTCCCTTTTACTCCATTGAATAAATTATCTTATTCATACTAAGTGATAGATACTCTTATTCGTCCTTTCCACTTCAAATTTCTTTCAAAAGAATAAGAACGAAAGAAATGAAAAATACCTCGAGCTCAGCAGACTTCATGGCGATGGGGATGCACACCAGGAAAACACCGAACATAGCTATGGCGGTGTTCCGACGCCAATGCTTTGGCCTACAGTAAGGCCCACCAGACATACTCCAAACTTTGGTTCTGAAATCGACACCTTCTCCTCCATGTCCATGCTCACCCCCTCCCATTTTTCCTAGATCGGATCTATTACTTCCACGAACCAATTCCTTTACCTAATTCAATGGACAGATCGATCATTAACATAAAATCAAGAATGCAGTAAACTCAACAAACCCTAGCCTGCTATCATCTACACTACTACCGACATTGATGACAGATTCTCCGAATTGAGGATTTAAATAGCATGAATCCGGTGGACCAGTGATTAGAAATCGCCTTACCTTAGCGAAATCAGAAGGATCGCAAAGAAAGAAGAAGACGAAGAAGATGAGACTTCTTCTACTTGTTCTAAAGAGGAACTTTAAGAGAGTGAACGAAACGAGTTATGGCATTTGTTTGTAATTTATCCGAATTCTCAGGGACTTTTATGTCTCGAACAGTAATCTTTATTTGGGCCTTCTAACTCCTTTACTTTCTCTTAAGCCCATTTATAGTTTATGCTGTCCCAAAAACGACACAATGTTTGCGTCTTTAATTCAAGAACGTAGACGGGGTTTTTTCATGTCATTCTTTGCCTGCAAGCGATGGCTGGCGACGGAGCGGATCAAAGCCGGCGGTTTTTCGTGGCGGTTCACGTCGGTGCCGGATACCACGCGGCGTCTAATGAGAAATTTCTGAGATCCGTCATGAGACGTGCTTGTCTAGCCGCCTCGTTCATTCTTCGCCAGGTCCTATGTCCACTTTCAATTTCTGAAAAAGAGGAAACGGAAGTGATGAAGCCAAAATCTTTTCAGATCTCTTAAGTTCATAGCTTTAGGTGTGAAATTTGCTTTATCTGTTGAATTTAGGATTCTGGTGAGTGTATAGATGCTGTTTCAGCGGCCGTACAAGTCTTGGAGGTACTAATAACTTTGTAGATTTTGCCTGCAATGGCTGCTTCTTGAATTTCCTAACTTATTCCTTGTGTGAATTATTTGTTAAAACAGGAAGATCCAAGCACAAATGCTGGTAGAGGCTCTAATCTGACAGAAGATGGTCAAGTGGAATGTGATGCTAGTCTTATGGATGGAGATTCAGGGATGTTTGGAGGAGTTGGAGCAGTTCCAGGTACTCATAAAGCTCTCATCTCAACCTTCTTATTTTACTTGTGTATCAAATTACACTACTTGTGGAATGGCTGAAGATTTTGAACGATGAACTTTAGATCAGGTGTCAGAAATGCTATCAAAATTGCTGCTTTGTTGCTGAAAGAGCAGATGAGTGGGTCAACTCTGTTAGGCCGTATACCTCCTATGTAACGAATCACTCTTCTGTTTTTCTGATACCAACCCAACTTTGAACTCTGTTTCATCGAGCATTGAACTTTCTGATCTGTCTCCCTAGGTTGTTGGTTGGTGAAGGAGCTCGACGATGGGCCATATCCAAAGATGTTATTTTGCCTGAAACTGTCACAGAAGCTGATCAGGTTTGAGATTTCCATATTCTCTTTGCTTTACTTGTCAAACACCTGGTTGTTTTATTCCTTGAAAATGATTTTTGTTTCCTATATATTATATGTTTAAACAGTGGCTGGTTACAGAGAGAGCAAGAAATCAGTGGAGAAGGTTCAAGACCATGCTTTCTGAGGTGGAGGCAAAGAGTACCCTTTCTGCTGATGAACAGCCGAGAGAAACCATCAAGGATGAAACATGTGAGGACAAACCATCACCCTGCGCAGCAGTCGATGAGGATAAGATCATGGACACTGTTGGCGTAATTTGTGTTGATAGTGAAGGACACATTGCTTGTGGGTCCTCAAGTGGCGGTATTGCAATGAAGGTAATATCAACGAATTCTTAGTTGTTCTTTGAGATGAAAGAAAAACTGATCCCCTGTTTCTGATTCAGATTAGCGGCCGTGTAGGTTTAGCGGCAACGTATGGTTCTGGTTGCTGGGCATCTTCTAAAGGACCATTTGGAGCTTCATTTATAGTTGGCTGTTGTGTTTCTGGAGCTGGAGAGTATCTTATGAGAGGATTTGCAGCTAGGGAATGTTGTACATCATTGGCACTGTAGATTTCCTTATCCTTCTTAATGGTTGTGCGAATTTTGGTGTGGCTTGTTCCTCTGTAACAAAGCTAAGAAGGAATTTCTTATGCTCGTAGTTCACAGGCTGGTCCAGCATCTGCAGCCATGAAGGTTTTACGTTCTGTAATGCAACAAGAGGGTTCAATGAGTGGAATTGCTGACAAAACTGCTGGAATTCTAGTAGTTCAGGCGGATGCATCTGTGGCGGTAAGCCAAGTTTTGAAGAACCTACAGTATTTGTTTTTTTTGCTTTCTTTTTGGTTGTGAATTTTACTTACTTTGATTGTTCTAATTTCACTCTAAAGGTCCCTGGAAAAAAGCCAGAGCTGAATGCTGTTGAGATAGCTGCTGCTTACTCATCACAGTCTTTTGGAGTGGGATACTATGGGAACTCTATAGAGAAGCCAAAGGTATAGTCTTTATCTTAGTTAGATTCACAAAGAAAAACTTGTCATGGTTAATGGTGGAGCTTGAGAACTAAGTTTAGGATGATCGGGTCTCTTGAACAGATTTCGATTCTCAGGACGAGGAGACAGATGAGTAAGGGTGGGGTAGATCATTTTGAAGCCCGGATTGATCTCCGCTCAACCTGTTGGTGATTGATTTCTACTCTCTCGAATCTGTTTTGGTGGAGAAAAGTTTCAGAATCTCTACACCCTTGTAATATGTATTTAAAACTAGTTCTAGATGAGTAACAAGAACAGACGAGAAATCAATAAATGTTACTTAAATAACAGGTCTGAATCAAATAACAAGAACAGACTGACAAGAAATGAGTAAATGTTAAAAGACCATATTATACCTGACAAAAAATATCATGTTTGGTTTCATAAAAGAAAAACAATATATTAAAACACGAGAGCAAAAACGAATGGTAACATTTGGTAATTCCAAAATGGCGAGTAGGGTCAGTGAAAGTTGTGAATTACCTTGGCTGATGTTAAAGTGTTGGATAGAAGCAATGGAATGGTCATTGGTTGTACACCACCAGGAACAGGTGTGATGGCTGATGCAACTTTGCAAGCCTCCTCATAGCACGCCCACAACCAATCGATAGCCACGGGGAGCACTTGGATCCTCAACAGGATTAATCCCAGCATCAATGATGACTGCGCCCGGGTTAATCCAGCTTCCTCTGACCAAGTTTGGTTGTCCAGCAGCTGTGATTATGATATCAACGACTCTTGAGATATCTTGAGGGCGTTTGACTGGAACATGGTAACTACAAATGCACCCTCCCTCTACATTTACAAAAATACCTTGTTTGATAAAAGACCAATCAGAAAAAAAATGGCATCTACTATTACCTGGAATAAGTGAGTAAGTGGTGCACCAACAGAGGCAGACTCTGTGAGAACAAAAGCGGATTTTCTATTGATTTCAATGTTGTGTCTGTGCAACAACTCGATGCATCCTTTAGGAACAAATAACTCAACGAATCCATAATATAGTCCGTCAACGTATTTCTTTAGACTCATCGCTTTCCATATGTTCGCTTCATCCATATGACCATGGACACGAGGATCATCGTTGAACCGTAAGACATATTTCAACACCTCTTCTTATGATGAATCTTGTGACAGGAAACTCTACTTTTCATCGGGTTTAATCGATTTTGGTTCAATAGCTTGGTTTATTAATTTCGTTATGTGTTTCGGTTTAGCTCTTTGGTTTAGCAAACTAGATGTATAAGCGTTTTAGGCATTTGCAGAACATCAATCAAATATCAATTATCTTCTTCAAAACCTTTTCTCTCTTTCATCAATACATCTTCCACCATTGAATCTCTGTTCTCCGAGATGATTCTTCTTCCCTTGTAATCATCTTCTAGACTTTGATTTTCCAACCTCCGGATTCTCGGTGAATCTCTGGATTGGATTTATCTTATTTAGTTAGGGTTTAACAAAAATAAAGTAGATGTTTCGTCTGTACAAACGTTCATATTTGAACTTATTCTAAGCCCATTAAAAAGAGGGATGAGCTTTAGTCAAATACAAGATTAGAGATAGACTTGTAGAGAAAGATATGAACTTATCCTAAGCTCATTAGGACTCATCTCCTACACTTACTATACTTTTATATCATATTTTAATTCTAGGCAACGACAACAGTAGTCGTGGATTCTAAGTTAGGGATTAACAAAAATTAAGTAGACAAGTAATTTCCTCTACCACTGCTAGAGAGGAGGTTTTGGGTGAAAAATGAGACAAACTGAAAGCTTCAGACACATTTCTCAGCTTAAGAACTTGTCATTGTTAATGGTGGAGCTTGAGAAATAAGTTTAGGATCATCGGGCCTTGAACAGATTTTGATTCTCAGGCCGAGAGACAAATATGTGAGGCTGGGATAGATCATTTTGAAGCCTGGATTGATCTCCGCCAAACCTGTTTCTAATTTATTTATGCTCATTTGAATCTGATTTTGTTAGGCATTTTTAAGCAATGTGGAGAGAAAGTTTAATTTTTTCAATATGTATTCTATATGTGGATTAGTTAAAACTAGCTCTGGAGCAAATAACAAAACCAGATAGACAATGTTAAACAACTGTTAAAGACAATTTCTGTGATTAAAAACATGTTTGGTTTCATAGAACAACAATAAAGACCAAAGCAAACCATTGGCTTCAAAAAACAGAGTAATATTTGTTTATTCCCAAAAGGCCAGCAGTCTTCTTTTTAGGTCAGTGGAAGTTGTGAATTCTCTTGGCTGATGTTAAAGTGTTGGATAGAAGCATGGCTATAGTCATTGGTCCTACACCACCAGGAACAGGTGTGATTGCTGATGCAACTTTGCAAGCCTCCTCATAGCAAATGTCTCCAACCAATCGATAGCCTCGAGGAGCACTTGAATCCTGCAGTTCATATTATTTACATGCTGGATTGGTTTGAATTCATTATATAACTTAATTACGCCATTACCATATGTCAAAGTCATCCACTCACCTCAACAGGATTAATCCCAACATCGATGATGACTGCACCCGGTTTTATCCAGCTTCCTCTGACCATGTTTGGTACCCCAACAGCTGAGATAATGATATCAGCTTCTCTTGTGATTTCTTCAGGGTTCTTGGTTCTTGAATGGATAATGCTAATGGTTGCATCCTCTCTCTACATTTACAAAAATATCTCAATAAAGACCAAAGAGCTCACTAATAACTGACAGTCCAAACCAGAAAAATGGCATCTCTAAGAAGGTATCATCATTACCTGCAGTAACAGAGCAGCTGGCATACCAACAATGTTACTCCTTCCAATAACAACCGCTCTTTTTCCTTTGATTTCAATGTTGTACCGATGCAACAACTCGATGCATCCTTTTGGAGTACACGGAACGAATAAGGGTTCTCTTCCCCGCATAGCAAGCCGTCCAATATTTAGCGGGTGAAAACCGTCAACATCTTTCTCTATACTAACCGCATTCAATATGTTCTGTTCATCCATATGCTGCATATACACAAACATCCCAACACTTTGATGTAATTCACTGTTTATTTAAGTTACGAATACGATCATAGACTTTTATTACCGATGGTAGAGGCAACTGAACAAGGATTCCATGGACACAAGGATCATCATTGAAGCTTGAGACCGATTTCAACACCTCTTCTTCTGATGAATCTTCAGAGAGACGAACTTCGAATGATTTAATTCCAACAGATTCACAAGCTTTCTTCTTGTTTCTCACATAAGTTGCGGAATCTTTTCTGTCCCCAACAAGGATAACAGCTAAACCAGGTACCACACCAATTGTTTCCTTCATTCTTGAAACTTCCACTGTGATCTCATCTCTAATCGTTTTCGCCACAGCTTTGCCATCAATTACCTTCGCAGTAGCCTCTGATTTTGTATCAGCTGAATATTAGGAAAAAATAATAATCAGCAATTCAATTTAATGCAACAAAGAAAGTGGCAATTTTTGAAATTCCAATCGATGTCAAGTTCAATTTCGTGCTAAATGGATGTCAAAAGGTTTAGTCTATACCGGAAATGGCAGGAGTGGAAGAAGAAGAGGAGCGAATGAAGAGATTGCAGCCACGGCCAGACGCAGTGGTCTGTAAGCGGAGTTGAGCGACGCATCGACGGAGGAGGAAAGTACCGTTGCGGAGGTTCAAATGGATGAGACGCGACGTCGTGGAGGAGGAGCAATCAGTAAACATCATCGACGCCATTTTATTACCAAGCAGACTGACTATAAAGTCTTTTAGACTAAACGTTTGGGTGGTTTGTGATCCTGAGCAGAGTAGAGAAGAGAACAAGGATAAGTTGAGGAAGAAGAAGAAGAAGCCTTCGTTCGTTGTCTAAGGAAACTAGGGTTTCTTCTTTTGGATTTCACACGATTAAGGGTTTAAGCTCAATAAAAAAAAAAAACAAATCCGGTTCGTTGATTTTACCTGAAATTGCGGTTTTAGACCAGTTACTCAGGACGGTTTATTTATTTAAATCTAACGGGACCGTTTCATTAGTTTCCGATATAGTGGATTGTGCTTTCTTATTTACTTGATCAGTCTTTTCTTCCTTCTCAAATTTGGTTTCTTAGAATCTGCGAAGATGAGTTTGGTCTATTTCCCTTCTAATAAACTGGTAAAATCTTTATTAATCCTTAGTAGAGTCCGTAATCCCTACAACTAGAAAAAGTACAGACAAAATAGAGTCGGATTAATATGAAAATGAGGGATAGGTTCACATATTAGACAAATGTTGAATTTGTTTTTGTTTTCCCCCATATGAAAGAAACTAGAGAAATTTCAACACATCATCCCATCAAAATTTGAGACTTTGTTACTTTCTCCAATACTATTCTTCGAAATAAGGATTTGGGTTCTGTACAGTTTTAAGCAAAACAAGTTGAAATGTGGTCTTACCAGACGTCATAAAAAGGTTAAATAGCGAGTGTCCCTTCAATAATCTGGTTATCTTCAGACGGATCAGATGGTGATGGTGATTTTGGTTTGCTCGTACTTCTAGAGAACCCGTAACCTAGAGAACTTCCACTTGCCTCGCATAGCTGTACCATCATGAGATCCATTGAACAAGACTATAAGAAGAATTATAAAATATATATATATATATATAGATAATATACCTCCGTTAGTTCAGACAAGTGACGAGATCTGAACTCGTTGATTGTTGTCGCTATTTCTGACGTCGGTAATTTGGCCTGAAAAAGAAGCCGAGAAAGTTGACACCTGATATAATCTTTGATGGCTTATTTGTTACAAGAAAATTTCTTGTACCTGGGCAAGAACAGCAGCTGCCAACTGTAAACTTGGTTCCAGCGTTTCGGGAACAACCTAATGAGTTTTTGTGTCAAGATTAATCACTCTACATTGCAATTGTGTATTAACAGAAGGGGAGGAGAACGGCTGTGAAGATATTACAGCGGTAGCGCCGGCTTTTTCAAGATTGAGGCCATGATCAACGTCATGTGCCCGGACAAAGGTTTTAACATTGGGGAAATATTTGCTGAGAGCCCAGACACATCTGTAATTTGCTCCAGGTGTGTCTAAAGCAATAGCCGCTGCACATGCTCTCTCTGCCCCGATTTTGTGAAGAACCTGCACATATAAGTAAAGAAATGTCAACAATTTTGGATGATGTGTGCTTTTACTTTTGATTTGTTTTATCGGCTTTCTAGTCAGTACCTCTCTACTACCAGCATCTCCAAAATATACCGGCAGATCAAGGGAACGACCAATTGCTACTCTATCACTGTAAAATAGTTGATATTGGTTGCAAGATTAAACAAATAGAAAGCTGCTCAGACAAATTGAGCACCACATGAAAAGGATATTATGTTACCTGCTGACATCGAGGGCAACAAAAGGGATAAGTCTTTCTGAAAGAAGCTGAGCAATTATCTACACATACGTAACATTTACAAAGCAGCAGTCAAGAAATCTTTTAATTTTATAATACCAAGCTATCCTCTGTTTTCTAGAGGAGCTTTGCTTTCTCGAGAAGATTATAGATAACAATACCAAACCTGACCAACTCGTCCAAATCCGCAAATAATGATGTGATCCTGTAAATCATCCGTCTGCAAATATATTAAGACAAGAGAATAGTATCAGTCATCTTTACTAGCCTTGTAATGGTTTTCTCAACCCAAAAATGCATGAACTTCAGAAATCAGAATGATACTGAGGTCAACCATGGCCTTATTGTTCTAACTATACTTCTGATGCTGAAAATGGTGATAAATGATTTTTTAACAAAGTTTTGTGAAGGTATACCTCGCTTTCAACTGGTAATAAACTTCGAACATCTTGTAATTCAAATCGAGATGCAATTAATTGGCCGCCCGCAGCTAACCAAGGAGTAAGAGCCATTGATATTCCCACGACGAGAAATAGCAACGAAGATAGATGCGGAGTCATTATACCCTGGAAGAAACACAATTCGGCCTTCAGATGAAACATGGGAATAAAGTCGAACAGAAAACCAGAGCTGTATAATCCATAGAACATGACAGTTTCCATCTAAATGACTGATTATAAACTAATAGAACTGCTTGCATGATGGGATCATGGAAAACATCAAAAAGCAACCCATCGAGTTTCTAAGAAACATTGCACTTACAACCTGATTGAGAAAAGGAAAAAAAAAAGACATCATCATTTATATAACAAACCTGATTGACAGCTTCTCCAAAAGCAACAAATGCGAATTCTCCACCTGGAGCCAGAAGAAGACCGACCCTCACGGCAGATATGATCGAAATGCCAAACAATTTGCCCACAATCGCCACTAATATAGTCTTGCCAACTAATAAGAGTCCTAAGGTCCCCATTATGACAGGGAAGTTGGAGAGAAGAAGCTTTGGATCAATGGACATGCCAACCTGAATTTTACGCAGCCCATCCCATTAGTTTCACGTAAAAACAAAATCATAATCTTTCAAGAGCATATAAGCAGGTCATAAGACGTTATATATCATATATCTTCCCTGATATCCTATTTATCGTCCTCAATAACTTATGAAAATTTCTCATCGATCAGCTATCTTCAAGACCTAGTTCACAAATTACCGTCATGAAGAAGAGTCCCAACAGAAGACCACGGTATGGAGCGATATCTGATTCAACTTGTAAGGAAAATTCAGTCTCTGCAAGGAGAAGACCAGCCAAAAATGCTCCTAATGCCATGGAAAGTCCCGCCTAATTTAAGGAAAGGAAAAAATTACATTAATGAAACAAAAGACATGGCAGAATATATGAGAATGCCAACAGGCCCAGCACCAAAAAAGAAGATCAAGGTCATACCCTAGCTGTCAGTAAACTAGTCCCAAGAATAACGAGAAGTGTATTGGCAGAGAATATCTCAGCATTTCGGTTTTCTGCAATTTGCTTGTAAATCGGCCGCAGCAGCTATGTGTGCCACAGAAGGGGTTAATGCATTGTACAAATATGATTCAGCACCGCATCAGTAGTGTTAGCTACAGAGTTTCAGTATAAGTTCTTGGGAGACCCATACGGGCAAATCTAATGTCTTTTTCATCACTTATCTGGATCTCTTTTTTGTTTAACTTATCCGGATCTCTAGTCTCAAAAGAGAAAGTGGAAGGCCATCGAGACTTACAAGACGACCACCAGCAATTATGGCAGTAATAGCAGCAGCTGCTTTGATTGCAGCAAGTCCAAGAGCTTCAGCAATGGCTTGAAATCCAATCTGAGAAAAGCAGTTAGCAACTTATCATTCTCCTCTTACTGATAATTTCTAGGTTTCCTTGAGAAATATGTACACAATAGCATTTTTCAGCAAATATTAACAACACATGACCAGTCCATGAATATCTCCTTAAAAGCAGAGAGAATATTGAACTTAAGCTATTTGCCATTACATCACAATAAACACAACAAAAAGGGAAATATAAGATAAACAAAAAAAGGAAAACGCTAAAGCTAAGCTTACCCCTCCTTTGGATGAATTAGGTGAAATAAGTGGGATGAGAATCAGTAACACGACCACAGCCAGATCCTGTGAAGACAAAAATATTGATCAGAGCTACCCAGTATAATACCAATATACATGCGCACTAACAACTTTGTGTTCTGAACAAACCTGAAAAAGCAAGACTGAAAATGTAGCTCGTCCATGTCTTGAGGTGCTCTCACCCCGTTCTTGTAGAACCTGAAAACCGAGTACACTATCTCCGTTCAACCAATTAGTAAGCTAAATCACATAAAAAGCTAAACTGGGCTATCACAAAAATTATTTCCTCAAAAAAGTTATTCAAGAAAAAAACAGTAGCAGTGGCAATTTCTAGATATCTTCCCTGAAACAGTAACAGGTTCACTTAAAATCAATTCGTGCAAATTTGGAAGAATGCTACTGAATTTTACCTGAAGGACAACAGCAGTGGAAGACAATGCCAGGCCATTTCCAATTACTATTGCCGCTGGACCAGCCTGACCAGCAACATAGTGAGCGATTAAACCAACTACTGCTGCTGTTACCAGAACCTGATTACAACAATGAAAAAAAAACTGATTAAAGGGCTAGAACAAAGCAATATACACATAAACAAAGAGGCATGCATTGTAGTTGAAAAAATACAGTGGCGGAGAGTCCCAAATCACCTGTGCGGAGCCTAGTCCAAAAACATATTTCTTCATGGAACTTAGTCTTTCAACAGAGAGCTGTCAAACAAAGAAAATCGAAAAAATTGGCTCTTCCTTCCTCTAAGCACAGATCAAAGGAAAAAGGTACAACATAAAAATATATCAAATACTGAAGTTCACCTCAAGGCCAATGTTGAAAAGCAAGAAGACAACTCCAAATTCTGCAATGGCCTTGGTTCCATGCACATTACGAATTATTGAGAGGCCATAAGGACCAATCAAGATTCCTGCCGCCAAATACCCAAGAACAGGGCTGCCTATAGGTTGTAGCAGATGAAACCAACAAGATAGCATATAAATCTCTATGCATCATGATTACGGCACCAGAACTGAATTTTTTTGTCTGATGATAACAATGAATAGTACGAGTCCAATGAATGATGAAACAAGGAGGTCAAAATATGGTCATTCAAATACAATGATTGAAATAATTCATGATTATATTACGTTACCTCCAGGAATTTTCTGAAATAGAGGCACAAATATGACGCTTGCAAGCAGTAACCACAGCACATCAAGAAGAGAAGCTTCCTCCTCATTAACCTAAGAGTTACAGAAGTTGGAGGCAGCAAGTTAAGTTCCATAAGGTTTATATGGGACTCTGTGAAAGAGTACATTTCCAGTATGACCACTCATACCGCTTGCTGAGGGAGCATCTCAAGTAGTTTCTTTATTCTCTTTGGGAGTTTCTGCACCTGCCGGATCAGAGGCTTTGTGCTGGAGGAAACCTCGTCTGTGCTAGTGCTGACAATATTTGGCTGTTGTGGCCACTGATTGTTCATTCCTACTCTGTTGGAATAGATTGTTACTCTGAAATGAATCAGAAAACTTGCAATCAACAAAACAGATTATGGTTTAACACAATTTTTCAAAACAATGAGTATCCAACTAACCCTGCCCCAAGAAGTGCAAACCCCAGAATTAGCTTGGGCCACTGCTGTTTCACAGAGTCGACCAGACTCTCAAAAACTGTCTCAGTTCCATCCCCATTGGAAGAGAAGAAAGATGCAGGAAAGAAACGAGAAGATTTCTTCAATGATGCCTTGGTACCAGATGAACTCTCCCTTGGCGGATCTTTCTGCAGTTCCTGTTTTTTTGTCTGGACAACATTCTTTGACTTCTCTGCTTCTGCTTCAACCTCTTTAGCGAAATCTGCAGTAGGCTTTCCATTGTCATTATCGATTGACTCGAAAGACTGAGTTAGTTGTTGAGATCTCTGGCCAACTTTACCAGGCACAACATCTGATGATTCTCCATCTACAGATAACTCTCTTTCAGCCTGATGGCTTACATCAATGATATCACTCAAGACTTCATCCTCATCCAGAACAGTAGTTTTACCATCCAAGACCTTGCCCTGGGTTGTTTCTTGGGATTGAGAACCAAAAAGAGACTTCTCTGCTCTCTGCAAAGCAATTTCTGCATCATTCACACATTGAGTAGACTCAAGCTCAAATGCCACAGCTTGTTCGGCCAATATCATAATATTTGCAACATCCTCCTCAGCTTTCAATGCGTTGATCTGTGCTCTCTCAGCAGCCTCGTTCAATCTGTCTACTTCCTTCTGCAGCTCGTCCTTTTTTATTTGCAAACGACTGAGTTGATCCTCGCAACTTGCTAAATTTTCTTGGCATTCTTTTATATCTTCCTTAGCAGATAAAAGGGCTTCTTCTTTATCTTTTACACCGTCTCTGGCCTCAGTCTCTTCAGAAACTTCTGATGTATCGTGCCCTGCTGCTTCTAGTGATTCCAGCGCAACCTGCAGCCTTGCTTCAGCAAGAGATAATGCCATAGTAGCCTTTTGAACAGCTTCTTTAGCAACACATTCTTCATCAACCGTCTCTTGAACCATATTAAGGGTTTGGTTTACATCATGCCATGCACTTGTAGCTTCATCCTTAAGTGCTATCGCTACTTCTGATATTCTCTGAGCCTTTTCCTCGAACATGGTACTGTTGAGACTAGCAACTTCCAATTCTTTAGTTGCCTTAAACAGTAGATCCCTGAGTTCCTCCAAACTAGGTGTAGAATCCTGCTCTCTTGTGTCTTTTTCTTCTTTAGACAACGTAATCTCCCTGTCATCACTAGCTTCTGCAAATTCCAAATTCCGGTCATTCCCATCTAAATCTCCTACAGAATCACTACCTTGGCAAAGTAACCTAAATCCCAACGGAACATTTTTCGGTTTTCTAGGAAGCAATTGATCGTAGAATCTTCTAGTGAGACTAGCATTCAAAGTCAAAGAAGCACGATACGGTACACTTCTTTTCAATCTACTAGCAGAACGAACTTTAGAATCAATCGTCGGATCCCAAAATCTAATACCGAGTCCTTTGGGACACAGTCTCGCACTTATCATTCGATTTGGCAAGGAGTAACTCGCACAATCCGAACCATGAAACATACTCTGCCGCTGAACGCTACACGCAAAATCCATACCTCAAATGGAGCTCGTCACAGCAATCTACAACAGTATTATGATGTAAAATAAAAAATCAAATAAAACCGAATGTGCTTAAGAATCTAAGCGTAAACGTAGAGTGTAGAATTATAAAATCAGTAGAGATACAGAGAAAAATCGAGAAATCTTACTGAACAAAAACGGAGAGAACGAGAGACTGACCGATCATGAGAAGAGGACCTCGAGGCTGAGCTGAGGAACAAATAAATGGCGGCGCGAGAGAGAGAGAGAATCGAAGATTGATTGAAAAGGTCTCTCAGGAGAAATACCGTTTCAACAGTATTTCTCGGCGGTCTTTAGATTTTCCGTCCAACTCTCTCCCTCTTTCCTTTTCAGTTTTTCGCTAACCAGTCGTGCTATGATTTTTTAAGCAGAGTTACGAAAACACCCTCTCGTGCGTAGAGAGATTCAATTCGTACAGATATAATATGCAGTGAATATACCACCTACTCTCGTAAAGGTGCGTTTCATATACACGCAATTAACGACTACGTTTTTATCCGGTTTGGTCCAACGCACAATACCAGTTATTTTGAACAACAAATTAAAATTTGGTTTACATGGAAACGATTGCATTCCAGTCAAATCATTGGTATAATATATTATGTGTTAGTAAGTAACAACAGAGGCGCTTTAATACTCTGCTTAAACCGGCCGACTTTGTTAGTTTAGGTGTTTAGTTTAGTTTCGCACTGCCTTCACCGGCGCGTGTGACCAAGTCCTTTATTAACTTGTTTTTCTTTTTACGTTGCTCTTTTAACGAGGAAACGAAATGACCGAACGCTTGGCGACCTTTTCTGATTGCGTAGAGTCGTTTGTACCACCGCGTACAAAGATTTGAACATGGGATTATCGTGGTTTAAAACTAAAGAGCCAGTTAAACAATTAAATACATGAACAGGGCCTTCCGTTAAATAATGTTCTATTCACCAACAAACACCAAATTCAAAGATTGTACCTTGCACCAAAGAACCACCATATCATCACATTTGTGTTATGTTCGAGGTGGAAATCTGTTTTGCTGGCTAAAATCCTAGTAAACTAAATCATAATCGTTTGGAACTACATATTTCTAGACTGTAATATTGTTCTTTTGTATTGGAGATTTCTCTCTATAACTTCAAGCTCTAACTCGGTTATGTGAGAACATTAAAGACTGATTATAATTTATAAGTAGTAAAATATATTGGTTAGAATAGATTTTCTTTGGTTTTTAAGCCGATCACTTCTTAAAGTAGACGACTTTGATGCTGTCGCGTTGTGCCCATATTTTCTAACATATATATAGTTCTACTCTTTCATATACATCTATATCAAGATGACAATATTTATTTGATGTTTGCATATGAGCTTAACTTTGGTCGGGAGATCATTGTAGCATTGAGGTTTTTCGTGATGAATGCTAAATTTTTTTGTTTTGGTTTTTCTCTTTTCAATTTTGACCCTCTCTAGTCTCTTCGGTCATGATCGGTCTTAGGCACCTAGTTTTCTTTTCTTTTATTTTATGTGGATCTTTGACTTTTAGCCTCTATCCTGTATTGCTACATACTGTTTTATGCGGCCCAAACGTGCCTTTGAGTCCATGAATTTAATGGCTCGTAAGGGAAGGAGGCCACAACTATTGGACTATTTCCAATTGTTGGTTCTGGATTTTGAGAGACTAGCTTGTGTTACGACTTACGACTATTAACTGTTAAGCATCTTTGTTTTTCTTTTTGGTTTTAAGCATCTTTGTTTGATAGCGAACATTTCTCTTTTTACCAAAGAACATTTCTTCTTCCTTGTTATTAATCATGAATATGTAATCATACACATACAAATATCTAACGAGTGAAATTTTAATGTATCAGCGAGTGTTTTACATTTGACGGCATGCATTTAATATGTAAAACCTTCTTACATTAAACGACAAAAGTTTAAACGTATGCCTACTAGAGACGTGTTGCGAAAGTGATACGTCTCCTATAGAGAAAACGAGATTTAATTGTTATTACTTATTAAGAAGAAACTTCATAGTCTTTCCTAGATTTTTAGACTTTAAAATAGACGCTTTGTCTTTTCTGTACGTATATATATATACGTTCTTATTTTGACTTTTATTTGGCGTTTTCTCGAATTTCATTTTATAAATTCCACAGGTACCTAACTTTTGGCACTTACCCATAGCTAGATGTTCAAAAATAATTCATCTGTTACTAAACTAAAAAATTATAATATATGTATTCAGATTTGATAATAATAACTTATAAAGAAAACAGGGTACTCCGGTTTTTATTTCTATAAACCCAAATACTTTAGCTTACATAAATAATTGCCTAACAAACGAGTAGGCTCAAACAAAAACAAAAACAAAAACAAAAACAAAAACAAAAACAAAAACAAAACGTTTCAACTTTGGCTTGGGGTCAACGCTTCATATAGTTAGTCATGAGATGTTCCAAATGGGTTGTGGGCCCGAATAAGATTGATTAATCTTGTAAAGGGACACGTGTCAAGATCCGTGAAAACAGAGGTACGACCAACATAGTAAAGACCGTAGAGTAAAACAGAACACGAACTCGCATAGAAAATCATTAACATTTGGATTTTCTAACACTTGTTTTTCTTTGCCGTATTTTCTATGAAACTAAGATTATTTATTCGTTTACTGGTTTGATTAAGACGGGTGATTGATCTTTAAAGGCGTGTTATGTCTTTTGGTTCTTGTCCTCTGTTTTGGAAGCCGAGAAAAACTTGAATGGTTGAAATGGTAAGTTCTCTTCTCCTCCCCTTTTGCTTACTCTTTCTTGTTCTCTTCTTCACCTTCCCTTATAGAAATCCATTGTTTTGGTTTCATGTTCCAGAGTTTTCTCTTAATTCACACTCTGTGTCTTGGTTGACCTTTGGCTCAAAACTCTGCAGGTGTCCGGCCTTGCCTTCTGTTGCTGATAAAGTGTTTAAAAAAACAAAAAACACCTCAAATGAACAATATAAAGCTAGGCGTTGAAGTGATAAGCGCACATGGTTTGTTTCACGGAGACAAGCAAAACTCATGTAGCCCTTTCGTGGAGCTCAAGTTCGACAACCAGATATTCCGCCCAACGTCCAAATCCTGTCTGGCACGAGTTTTTCTACTTCGTTGTCTCTGATCCGGAGTGGAACCAAGTCTTTGCCTTTCCTAATGATAATCTTCAATCGGACTTTGTTGAAGTTGTAGTGAAGGATAAAGACATTGTCCTTGATGATTTTGTTAGGACTATTCGATTCAAACTCCGTGAGGTTCAGTTTCGTGTTCCTCAGGATAGTCCTTTAGCTCCCGAGTGGTACAGATTGAGGAAAAAAAGGCGAGAATATGAAATCTGCTGAGATAATGCTTGCGGTTTGGTTTGGAACTCAGGCTGATGGGAAAACATTCGAGAGCGATGCAAAACTAGAGAACATCTTCTTCTGCAGAGATAGATGGGTTTGTAGTGTTTTGCACTTGTTGTGCCCCTTTTTATGGGCATTGAATTGAAGGAGGAGTCACTTCCTATTTGGCATTGCAATCCATTTCATGAAGTTTATGTACTAAAAACAACAAAACACATTATTGCAGAAACCAAAAGAGGTTTTGTTTATCTTGATCCATAGATCACACATCTGACATTCCCATGTATGAACTTGTTATGGGAATAAGAGGAAGGAGTGGAATGAAATACAAGGTTTGCTGAAGGAAGAGAAGTGAGAAGAAAGCAGAGGGTTTCAATTAAAGAGGTGGATGGTTAACACGTGGACGCCCAAGATCAATACATGCAGGGAGTTTGTTAGGAGCATTTAAGGGAATGTTGAGTTGTTTTCAGATTATCGATTTTTGATTCTTGAAATTGAATACTTTCATTCTCTTCTCTGTAAATCCACCATTGTTAAAGCTTGGATTTTTGCTTGACATTTGGTGAGTTGATTTGATGTTTTGTATGAACGTTATTTCAATTACATATCAATAAAGTTGAGATTTGGTTTCATTGTATCAGAACTCTCTATCTTATATATCAACAAGTCCTGTGTTTACTGAATGGATTCTGAGATGAAGATGAGTGAAATTACAAGATCTGGACTAGTAGTGATTAACTGTGCAAGTTGACCAACTTTCCGATCAGGTCATTCGCATTCATTCATCTTTCAGTCTATAATATTTAAATTTCCTCCTGCTTGTTTTCTGTCCTTGTTTAAAATCAAATCGACTTCATTGTCTCAGTTACATTTTGTGCCAATTATTTCATGCCCTTTTTTTCTCAATTTCTCCTCATCTTTGTAAGCCCTTTTAGATTCAATGCTTGAATATATACATTGCTATGATTCTTTGTAGAGCTTTATATTTACTATGCAGCCTTGTCTCCTTTTTATCAAAGTAAACGAAACCCTCTCTGATTATCTTTCTTGTGTAACATATCATCTTCGCGATGGTGATGGCTTGTGTCATTACAGAAAAACTTGTACTTGTGTTTTTGTTGTCTTGCAAGAAGTAAATATAAACATGTGGAAACTGGAAAAACACTGCAAAAGGAGAAACTGAATCTTATTTGAAAACAAGCTTGCGATATTAGGGCAAGGGTCATGATCTTGATGCATTAACAAACATAAAAAAAATGATACACCAAACATACAAGAGGGGTCAGATTTGTGAAACAAACAAACAAATGAAAGTGGAGGTTGAAGGAAAAAAAACAAGAAAGGAGATCAATTGAGAGGAAAGTCAGTCAGAAGAAGAAGCTCCATGATCCCAGTTATTTCACATCTCCTCGGGTCCCGGCATGCAGATTTCTAGACTCTCCTCCGGCGACAAAGCTTTCGAAGCACAAGTGGTTCAAAATTGATGTATACACTGCATTAGATAGAGGGAGATGGAAAACGAAAGATGGATTTGGACACACTATGAATGATCCTAAGAGCTACTTCCCGTTCCCTGGCAATGCGATGGAATTAGACGCTGTCGCAGCTCTGTTGATGCACTCGCAAGTTCTGAACAGTCAAATACATGGCAACAAATTAATGAGACAGAACCAAATGTAAACCCAATCCATCAATCGTTTATTTGATTCTGCCCCAGTTTCTATCCATTCACATATGATGGTGATTCTCAACAGAGTTGGCTAATGATTACTTCAATAAAAATTGCAAGGACTAAGACAAGGTAAAGATAATTTATGCCTACCTTGGGCAGTGAAGTTAAACAATGGAGGCAGTGCTCTTCCATTTGGCAGTGAAACATTCGGATCCCGTAAGTCATCGAAGAAGGGGTGTGCACAAGCTTCCAACTACACATATAGACAGAAGTGTTAATTTGAGTTAGACAATTCCAAATCAGCCAAAGGAGGTTATATAGGTTGGTGATGTCCAAAACCATTTAGTCTTACAGCAGTACAACGAAGGTTTGGTGAATACTGGAGGAGTCTTGAGACGAGGTCAACTGCTTCAGGTGGCATTTGCTTGTGGAAAATCTGAAGATTTTTGTGTTACATTAGATTTCATTTGAACATGCACATGCACCAAAGAGGCACCAGCGATTATTTTAACAAACCTTGTGCCACGGGTGAGCTTTGATTTGAGGAAACTTGAACTCAGTGTAATTGGGATTCATACACCGTATTTCTTCTCTCGTAGGCGTCCCAAGAATCTGGTCGATGTACAGATGAATAAGATAGGAAACATGAATTATAGATAGAAGATGAAGGAACACGAGAGATCATAATAAGTACCTTAATAATCTCCACCAGCTGATCAATCCCACTTTCCCCGGGAAACAGTGGCTGCAAGCAAAATATCAACAGTTCAATAGGATTAAATAATGATTTCGAAGTTACATTGAACTAATCAATCAATAATAAAAAAGTGGTTCACCATAACCTAAACTTTGCAATATATAATACTTACTTGCCCGAGTAAAAGCTCTGCCATAACACAACCACCGGACCACATGTCAATGGCATTGGTATACTCTGTCGCCCCAAATATAAGTTCTGGGGCCCTGTAGTACCGGGAGCATATATAGGATATGTTAGGTTCACCTGGCACCTGAAGACGCAAAAGAGTGTTAGCCATCATCATTCAAATATTAACCCAGCTCCCAGAACACTTCAAAAAAAAAAACATACCAACATCTTTGCGCTTCCAAAATCGCAAATTTTTAGTTGATGAGTTTGGGGATTGACCTATGAAAGCCACATCATAAGAGAATCAATGTACTATCCTTTCATACGGCTTAACCTTAGGTAGAAAAAATTCACACTATACCAGTAGATTTTGTGGCTTGATGTCACGGTGACACACCCCAACCACACGATGTAAGTAGTTCAGCGCACGGCAAATCTGATATGTCACCAAGCAACAGGAAGGACAAATTAAACATATGCAAAATTATAATCTTTCCATGCATCTGAAGCTTTTTGCTACACAGATTACTAGAAATGATTAACTGGAGAGATTATAGAACTCACCTGATAAGTGTAGAGCTGAACAAAGATAATAGGCATATGCTGATTCATTTTGGTATAGTGCTTTGATGCTCTGTATACAGTTTCGGGAACATACTCAAGGACAAGGTTGAGATAGAGCTCATCCTTGTCAGTTGTTGAAAAGAAAGAATGCCTAAGTCGCACAACGTTGGGATGGTCTTGCAAGCGCATTATCTGAAGTTCTCTGTTCTTGTACTTTTTATCCTGCAGAACCTTCTTAATTGCAACTTGTTCACCCGTTTCGAGGCACTTGGCCTATCCAAAAATCAGACAGTAACTCAAATTCTAGAAACAGACAAAAGGTTATTAATTTTGTTCCTATTATGAATTTCCATCTACCTGGAACACAACTCCGAATGAGCCAGTTCCAACCACACGCTGAGCCATGTATGAGATTGTCTGAAACAAGTACCTAAAAGAATTAAGGATACACCCAACTGAATGTATAGAGGAGAATAAAAGTGAATAGAGAAACCATTTTTTCATAGAAGAAATGAGTATCATGATAAAGAGCTTTTCTCAAACACAATGGCAATGAGCAAAAGTTAGTTGAATAACCTGCTTTGGCTTTCCATCTCTACCCCCGACTGTAGTTGTAATAACTTGTCCCGTTTCGGTCCCACTGCCATTTACAATAGTTGTTTCCATTTCCTGCACAAGCCAATAGAGATATGAGCGACTACTATTGAAAATAATAAGCAGAGGTTAATGGGGGAGGGGGGTCAGGATGATATATAATAATCAGAAGGCAAATAATAAAATTTGAGAAAGCAACTCACCTTCTCCTCGCTGTCGTCTCTAATTCTCATTTCAATCATAACTTCCGGAAGCTGATTATCCACGGTTTTATCTGATACATGAGGCACATTTGACGTTCCAGCAACAATTTGATGTGAGAAAACGTCTGCATTCATCTCAAGACAAGCACTATTTAGGTCAACCTGCATTGGATCAGCACACAAGTTTTCACTCTCTTGATCCAGCTTCGCTCTCTTCAACCCATAGTCCCCACCCTAAAAACTCAGAAACAAACATAAAATTACTCAGGTCAACATATCTGATGCTATCATCAATCCATAACCAATAGAACAGCAGAGATAACAAGTCGTACAAAATACATATGCATCTACTTCTCCACCGTCACTAGGATATCTAAACTAAGATCTCAAACCCTCGGAAACTTAATTTTGACTTGTAACATACGACATCAAATCCGTAATATGTGGTTGAAAATGAGAAAAACATTTTTCTTACAGGATCCGAAGAAATCGAGGTCCGACCCGAAGCAATGCTCTTGAGACGACGCATCACGTTCATCTTAGCTTTGTCACCAACCAAAACCAGGATCAACTCCGAAACCCTAAATTTTTGAAAATCTTCAGCAGAGCTTCATGTGGAGAGAGAAAGCAAAAAGGGAAATAACAAATTCGATTCTTCTTCTTCTTCTTCAAACGAGAAATCTGGGAAGAAAGAATCTGCCGTCCCTGTTCGAGCTTCGGTTTCTCTTCTCTATCTCTCTCTCAGGTGGAATCTTTGCTTTCTCTCTCTAGTGGCCAAACCCAATCATGCCAGCCTCGTTCTCTATCTCTCTACTCTTGGGTCAAACCTTGACTCCTCACCGTTGATTCATCCGACGGGTTAGGATCAATCCGCCTCATTTCTACCAGCTGTGTTTACCAAAATACCCCTGGATAGTTGTCTTTTTACGGATCCGGGATTAGAAGGATGGGCTTGAATGATTGCATCTAGCCACGCGGAATATGCGGGGGTGGAGTATTTGACCAAGTTCCCTCTTTTGCAATTGCAGATAAATTATTATTGTTATTACTGTTTTTAGATATATAATAATGTGTTCAAAATTTAAAACTTTTAACTCAACTCCAAACTTCATCCTTGACGCATTTTCGTTTGAATTGGAGAAAATCTACAGAGGCTCATCAAGTATTTATTGTTTAGAGTGGCTTTGAATATATAAAAAGCTTACTATTCGATTAAGAAACAAAATAAATTAAAATATAGGGTAGTTTATTATCGAAGCAGTGAGGAAATGTTTCTAGATTCTAGTTGTTTGCATCTCAAAAATTGGAAATACATTAACTGCTTGAGCCGATGCCATTATGGCCTTAAATTTTTTAGAACAACATACACTAAGCCTTAATAAAATAATGGGCCCAATGAATATATAATTTGATTTGGATAAAAGTAGCCATAACGAACTAGCCCATAATATGTTAGTAGGCTTAAAAATAAGGCCCACCACCTTACAGTAGTTCACGCTGTTAAACTTTCTACCGTCGATTAGCATTTACTTGTTTTTAAGTGCAGAGAGGAAAAAAAACACGTAAAACAACATAACAATTAGGAAAACAGGGAAATAAAAAAGCAAACAACAGAACGGAGAAAACGACGCCGTAACGCCTGGTTATCGCACCAGTCTGTCATGGCATGACGTGGCGCAACGAAAATGGCGGAATACGTAAGGCCCATCATGCAAAGGAAAGAGCCAGAGATTGCATTAAATGAAAATGCCTGCAAATACATTTAATGCTCCACGTGACAGCTTTTAGCTTGAAACGAAACAGATCTATCCAAGTCCAATCACAAAAAGTAATATCCTCACTTCGCGTTTCGTAACCACAACACAACCAGCGCGTGTGGCACACCAACGCTACATGAGTTTACATTATAATAATATTCAAAAAAACAAACAAACAAAAGGATAAGGGGGTTTCCAACCCCAGTCAATACCCGAACCACCAACTCCTACACCGTCATCGGACCCAAAGCCATCTTATGCCGTGGTCCCATCACGGTGACAAAGGAGTTGGATTTCGCCACAAGCGTGGTTCGCTCTTGACTCGACACCCCCTCTCAAAGTACAACTATACCATACACATAAATTCACAATTCAATAAATAGAGAAACACACGCGCCGTCTTAAGGCTTTAGCTTTCGCATTGTAAAGCAGCTCGAATCTTCTGAACGGTGCATGATATTAGGTTGTTAACAGTCTCCACCGACTCAACTGTGAGTTTTGCGGTAGGGAGGTTGTTAACAAGGATTTGAAACGCCACTGTCAAAAGGGACCCACTACCAACAGGTCGCTGTTCTCCGTCGCTGGAGCCAACGTCAATGCCTCCGTCAGGTAGAACAGCAAAACCGGACGGAAGGAGTGCCACGTAGGATGAATCTCCACCGTGCATCACCACATGCATGGCTGGAATGTCAACAGGCGCGTAGACTATAAGCGCTCCAGATGCGTCTATGCAAGTCTCCTGAAGAATTAGCATACTGCTCTGGTTGGCGTTCATTGCCTGTAGAGAGTTAAGCAAATAACCCTTAACTCAAGTGTTTATTTACTAAAATTGCCACACTGATCAAACAGTAACGCTTTTGGGTACAAACTAACTTTCCAATAAACAACAAAAGAAAAGAAGTAAAAAGTCAAAAAATACAGAAGTAAAGGTCGAAACTGTCTTATTAATTTTGACTTTTGAAACCCTTACAAAAGCTGTGCACTTTGTTTTCTATCCTGGATAAAAAACTACTATTAAATTTAAAATTATTGTGACATCTTTTCATACCACCCAAATTCCTAAATTGTCCTTTCCCAATCCACTCTTTTGTCCGTCATACAACTATATACCCAAGGACAAAAACGTCACAATCACCTAATCCATCTTTCCCAACACATATTTTACCAATCGGACACACACCATGATGACACCATATTACTTATACCGGGAACCATTTTCTATTTTCTAATAAACCATCAGATTAGACCGGTGTTACTGAACCAAAATCAACTAACCGTCAGAAGAGCAACGTTAAACCGGGAGTGCGTAATATAGAAAACTTACATTGGAGCGGAGCAGCGAGACGCCTTGATCTTGACCTTTGGCGATGTGGACCATCTCCAGCATAGGACCACCGTTAGATAGAATATCCCATTCGCATCTCATCTGCTCGTTCCGCAAGAAATCAAACAGACGCTGTGGTGAAGCTGGGAGCCACACTGACGTGGATGCACTGAGAACAATCCCCGGAGGCTCCCCTGGATTGTCCACACTTTTACGGGTCAGAACTCGAACGTCCGGATCCACAGTTCCGACAGTGAGCTTGCTCCAACTGTGCACCGACGGTGCCGAGATACCCGAGCAGAAGTTGAACGTCATACGTTGAGCTAACTTCAGCATGCTTTTACAACCACCAGGCGTTATAGCTGATTTTCCATATAAGATCGTTAAATGTTTTGTAACAAGAGATTATATAAGCATACATACTGAGAAGTGTGTAAGAAACGTACATGTGTTGTCTTGAGATGTAACGGAGGAGGACATGAGGATGGCGAGACACTCGCACTGTCTCTGAAGTGTAGCGAGCCATCTTTGCGAGCCAAAACCAAGGCCTGACCGTAGCAATGGTCGGTACAGCTGGTGAATTTGGTTCTCGTCGTATTCTGCATGCTCCACCCACGTGACCTGCACAAACCGGAAACCAAAACCTGATTTAGCGTATCAACAACCAAACCGATCTGATTTTTGTTATTATTCGCTCTAACATAACCTAGTAAGTGTAATCACTTGCACGATGAGATAAAATTTTAATTTTTAGAGGAAGATAATACGATAAAATTCAAGATAATAGGACAACTGAAATAAATATAGACTGAGTATATTATTTGTAGATGATAGAGAAAGGATATACGAGGCAGCATGGAAGATCGTAATAGAAAAATGAAAATTGATTTATTTAAACGATGATTAAAAGTTTTTTTCTGTACATGCATATGAATTTAATGTGTTCTTTCAAAAATGCGCACAAATAATTTTGGGATGCTTCATGGAATAGGGAGCAAATAAATAATTAAGGATTTCGAATTTGGAGACAGACCCAGTTGTCCAAAACCTGAAATATAATCCACAGAATCCGACAGGGAGAGAAACATCCGGATCCATAAAATTTCAGCAAACTCAGAAGGTTCGGGGATCAAAATTCGAGGAAGAAAAATCCTATTCTACAATCCTACTTTTTTCTATTCTGACATAAAATCATATGAAATAATAACGTTCAAACAATAAAAAATGTATGAGAAAATTTGGAAATAAAAAAGACTGGTCCGAAAGAAAAAAAATTGTATAAAAGAGATTTGGAGAGGTAACATTAAAAGAAATGAGAATGACAGTGAAGTGGGTGCAGCGAGTAAAGGCTAAAAACAAGACTCATTGATGCTTGAGTTTGCTTCTTCGTCTACTGATCCTAGAGATCCTCTTCATTTTTATCGAATTTTTCAAAAACAATAATAAAGCTTAAAGAAAAAAAGATTCCATCGTGTGTTGTGTTGTTAATTATTATTAATTTATTATTATGTAACGCTTTGAGTTGGAACTTGGAAGAGTTTACCTTAGAAAATCCATTGGACATATCCTGCACCACACACCCCGAGGGTAGTCGCCGGATTGTGACCGGAGAGCCACCGGAGTTTTCCCGGACAGGATCAATTGATACATCCACCACCGCCCACACGCCCTCCGCGTGCTGTTTGCAAAACCGGAGGAAATTGACGTTTCGAACCGGAACCAACGGAGACAAAACTTGTAGCTCCGCATTCATCTGCACTTAGTATACTCAACAGGTTTAGTATAACAAAACCAAATATTAAACCGGAATGTGATTGAATGATAGGGTCAGTGGTTTACCAATTGAAGCGCACCGTTTATTGTTCCGGCCATTCCGCTGGAGATAACGTCAGTGGTTGTGGCTCTTGCGACGTTACAAGGAAACATATCCGCCCATCGATTCTTTAAAAAAAAATTATAATTAGAAAATAAAAATGTAGAAAATAAATTAAAAAAACTTAAAAAATGAAAACTTACGGAGTCCATTAAAGTCTCGACGAGAGCTAAGCTATTGATGATGACTATACCAGAGGTTCTAGAAGCTTCAGTAGCTAAACCGGTTGGTTTAGTGGAGGAAAATGTTCTCTTGTACTCTTCATGGTTAAGCTCATCTCTCTCGCCGTCTAAGCTTTTGACCCATAACGGTTCCTCACTATGAGCGAGCTTTACAAGCTCATCCATAGCGGTTAAAGCCAGCTCCAAGAAAACTGACTTCTGGTCAATCCCGTTAATCCCCGTCGACTGCGGCAGAGGTAAGCAACCTCCACCGAAATCAGAAGGGAAAGAGAAATTTCCGCCATTGTTGGTGCCAACAGCGAGGTCTAGGGAGGAGCTGTAGTGGTGGTGGTGGTGGCCGAGGAATTTACCGGTGAGGTTACAGACACGGTTGAGGTCGTCTTTTAAACGAGCGTTTTCAATACGGAGATGGTGTTCCTCGAGAGAGACATCGCCGAGCATGGCGGGTCCACCACAATTGGTGCAGATTGGATTCCTGCTTGCTTCACGAATCGACATGTTCTCAGCTCTTAACTTATCGTTCTCCTGTCTCAATAATGCGTTCTCATGCCGCTCTAATTGAGTCTGCGACGAATTGATTAACATGATTTTAATTATAAATAAAGTTTCATTTTTTGGAGTACAAATGTTGTTTTTTGGAGAATCACAAACAAACCTTCATCTGAGTCCGACGATTCTGGAACCAGAACTTGACTTGTCTTGTTTCCAAGCAAAGTCTCTTACTTAGTTCTAGTCGTTGTTTCTCGTCTGGATGTGGACACTCTTTGAACATACTGAAAGTAAAACTCAGTAATCATGATTAGATGGAATAAAAGAGATAGTAATATTAATGAATAGAATCGGAGAGAGATAATAATAGTAGATTACGATTCGAGCTCTTGGATTTGTTGAGGAGTGTGTCGGTGATAACGTTTTTTCCTAGGAGGCTTATCAGCGGCGTCTTGATCTTCACCGGAGATACCTTCGACGTTATCACTACCAGATCTGCTCTCATGTTCCTCTTCACGGCTTCTTCTGTTGGAACTCACATCGAAATTATCGCCTCCTCCTCCGTTATTGTTCTTCATCGATGCTTCTCCACGGTTTGTTCCTCTCTCCGGTTGCTCCTGTCCCAACATCAACAATAAAATTAGGATGTAAAATATATTAAAAACATACTATAAGTAGAGGAGACGACGTCGTACGAGGGCTAGAGAGAGGCTTGAAGAAGCGTAAACAGATTTGGTTAGAGGAGAAGCGAAGAGACTCGCCACTTGAGCCATAGCACCGCCAGGTAAGACGTTGGTTGCGGCGGTGTGGTTGCCATAACTTAAACCGGTGGATCCACCACCAGTTGTATTATGGAAGAGACCACCGAAATTCATCAAATATCCAAACACAGATTAATTTATGACAAACAGTCAGAGAATTAAGCGAATAAAAAGATGGAGACTTTTCACAGAAAAAAGGAATGAGAAGGAAAACAAAAAAGGGAACAAATTAAAATAACTAAAAATGAAGAGTAAAGGAGAAGAAGAAACCCAGAAAAATTATTACTGAAATGGAGGAGAGAGAAAGAGAACGAAAGCGGAAATGTTTTCAAACTTCTCTCTTCTTTGCTCTTCGTTCTCAGTCTCTCTCTTCAAGAGTTAATGGTTTCTTCTTTCTCTCTCTTATTCTCTTTCAGAGAGTGATGGGGAAGATGAAGATGGAAAACCCTAGTTTTGGGCAACTGATAGAAGAAGAAGAGACTCTCTCTCTCTCTTTCTATTCACACATTGACTCTCCTTTTCCCTTTTATTTATTTAAATTTTTTAAGACAATGAGAAGGCTTTGTAGATTTTGTTTTCTTTTTTTATTTCCAGACTTTTTATTTTTTTAATTAATGTATTTTGACAATTTGAATAAAGTGAATCTATTAAATCTAATTCAAATCCAAAAGACCCAAAATCATTTCTATTTATATATACATACATGTTTATGATATATATTAAAAGCAAAATCTGAACTAACTAAAGAACAACCAATAGATGTTAACAAAATTAAAGAACAAACCAATGACATTTGTCTAGTTAAAAGTTTTCAAATTACTTATAAAGTTTTTATATAAAGGTGAAACTTATACCAAAACTGTATTATAGTTAAATCTACTAGATCTGGTTTCAAATCCAATTAAACTATTAATTTCTCTTCAATAATATATTAGCTAATAAAGTCAACTTTGTAAGTATTACTCTTTTTAAAAAGAAAAATTCGAAATGGACGAAAGCCAAACCATAGATTGAACAATCTTAGTCGCATTAACCCTAATTATCTGTAGATTATATCTATAAAATGAAACTATATACGGGGAAATAGTTTTTAAAAAATGGAATTATTTGAGGGGAAAAAGAGGAAGTAAAAAGTGAGGTAAACGTTAGGATGAGATGTGTGGACCATTGAAAACCTTACGAATGCACGAGACTCTTTACCAGAAGAAGTCGGTTGACTTTTTCTCCTTTTTTAACATTTTCTATTTCACGCGCTTCATCTCTATACTCGCCCTCTATTAAAGACATTTTTGTTTATAAATAAATAAAAACTAAAATATACCAAAGATTTTTTGTCTAGCAAGGCACAAACCTTTTACTAATTTTCATGAATCCATATATGCATTTTCAATTATTGACATGCGCTTTTTTATTGTATAGCTGATACATTATACTCCTAGATTGTGATCAAATAGGCTAAAGAATCTTTGAGTTGTGAAAGAATCTAAATTTTTTAAAGTAACGACACGAAGAAGTGAGCTTGTGTCAACCAAAAGACATTCCATAACTAGTCTTTCTAAGCTCCATTATTGAGCAAAATTGTATGCCCTAAATGGTAGGATGATTTGGAAAATTTTATAAGTACAATTATTAGATTCATAATGGAGAAAATTTAGCGCTGATTAAATGTACTTCCTTGTAGTATGAACATATAGCGTTCAAGGAATAGCGGTCATATCATACTAATGTGTTTCGCTGTAGTAAATTTAGGATTGTCTTTTTCCTTCTGCCATTTGGTAACGGAAGACTTAATTGAATGGTTGTCACTATAGTCCGTTGTCTGGAGATGTAGTTATTTAATGTTTAGTTGTTTATAGAATGGTTGTGACTATAGTCCGTTTCCTAGAGATGTTATTAGAAGGTGTCCGTTTGCTGTAATTCGTCGGAATCATTCACTTGCAGACCAAAAGCTATAACCCGTTGCATGAAATTTGCTCATGAGGCCGGATCATTTGTCAAATTTCTGTAAATAACCCTTGATGAAACAATATCTTTTGTGTTGTATCCACATGTCACGTTTTGGGTTACATTCAGAAATCATCCCAACAATATCATATATAACTATTTCGATAATATCTTAGGTAAGAACTCATCATACACGAACGAATTTTATGCTATTAATTGTACATGTATACCGTTTAATGCAAATGGCATATATATTTTTTCATATTTTATTTTCTATTTTTTATTTTATTAATTGTAAAGAAGTATAGATACTTATTAATTAGAGATCATATCATTTCCATTGTCAATGTATATATTTCAGATGTAAATGATATTTTATAATTAATTGTAAATGACATATAATTTTGTTATATTATATGTTTATGTGAAAACGATATAACATAAACTAATAGTAAAATGACATTGAATTAATCATATTTATTTTTTTAAAAATTTAATTAATAATCGATATAATTGTTAGTGTTTGACATTTGAAATAAGACTAATCGAATAAAGAATCTAATTCAAATATGATTGTTTGATAAATAAAATAATTATTATAAAAAATGATGAGTTAATTTTATCTGAAATACTAAGAAAATTATGGGCTTTATACGTCAGACCTTAGTGTAGAATATAAACCAATTTGTTAAATTATGTTAAATGTATGTGTATGTACGAATCATGTTGGGTTAATCATACAAAAACTGAGATTAATGTTGATTATACTGAGAGTTTAATGTTGACAAAGTCAATTTTTGGGTTCACACTTAGCGGTAAATCTTTTTATTTCACCTCCTCTGATTTTACCAAATAAAAATATGCCGAATAATATTATATTTAAACAGAAATAGTAAATTAAAAATAAATAAATTAACAAATGAAGAAAATAAAATCTTACTAAAGGTAAAGTCGTAAAGGTAACTTTGCCGATCTCTTCATGCAATTTTCGTCGTTTTTAGTTATGATTTCATGTTGATTCCCACATATTTCGCTCGTATTCTGGGCTTCTCAGATGTTATTTACTGCTTTTGCTCGTATTCCCACATATGATATGTTCTGTTTTCTTCTAAATTTCGATATTAATGAAGGTCGTTATGGTTTCCTTGGACCTAATCTGGTTCCTCAATTCAATGTTGGTTTTTCAAATGGCCTAATGACTTGGTTGACTTTTTTTTTATGGTGTCGAGAGAGTTTTGATTTGAGATTGGTGAAATCAAGTGTATATGACAAATTGGGATTTATGCTTTGTATTTCTGAAAAAGGTTCAACTGAAATCCTTTTCAATAAGCTTCTTGTTTCAGTCATATACACTTTGTATTTCAATTGAAAAATCAAGTGTATATGAAACCCTCTATGTAGAATTGTTCAAAAAGATAGATACCAAAACCTAATCTAAAACTTTTTGTAATATATATATATATATAAAGGAGTAATGGTGTTAACAAAAAACTTAAAACTTTTACTTTTTTAATTTATTTTATTTGTTTAATTTTAATTTTAGTTTATTATTTCTGTTTAAAATATAATATTGTTTGACATATTTTCATTAGATAAACTTATTGGAGGTGCATAAAGAGGTTCACTCGTGAACCCAAGAACTGTTCCAAAAATAACAAAATCGCAAAAAAAATAAAATTAAAAAAGTGGTGGATCATATTGGTTTGGTTCGGTTTGAAGCACATGGGAATGTCGGTTCCAGAGAATAACCGACCAACAAGCACTCAATACAACACTTTCAACTTCTCCTATTATTATTTCGGGTATTGTTGCCTTGAGACTTTTTCTTTCAATTTTTTCAACCAATTTTTTTCTTATAAGAAACAAAAATATAATAGTTGCAACTATTTACACACAAGACTTGTCACATAAATAAAAAAAGTCCTCAGGCTTCTCTTATTGGTGTGGACAGACTAGTCATGAAGAAATTGGTTTGGTGAATAAAGGTTGAAAGTAAAAAAAAAAACTAAAGAGGAATATTCAGTCACCTGTTTAATGATTGATACAAAGAACAACGTCATTTTTATTGTTGGGTAATTTTTGGTAATTACCATAAAGCATTCAACTCCAATTAGCAGAATTGAATCAAAATTCTACCATAGCTTGAGTAGAATCCGACTCCACAAAGCAAATATTATACACAGTAAAATAGAGCTTACAGAAAAAGAAAAGAAAAATAAAAAAAATGAAAACCCTTTTCGCCAGAGCCGACAAAAGCAAAAAATGAGATTCAAACTTTGAAATTGTAAAGATCAGAAAAACCAGACTCCTGACCATGTCCATGTGGATTGTTCAACCTTAAAATAAAATTTGAAAAGTAACATGAACTCGTATATAACATAGAAACAAACCAAAGACATTTAGAAACATAGCAAAGACTAGACTTTTCTTCAAGAGAATCCCATCAAGAGTCACATCTGATTGAAATCATCTAGTGTATGGATGATGTTACGTTCAAACTGATAAAAACGAACAGATTGTATTGGACGTTATAACATAAGATGATTTATTGAGACAGCAAATATGGTTCAAAGAGGACGACCAAACCTTTGTTGCATTAATGTCCTCACTTTTTTCCAACCCAATTGGAGCCTTCTTTCTCTCTCAGGTTTTTTAACCAAAATGTCTCCTCACCTGATCTCATGTACTGAAAAAGACAAGTCTTATATTGTGTCTGTTTCTCAACCCAAAATCTATAAAATACAGAACAAGGGAGATAGCATATCTAAGTATCAAGCTTCATATTTCATCATGTATATTCATTTAGTTATATAGAATAGAGAGCTTAGTAAAATATCTTATACAGTGTTAATAATACGCTTGTACAAAGACTATAAATACAAATCTGTAACTAATAGTTCGTTAATGAAGAAAATGGTTATCTAATAAACTTTCTGTTATGGTATCAGAGCCACTAAGCTAAGCTCAGCTTCTTCTTCCTTCTTCTTCTTCGATTCCTCTTGATCTTCTCCATTTTTAACCTAGATTTCTCAGATCTTACTTTGATTAATCGATTTTTTCAGATCAATCACTTTATCTTTTCAATTCCTATCTTCCGCTTCGCCATTTTCTTCAAAGCAAAATTGATTTCTTCAATTTCTTGCTTGATATCTCATCTTTGATCGATTTAAGGTCATATCTTGACTTATCTATACAGATCTGAGCTTCGATTGAATATCAATGGGAAAACGCAAGTGTAATTCGAAATACCGGACAGAATCCTTAGAATCTACTGATGAGGAGTCTCCGAAAACTGCTGAAGCATCTGTTCCCAAAATTCGTGATACTTAGCACGTCAAATCATCTCATCACCTGTTTGAGGTATCCGGTTCCCTTGATAATCTTCATAGTCCATATCACTTGCTTGGATCAGATAATTCTGGTTTAGCGTTAGTCTCAAAGCAATTAGATGGTATGAACTATGGAACTTGGGTGATAGTTGTAACTATGAGCTTAGAAGCTAAGAACAAAACTGGATTTATTGATGGATCAATATTTAAACCTCCGAAAAATGATCCTTACTATAGGATTTGGTGTCGTTGCAATAACTTGGTAAAATCATGGATACTTAACAGCGTGTCTAAGAAGATCTACAATAGTGTACTGTATTTCAAGAGTGCTACTGATATATGGAAAGATTTACATACACGTTTTCACAAATCTAATTTGCCAAGGTTATATAAACTTCGACCTCAACTTCAATCTCTTCGACAAGGAAGCATGGATCTATCTACGTATCATACGCAATCACAAACGTATTGGGAAGAACTGTCAAGTCTTCAAGTCACAAACTGCACAGTTGAAGGATTATTGGCTGAGAGAGAAACAAATCGAATTATTGATTTTCTTATGGGATTGAATGATAGCTATGATCACATAAGGAGTCAGATATTGATGAAGAAAACTCTTCCTACTCTTTCTGAAGTTTACAACATTCTGGATCAAGAAGATTCACAGAGAGTGTCAAGAACTATATCTTCTCAATCAATAGAGTCTACAACATTTCAAGCTGCTTCTAAGCCATACTATGGAAATGTTAAGTCTAAGCCGGTTTGTTCTCATTGTGGTAGGGTTGGACACACAATAGATAGATGTTATAAAATCCACGGATATCCTCCTGGTATGACATCAAAAGGCATAATGCAACTTAGTAATCGTGAATCTAAGCATGCTTCAGTTTCGACCAACATGATTTATACTGTGTCTTCACCTGATATGAGTCAGAAACAGTTTTCTGGAAGCTCTTCGGTTTATTCATCAACAAATCAAAAGGCTCAGGATGTTTCTGTTCCATCAAATGTTTCCAATAGTCAGCCGAGTCAACTTCTCACTCAAGAGCAAATGCAACAAGTCATAGCTTTCTTCAGTTCTTAACTCCATAATCAGAACATCACATCACCATCTCAATATGGACTTCTTGTTTCTCCTTCAGCCGTACCATCCACTTCTAAAGTGTCTGGTACATTTCTTCCTTTATATTCTTTTTCTGCTATTGGCATGCCTTCAATCCTTTCTTCAGGAAATGCTATTATTTCTAAAGATTCATGGGTCATAGACTCTGGTGCAACTCATCATGTATGCCATGATCGAACTCTTTTTACTTTTCTTAAACCACGTTTTAATACCTTTGTTACTTTACCAACTGGTAACTCAGAGAGCATTATTGGTATAGGTCCTATCAAACTTAGTAAGGAAATAGTTTTACAGAATGTGCTTGTTTGTTCCAAATTTTCGTTTTAACCTGTTGAGTGTGAGTTCTTTGACTTTAGATGTTGATAGTACAGTCAGTTTTACTTCTACTGATTGTTTGATACATGATCTTACTCGGGCATTGATGATTGGCAAGGGTAAACGAGTTTCAAATCTCTATGTATTGGATTCAGGTTCTTTGCTCCCTGCTACATCTTTTACAAAACAACAACTTGTTTGCATTAATGTTGTTGATTCCATGACTCGGCATGCTCGTTTAGGTCATCCATCTATGTTTAAGATAAATTATCGTTCTAATAGGTTATCGATTAAGCAGGTTAAGAATAAAACAACAGTTCACTGTAATGTCTGTCCTCAAGCTAAACAAAAAAAGCTGTCATTTCCATTTGATAATAAAATTAGTGATGAATCATTTGACTTGCTTCATATTGATGTTTGGGGTCCTTTCTCCGTAATAACTCATGATGGTTATAGGTATTTTTTTACTATAGTCGATGATCATAGTCGTGCGACTTGGATTTATTTACTAAAGTCAAAATCTGATGTTTTAACCGTGTTTCCTAAGTTTATTGCAATGATAGAAAATCAGTATAAAAGAAAAGTCAAGTCGGTTAGATCTGATAATGATCTTGAGTTGTCTTTTACAACTTTCTATAAAACCAAAGGTATTATTTCCTACCATTCTTGCCCTGAAACACCCTAACAGAATTCTGTTGTTGAAAGAAAACATCAACACATCCTCAATGTTGCTAGAGCTTTGCTTTTCCAATCAATTGTTCCTCTTTCTTATTGGGGAGACTGTGTCCTCACTGCAGTTTTTTTAATTAATCGTCTCCCATCTCCTCTTCTTTCTAATAAAACACCATTTAAAGTTCTCACTTCCAAAACACCAAATTATCATTCTTTAAAAACATTTGGTTGCTTTTTTACAAAAGTAATTCTACTCAATCTCGTACAAAGTTCGATTCCCGAGCTAGAGCATGTGTATTTCTTGGTTATCCTACTGGTTTTAAAGGATACAAGGTACTGGATCTTGAAACTCATAGCATTTCCATTTCTCGACATGTCATATTTCATGAAACAATCTTTCATTTTTCTAGTTCTTCTCTTTCTGATCTAGTTAAAGCTTTATTTCCTAGTTCTGCAAATTCTAATGATTCTACACATTATGTGTCTTCATTTCAGGATGAAACATTGCCTTTGGCTTCTTCATCCTCTGATGCTAGTTTGCCTTTAGCTACTACATCACATCGACTTCGTTCTAAACCGACTTATTTGCAGGACTATCTGTGTCAATCCATTCATTCTCTATATCCTCTTAGTGATTATTTGTCTTCTGACAAACTTTCACCTCTCCATCTTTCTTTTGTTAATTCCATTATTCATCTATCTGAACCACATTCTTATTTTGAAGCTAAGAAGTTCAAAGAGTGGTGTGATGCTATGGATATGGAATATGAGTCTTTAGAAAGTCTTAATACTTGGATCATATGTTCTTTACCTGAGGGAAAAACTACGGTTGGTTGTAAATGGGTTTATAAGCTCAAGCTTCATCCAAATGGCACACTTGAAAGGTATAAAGCTAGACTTGTCGCTAAAGGTTATACTCAGCACGAAGGTATTGATTTTGTTGACACATTTTCCCCTGTGGCTAAAATGGTGACTGTTAAAAGTATCCTTGTTGTGGCGGCTAAGAAGAAATGGTTTCTTCATCAATTAGATATCTCCAATGCTTTCTTGAATGGAGATTTAGAAGAGGAGATTTACATGGTTTTACCTCCAGGATTTGCTGAAAGAAAAGAAATTTCTTTGCCTCCCAATGCCGTTTTGCATCTCAAGAAATCAATCTATGGTCTGAAGCAAACTTCTCACCAATGGTTTATTAAATTCTCCTCCACTTTG
The DNA here is from genome assembly GCA_963922655.1 of Cardamine chenopodiifolia. Taxonomy (NCBI): domain Eukaryota; kingdom Viridiplantae; phylum Streptophyta; class Magnoliopsida; order Brassicales; family Brassicaceae; genus Cardamine; species Cardamine chenopodiifolia. The sequence continues at coordinate 14,576,353 of OZ000482.1, read as the reverse complement.
GTGTCTCTTGGTTTTGAGAAAATCCATGGTGATCATACTCTATTTCTCTGTTCATCTGTGGACCAATTCATTCTGGTTTTAGTTTATGTTGACGACATCATCATTGCAAGTGCTGATGAACATTCAGTTTCTACATTTGTGGACAAACTGAAATCATGTTTCAAGCTCCGAGATTTGGGACAACTAAAATATTTTCTAGGCCTTGAGATTGCTCGTTCTGCATCTGGGATTTTTGTTTGTCAACATAAATATGTTTTGGAGCTCCTTTCAGATGCTGACTTGTTGGGTTGTAAACCTAATCTATACCAATGGATCCGAGTATCAAACTCTGTGCTATGTCTGGTGATCTTTTGCCTAATGCTGAATCCTATAGAAGATTGGTTGGCAAGCTGATGTATCTTACAATCACAAGACCTGATATATGCTTTGCTGTCAACAAACTATGTCAGTTTTCTTCAGCTCCCAGGACATCCCATTTACAAGCAGCTCACAAAATCTTGCATTATCTTAAATGTTCTATTGGTACTGATTTATTCTATCCAGCTGATGATGATTTTCAGATCAAAGCATTTTGTGATGCTGATTTGGCTAATTGCTTGGATATAAGACGTTCTGTTTCTGGATCATGTATATTCATTGGTGAGTCACTTGTTTCATGGAAAGCTAAAAAGCAACATGTTGTATCTCTGTCTTCTGCGGAGTCTGAATATCGTTCTATGTCAGACACTGCTAAAGAAGTTGTTTGGTTATCTCGTCTACCAGGTCAGGAAGTGAAGCAAAGCGGAGGAACCCCTGTTCATTCATGTGGCTTCTTCTTTACGCCCAGTTCTTTATTGTGACAGTACTTCTGCTCTGCACATTGCCAAGAACCCCATTTTCTACGAGCGAATTAAACACATTGAATCTCAATGTCATTCTATCCGTGAAAAGGTTGAGGCTGAGGAACTAACTTTGTTGCATGTTCGTACTGAGAATCAATTGGCAGATGTTTTTACTAAACCTCTTTTTCCCACTCTGTTTCATCACTTCATATCCAAGATGGGTTTGATTAACATCCTAACGCCATCTCGAAGGGATATCAAACTTCATATTTCATCATGTATATTCATTTAGTTACATAGAATAGAGAGCTTAGTAAAATATCTTATACAATGTTAATAATACGGTTGTACAGAGGACTATAAATACAAATATGTAACTAATAATTCATTAATTCATTAATGAAGAAAATGGTTATCTAATAAACTTTCTGTTACTAAGTCTTTGCTTTGATCAAATATATAAACAACAATCATGGTAAACTCCGATGAGACCTCTGTCGTAAATCACGTCAAGAGTGGCTTCCGAGCTGGAATGACATTCATAACCCACACAGGATTAGATGCAAGGGCTGCGGCAAAGCCTCCGAAGAATGCGTTCATGTCCATGACATTGCGGACAGCTGGAGGTTTCAGCTCCAAGTTCAGAGAATCCCTGTAATAAGCAGCTCGTCTTGCCCATCGCCTTGCATCTGCTTCAAACACATCCAACCCCTTTTCATGACAATGGCCCTAGAAGGCACTTTAGTAAGCCTTTCCGGCCACTTGAAAATAGTTCCCTAAGCATATTCTCCTTTGACGGCCGATGGCCTAGTAACGCACTTCCTCAACTTATAATACCTGAAACAAGGAGAAAAAACAAAAGACTTGAATTTTGTCTTTTACAAGATTTCAATACAGTTCAAAAGTCATATCCACAAAACTATACAACAAGAAGAATTCACCATGCATCACTTGGCGGGACAGACCCATCACACAACTCTAGCCCAAACTCCTTCTGGCAGGGTAGACAAGAATCTCCAATAGGCTTCTTCCAGATGACAGTGTTTCCATCAACCGCAATTAGCTTATAGCACAAAGCTCTAGCCACCGCCTGAAGATCAGCCCACTCTTTGTCTTGTTTAGCCCATTGTACAGGTGGGCCAGAGATTACAAGATATCCTCCAGGCCGCAGTAACCTATCAACTTCAATGAAGTAAGTTGCATGGAGACAAATCACCAAGGAAGCAACTAATGGAGAGAGTGACATAGAAACCAAAAACCCAAGCAGGAGAGATAGTTTCTAATAATTTCGTTTGTTTACAGCCAAAATAGTGAAAATACAACTTTTTCTCCATATTTCAGTACATATCCCCTTTAATCATGTACAATGGTTTTCGTTTTGTTATTTCGTAAAGAAAAAAAATGGTTTCTCTTTTAAAAAGAAAAAAAAAAGTGGTTTATCTTTCTCTACATGGAAAATAGCTATTCAAATAGTGTAAAAACATTCATAATTAATTTACGCGTCTCTCTGATTTTTGTCAAATTAGGATAACCGGTATTGGAAATCGAATTCCAATATTGAAATAACAAAAATAAGACACTCACACAGTAGTAATCCGCATTAGGGCGACATTCCATTGTTAGCTGTACGACGTTGTAATAAATACCGTTGAAGCTATTCACGTGCTACGCGCTCCGGAGCGTGCCGTTTGGATAATCGACTGAAACAAAATGTAGTTTCACTAAATCGAAGATTATTTAGATTTCAATTTAAAATGTATTTCTTTAAATAGTAAGATGAATATCAATCCATTGTAGTCGTGGTTAGGTGACTTTAAGAGTACAAGTGACTAAGGGATGTATGCATCCAGTTATTAAGTCAAGTGACTAAGGGCTTAATTTTATAGAAAACTACAAAAATAGTCATATTTTAAAAAATTAATAAAATAGTCTAAATCTTACACCAAAACTGAAATCACAAAAAAGGACAAGCACTAAGTGACTAAGGTCCAAAAGCATAACCTTTAATATATCCTTTTTTTAATCTGTTTGTTAATTTAAATGTTTATTTTCCAATACCATAAATTAATAGAGACACGGAAAATTAGCATTTACAATAAATATTTAATTAATATCTACTTAGGTGGGGAGATATATGGAAAAGCTCACTCGTATCGTTGCCTCATATAATTCCACTGTATAAATAAAAAGCATTCATCTTACACATGAAACAAAGAAATAAAAACGAATTCTTTTTACATATTTTGTGAAATTCCTAGACAAAGTTTCGCTTTTATTTTTTTAGTTCCCTGGTGAGTCATGGCTAACGATCGGTGGCCGTCGAAGCTAACGAAGTTATCAGTCAGATCAAAACACACTAATCTATACCGCGTGATTCTAATAGCGATCGTCTGCGCCGCGTCCTACTTCGTCGGAGTATGGCAACATTCCGGTGGTGGAAGAATCTCACGAGCTACCCTATCAAACGACGCGCTCACTTCCGTCCCGTGCACGTTTCCTCATCAAACTACACCGATTCTCACCTTCGCTGCCCGTCATACATCCCCTGACCCTCTTCCCGCGGCGACAGCGGCGCGTGTGGTTCAAATCCCTCCGTGTGGCGTGAAATTTTCGGAGTATACACCGTTCGAGTTCGTGATACGGTCTTAAATTTCCCAAGAGAGAGGCATATATAAAGAGAGAGACACTGCCCGAAAAAAGACAGAGATACTCCCGTGCCTGATTCCAGCGCCGTACGGTTATACAGTGGCCGAAGAGCCATGACTTAGCGTGGTTTGGTAACGTGCCACACAAGGAGCTAACGGTGGAAAAGAAGAATCAGAAGTGAGAAGGCCAAAACCGTATTTCTAACCGTAACCAATTAGTTTTTAACTATAACCGGACCGTATTAAATGGTTAATAACCGTAAGTGTTAACAGTGAAAATATATTAATTATGGTTAAAACAAATTATTAACCATAATCATTAGTTAACCGAAATCGAAAAAAATGTTGATTAACCATGTAATATAACCTAAAAATATAATCGTAACCGTTATAAAAATTAAACAAAATTTACATGGTAAGTATTATTTAAAATATCATCATCTAATTATTTCAGTAGAGGTTAAAATATTTTTAATAAAATAAAAATATCACTGATATTGATTATTATTATAATTATTAAATAATTGAATAAATAATTGAATTATATTTAACCATAATAACTGTAAATGTATATAATCGTAATCGTTTTTAACCGTTACCGTATAGACCATAACCGTATATTAAATGACTAAAATTAAAATTAAACAAAAATTATAAATATAACCGAGAACTGTAATAAGCGTAGCCGTGGTCATGATAGAGTAAGGTACGAGAAAGATAGGTTCTTATTTCCTGGTGGTGGTACGATGTTTCCACGTGGAGCTGATGCTTACATTGACGAGATCGGACGGTTGATAAATCTCAGAGATGGTTTAATTCGGACAGCCATTGATACTGGATGTGGGGTAAGTTTAAATTACATTACTCTGTTTTTTTCTTCTTAATCTTGTTCCTTCTGTATTTTTCATTTGGTGTCTCTGTTTCTTTGGCTCTGCTTCATGTTACCATGTTCATCCCATGCTTGTGATGTCATAAATTTTGACTTTTCTGTAGCGTGTAGATAAAAATAATTGATGATTGTGCAATTACATTGAAATAATCTATATTGATGTTCCCTTTGTCCATGGATTAACGTAAAGGCGTGTATTGTATTGCTCTATACGCACTTATTAGTTGATTCAGGTCAAATCAGAGAAAATTAGTTTCAAATTCGTCTGCAATATCCCATTAGATTTGTGAAGTAGTTTTGCATTTGTTAATTGTTAGTTGTATTTAAAATTTCAAAAGATTAGAATTTTGTTCATAAAATCAGTTATCATTTATGACTAGAAGAATATTCTGACAGAGCATCGAAGTCAGGGGTAGATAAAAATCAATAGGATCAAAACCAGAAACAATTTGTTAAGTTTTCCTAATTTTCTGTTTCTCTTAAAGGCAATGAATAGAAACAATTTTATAGATTCCATTTTATTTGTTATTGCTTTGTTAGGCTGTAATACTCTATTACCTTCTTTTTTTATCCCAAAGAAATGAAATTGTAGTATACAGTCAAGTAAATGCTGGCTAGAGAGTCATTAGATAGAAAATGTGGTTGTAATTTTCTTATCATTGATAGTTTCAATCTTCATTTGGAAGTAAAGTGGTCAAACGACTTTTAAACTTGTGTTTTGTCTTATAGGTGTAGATAGGTAATTACAGATTATGTGAAATAATTTTATGGACCGTTTAAACTAATGATAATAATAGGTTGCGAGCTTTGGGGCGTATCTAATGTCGAGGAATATAGTAGCGATGTCGTTTGCACCAAGAGACACACACGATCAGGTTCAGTTCGCACTTGAGAGAGGAGTCCCTGCGATCATTGGAGTCTTAGCCTCCATTAGGCTCACATTTCCGGCTACAGCCTTCGACATTGCTCATTGCTTTCGATGTCTCATCCCTTGGGGCCAATAAAGTAATTTCACACTCACATTCTCCTTTGCATGTCGCTTCTTAGAAATGTGTGTGTTTGACTAGTGCTTGGTGTGACCAGACGGGACGTATTTGATAGAGGTGGACAGAGTACTGAGACCGGGCGGGTATTGGATTCTGTCTGGACCGCCGATTAACTGGCAAAGACATTGGAAGGGTTGGGAGAGAACAAGAGACGATCTCAACTCGGAGCAGTCTGAGATCGAGAGGGTCGCTAGGAGCTTGTGTGGAAGAAATTAGTGCAGAGAGACGATCTTGCAATTTGGCAGAAACCCACCAACCATATTCACTGTAAACGCAATCGGATAGCTCTAAGACGCCCTCCGTTCTGCCACCGGATACAACCAGACCACACCTCGTATTTGATTACTCTACAAGAGATGGTCTCATTAGAAAACAAGATTTGTATTTGATTAGATGATCATAGATTTGCTCTGTTTTGGGTTTCAGGTACACTAAGCTTGAGGGCTATTTGACTCCATTGCCGGAAGTAACAGGAACTGAGATTAAAGAAGTAGCGGGTGGGAAGTTGGTAAGATGGCCTGAGAGATTAAATGCTGTTCCTCCGAGGTTCAAGAGTGGAAGCTTGGAAGGGATCACTGAGGATGACTTTTTCAACAACACAGAGACATGGCAGAGAAGAGTGTCTTACTACAAAAGATTTGAACAGCAGCTAGCGGAGACGGGGAGATACAGAAACTTACTTGACATGAATGCTCATCTTGGGGGTTTCGACTCTGCCTTGGTCGATGATCCTGTCTGGGTCATGAACGTTGTCCCCGTGGAAGCCAGTCTCAACACCCTTGGAGTTATTTATGAGCGAGGGTTGATCGGAACGTATCAAAACTATTAAGGTTCCTATTCCTAATAACCGAATAAGCATTTTTTTGGGAAGCTTTCGTTGATTCTTTTAACTCTCTTAACAGGTGTGAAGCAATGTCAACGTACCCAGGGACATACGATTTCATCCATGTTGATTTAGTGTTCAGTCTGTACAGAGACAGATGTGACATGGAAGATATCTTGCTAGAAATGGACAGGATTCTAAGACGAAAGGGAAGCGTGATCATCAGAGACGACATTGATGTGTTAACCAAAGTGAAGAAGATAACAGATGCGATGCAATGGGAAGGGAGAATAGGAGATCATGAGAAAGGGAGAAGATTTTGTTTCTTGTAAAGGAGTACTGGACCGCACCTGCGCCTGATCAGTAATCAGATCCTAGATCAAGCTGGGAATAAATCATATAACTTGTAGCTCCATTCTTTCTTCTTCAAATATTTTGTACACACTAAAAGACTTTGGGGGGGAATGAAGAAACAACAGATCAATTGTTATAAACCGAAGATTCATTGTGAGACTGAGTTCTAGAGACAATTGTTATAAACCCACAACAACTATGCATTGGATCTATTTGCTTAATCTTGAACTCAACTAGTTTCTACTATCATCATCTCAGTTTACATTGCTACATCAGAGTAGTTCCAGAAACAGCGCTTCTTGTTTGTTGGTGAGACTGAGTTCCTCAAAAGTTAAGGTACCGTCTTCAAGGCTGAAAGCACGTCGAGGATACGGTCTTACCTGTTTACCAACAACATTCACACCACTTATAAACATTGCAGTACAGAAAATATAAACCAACATGCAGGGGATGGCAAAACTCGAATCCATAGAAGTTAAAGTGAAATACTGCAGGAGAATATCTATCGTACATCACAGGGCTTACCATTCTATATGTGCCAGGTTTGACTAATCCAGCAGCATCTATGAAGTCGAAAAGGTACTGCAATTCAACAAACAACTGTTAGGGAATCTTGAATACAAAAAATGTTTACCACACTAATCACTTGAGACTCACAAACTTCACCTTAAGCTTGTCTGATTTGAGAAACCGGCGACCATGGCGGCTGCTATCTGGCATTCTAACTAGTAGAGTGATGGCATCTTCATTTTCGACTGATGGCTCGATGGGAAGCGTTTCCTTCTCCGTAGTAGAAGATCTCTCAGGTTCCTGCCACAAGTGAAGTACCCGAAACAGTTGTGAAAATAAGAATAAACAATAAAATTGACGAACCAGAGGAATGCCAGCTTTCACTGGACAGGGCATTACACACTAGATTTCTAGTCATGAAATCAACGGTAACCACATTTCGCAGTGAAAACATTTTGCTTTAAGATTCACTATGATATATTGAGCAAGTGTATAAAATTCTTTGATAGTTGAAAATCTACAGGTTTACTCTGATTACAAGCCCTAATTTTGTAGGATGAGGAATTAGTTAGAGCCCGAGTTATGTTCATGAAATGCCTCAAAACAAATCAGCTTACCTCTCCAATCTTATGGGAAGATTGTGACTCCATGTCAATCCCAGGCTGATTATTATGTGAAGCACTCTCTTTAGCTACTCCACTAAAGAGTGCCTTTTCCAGCATTATTGCCTCCTGTAGCTCTTTTGACGGAATGCCACCCCACTAGTAACATAACACAAGAACACTAGATCAACTAGAAGCTAGTCACTAAAAAGATGCTCTTAACTTGCTACTTTCACAGGTAAGAAAAATCAATCTTGTTTGAATAACTTACCTCTTCAGGATAAGAAGCTTCAATATTCTGGAGATCATGTCCGTACTGAGAGCTAGTATCAATTGGCTGCTTTTGTTTCATCTCTTCACGCTTGTCTTGCACTAGAGAGTTCTCAGGCTTCAAGCACAAAGGTGTTAGTTAGCAAGATAGCTTAAAGAGTTTCAACCCGTTAAATCAAGGAGAAACTTAATAAAAGTGTGTTTAGCTTCTTAGTATGTATATGGATGTCCGCCAAATAAATTGGTGAATCTATAAAAGGAAGCATCCTACCTAATTGAGCATGCATACATAAGATATATTATCTGATAGCTTATGAATCGGAAGGCTGGAAGATTGAGGCATATTAGAGGAGAGAAATTCAGTTTCACACCTGATATCTGCTACTTTCAATTGTATTAGATGGGCATGGGTCGTGATGCTCTATGGAATAAGGCATAAATTCAGCTAGCTGCTCTCGAAACGAACTCTCTTGCTCTTCCAGCTGAAAGCCATATATTCTAAGGTTAGACATCACCTACATCGGCAAGCACATAGCAGATGCAATATCTATCAAATACCTCTAAAGACATCGAAATTGCACGGGTGATGTCCTCGTCTTCCCGGTTAATAAGCTCTCTTTGAGATAAAACGCTAGATGGATCCTGCATCAATAACAAAAAAGAAAAGAAAAAATGTGTGAGGCTACTGCAAAGTAGGAGCTAACAGGGTGAAGCTAGAATATTATTATACATTTTCCAAACTATGTCCTGTGTTGTGACGACCCTCTTGAAAATCCTTCTTTGAAGCCTCAATGGCAGCTCTGATCATTTCTTCTTCTGCATCGTCGCTATGGACAGTTGATTCTGCATCCCTATATGTCCCACTATGGACCTGGGATCCATAGCTTGGTGAATGTCTAAGTCCAGGAGGATGAATCTGATCATTTCCCCAGGTAGAGTGAGCAGGGAACCCTGTGGCTTCTCCTGTATGAGATGATAGAGAAGGACTTCCAGAGAGAGCAGAGCCACTGAGTTGCCTAAGGATATTTCGTCTGTAATTGGGATCTAGAAGTAGAGACGGTCTAAAAGCCCGAGCAGCCGAGAGGATAGATGGAAGTGCGCCTTGAACTGGCCTAGACTCGTTACCATGAATCTGATTGTTATCTTCCACAACATTGTATTCTGAACGAGTGTCTAAGCTTGGGCCATAACTGGAAGAACAACCCAAAAAATAAAGGCAATAATACACCATGAAAAAACAAAATCAAAGAAGATAAACTCAAAAACTCTGAAAAACTGAGAAACATACATGCTTCTTTCCACATCTCTAAAGTGTGAATTGACAGCTTCAGTGAGATTATTGCCATGTTCCTGCTCAAAGTTTTACAGAAATTTCAACTTGTGGTAGTGCAAGAACGCAAAGATTCGTAGATCTACACAGATATACAAACGAATACGATGATGAATGTGCATAAGCAGAAACCTAAAACCTTAACTCTCCCAGTTCAATAAAATTTCAAATCTATCAGCAGCACTAACACATTTGATCGCAGAACTAACCGAATCTTTACTAGATTACTTAATTAATATTGAGTGAATGCATTCCAGAAAAGTGTCAGTCTCGGAGAAAGAAAACAAAAAACCTCAAGGCTTTGAATCGCGAGTGACTCGGACGCGCCAGTGATGCTCATATAAGACTGGATGGCGTCTCTCGTCGGTGTTACCATCTCCGCCGGAGAATTCAATTGCTGTCAGTTAGAGAGCAAGAAACTCGCCGGGAATTATGGAAGCAAACGGCGTTATAATATTTGCTTTGTAAAGCAAGATTGGTTCAACTGATTCGAACCGACGGTGATGAGTCTGCACAACGGTGACGTAATCAATAGATTATAAAATTATGAAACCTGGCAATTAATTACTTATTTATTTAAACTAAACAAAATGCCTTAACTTTTGTTTCTTATTTTCTCCCTAAGCTTTTTTATTTATTTTTTGCTTTATGTCAACTTTACAAGCTCAATAATTCATACACCTTTTCCTTCTTTTTTTCATCCACAGTTACTTTTTTCATATTAGAGTAGATTTAATTAATACTACTTTTTATGTTTCTGTCTCAATAAGAATTTTTCAGACAATATAAAACATATTAAAATTTTAGTATAACTGTCTATTAATAAGTTAGTTTTAAACATTGTAATTTATTTATTCTTTCCCCAAAATTTCTATTACAATCTAAAATGATAGTTTTTTTTGTTTCTGTCAAGAATTTCAATTTAAGTTGCAATAGGAAGAAAAAAACATCACATGAATAATATTATCGAAAACAATGCTTAGTTTATTTTTATTTTTATTTTAACTAAACATTTTCTACCATTACTGGTTCACCAACTTTATCGAAAGCTAGGGAATGGTCTACTTTTCTAATTGCATAGAATAGAAGGCATTCAATCACCATTAATTAAATTTGGTGAGTAAAGAAAAAGCGGCTAAATATTATTTTTTAAAGGAAAAAATATATTTTAGCGCTAAAATTACATAACTAACCTTTCTGTTGACGATTTGGGCCTGTCGTTGAATGCATCATCGTCTTCGAAGGTCTCTGTCAAATCTATCATCCCCCAACTCAATTCGCTAAGGTCACCATCGCTCTATCTGATTACCGCTAAGAAATCAGGTAACAATTCCCTCATTTTTCTCGTATGTGTTCATCGGATTTCTACATTCCGGCTATTGTTTTCGTGGTTTCCGCGGCTATATTCATCCTCCGATTGCGTCTATTTCGCATCCTTCGTCGTTGCTTAATTTCATTATTGATGAACAGTATGAGTTTTCAGTTCTCGGAAATCTTCGTTTTGGTATATAGATTTGAGTTCCCTCGTCCAATCTGAACCGTCCGTCTCTGATTGTGATTCCACCGCTGACCCGTCGGAATTTTACCAAATTACTGTTTGTTTTGTGTCAATTTTCAAGTAATTGCATCCTTCCTTTGCAATTTGCTGATGTGAAATCGAAAAGTTTAGGTAATTTCATATGTTGCTTATAAAGTTTTCAATCTTTTTGTAGGGTGAATTGAGTTTGATCGAACAGGATGGATTTTGTAAACAATCTTGATACCGACACGTCGCTATCAATTCTTTCGTGTCTAGATGATCCATCAGATATTTTCCGTGCTAGTGCTGTCTCACGCTCTTGGCGAGAGTTTGGTAAGCTCATAATCCTCTTTAATGGTTATTTATCTTCAATGTTTCAAATGTGATTATATGTTAATATGAGTTGTTTCTATTGAATCATGAGTATGGTGGATTAGAATATTACCTCTTGGCTCTTGTTTCCCTAAAACCGCTGTTAAATGTTCTGAGAATGGGTTTGCATTTGCAGTGATTAATTACAGTCTCTCCAAGAATCTATGCTTGAAGTTGTTCCATCAGCTATCTAATGTGGATCATGTAATAGAGACAAGTAACGATAGAAATAAAGAGTCCTCTGAAGCCGGGTCAAGCAGTCTCATTGATACAAGGCTACTAGAAAGAGAGCACAGGGCTTATACTTTATTGGCTAGAGGATGCACATCTTCCCCTATCAAAAGCTGTATTGCTGATGCCATTATTGCTTCTAGTACTGATAATTTCCCAGCAGAAAGCATCTTAAACACGCTTGAAGAAAGAGATCGGATTGGTACAACCCCTTCATATTGGTCGAGTACAGGGCAACACAGAACTTCGGTGCCCGAAACACTTCTCTACAAGTTGAGAGGTGATTTGTGTGTCATTACTGAAATCAGTGTTCAGCCTTTCCAAGGTACCAATGCCATTCTTGTGTTAAACGTTTCTTTTTGCATTTCTAATTGATTTTTATTGCTTTATGGTTCCCCATTTTCTGCAGCTTATTTTCAGCGTGGTCGTCCAATATACTCTTCACATTATGTTCGTTTCCGGTTGGGTCACCACAAAAACAATTCAGAGGATAAAATAGGTGAGTCAGGAAAGAGTCCAGTTGAAACCAACTACATATGGACTTACACTTCACAAGAGTTTGCAATGGCTCAGGTGTGTTACAAATCATTGTCTTCTTTAGCATAATACAAAATCTTGTTCCTGAACTGTTGATAACCAATGATGGTTTCTATGAGTAGGAGAATCGATTGCAGAACTTTAAGTTTCCAGAACCCGTTCTTTGCATTGGTGGGTATATGCTACTCGAGTTTCTAGGTCGAGTTCAGACACAAGAAATGGATGGCCAATACTATATATGGTATACATCTTCTCTCCGTATTGGTCTGGATTTCTTGTAAAACTTTACAACTTCCGCAATGTGAAAGTAGTTTATGTTAACTGTTTTTGCAGCGTGTCGCATGTCAAAGTGATGGGAAGATCACTAGCAAAATCATTTCGAGTAGAGAATCTGAATGACAGTGGAAAATTTGGATTGGAGGTTCTGAGTTACAGTGATCCAGTAGAAATGGATGAGACGGATGAAGAGGCCGGGCAAAGTCCGTTTAGGCCGATGAGAAACCTTGAACAGCTCTTGAATTTCTTGCACAGGCATCCTCTCGACGTTGTCGACTATGTTTGGCCTGAATCTGACAACGAGGATGCTGAATCAGACCAGGAGGAGGTTTAGTTACTGAATTACTACTTTCAGTTATTCTCCTCTTTTTTTTTGGCTTTTTAAAAGAATCTTTAGCTGTTTAACAGCTTTTGTGAGCAGTTTTAAAAGCTTCTTCTCCAGCCATTTTGGCTCTTGGCTCTGTTTTTTTTTATTATATCATCTTTATTAATAATAAAACAGTGTGTTACAGACACAAGTAGAAAGTTAACAGCCATTTTGGCTCTCTCTCTTATCTTTATGTGTTGTAATAATTGTCACTATTTGGAAATTACTTAGGCTTGGTGACAATACCGTGTGTATTAAGAAACGGAAGAATGTAGGTTTAAAGTTTGTGCCGCTAACTCGTCATTCCAGAGAATTGAATCGATCAATGATTTGAACAACTAGCAAAGATAAAGAGTTTATTTGAAATTTTCAAGAAACCAGCAAAACCAATTCTGAAGAAATATAAAAGACATCTGAAGAACAACACAAGTTCAAACATGTAACGACTTTTACGCGAGAAACACAAACTAGAAAACCAAAAACGAACAACTCATACTAAAGGAGACAGGCAGAGCAATGAAGATCTTTGTATTTTTAAGGTTTGAGCACATTGGCCAGATCATTGAAGATCTCATCAAGACGCTCCTGATTCTCTTCCTTATCCAAATCAGATGTAGAACCTTGTCCCTCCTGCAGATCATTTGCAAGGTCAGCGAGACTGATTCCATCCAACATCTCCAGTTCATCTGACGGTCCATGTGTCTGCATTTGTGGCTGAGCAGCAACATTCTTGTTTGAGGACTCTTGCGGACTCAATGGAATCTGATGATGACCCAGAGACTCCCAAAAGCTCTCCATAGGCAGAAAATCTTGGTCGTCGAATTCATACTCTTCTGTCCCAAGACCATATTTGGTTACTTCCAAGTAAATACCACAATAGACGAAGAATGGGATTAAAAACAACAATAAGTTTCACATAATTAATACCATATCTCAAAGATTAGCTATGACAAAGCAGAACATAATTACTACCACATCTCAAAAATCATCCATGATATTACAAATTTACAGTCACTCCAATATTATTGAAGATCAGAGAGGCTCACCAAAAGCAGGAAAATCTTCTAGTTCTTCCATGATACGAACCAGTTCTGGCTCCTTTTGCTCACTACCTTCTCCATTCTTCTTTATCTCTGTTGGTTCCTTTCTATCATTGTTGGCTTCTTCTGAATGCATCATAAGATTTTGTACATTGGTGGATATAAGTTACAAAAATAAAAGAGATAGAACAGTAACTCACCCATATTTGGGACTGCTTCTAAAGTTTCGTTTTGTAGGTCATCTGCATGAATGAATTTTGGTTTCTTTTGTTCTACAACATTAAAGCCACAGACCTTTTCTGTTTGTTCTCCAGTATATGTATCCGCTCTTTCCTTTCTTTTATTATTTTGCCCGAGATCACCTGCATAAAACAAAGTTTTGGTAAATCTCAATAGCTAACAAAAACGTAAGAGGAGATGAAATGGATATGTTCACCATCTGTATTGTCCATATGAGAGTTCTCTTCTCTGTTCATGTTTTTCAAAAACAATAAAACCAATGCTTAATAGTCAAAAGCCTTGTAGAAGTAGAGAAGATGAGAGAATCACATGAAAATACACCCAAAGAGACTTTTATAATCGGAAAAAACAGAATGAAGGGAAAGGCAATCTAACTTGATTAAATTGGAAGATGAATTTTGCAAACATATCAAGAACTAAATCTTGACCTGGATACACTTAATATATGCAACAACGAGCCTCCACGTTTCACCATGCGACACGCTACAACAGATTCTAGTCAGCCTTATTAATACATTTCAAAAACTACCACTGAAATGCAAAGTACTTTTAAATGTGTTTATTCCCACGCATGCGAAGCAGTTGCCGTTACTTTTATTGGTCAAAGATGCAAAATAAATGATATTCAGTTCAAGCAGGACTGGAAGGAAAGCAAATCAATCAGTCAACAAATAATGCATGCTTATGTATGCTTATTAAGAACTTTAATCAAAGGAGGACTGGGATTTAGTGACCTGGAAGGTTTTAACTTGGCTATGCTTGGGAAACAACTCTGGAGATTGGCTGTAGAGCCAAATTCCCTAATGGCAAGAGTTTACAGAGCTAAATACTTCCCATCTAAGTCGGTTCTAGAAGCAACTTTGGGACAGAGGCCATCCTTCGCATGGAGGAGTATTTTTGCTGCAATGGATGTAATGAAAGAAGGTCTGAAGAAGGACTTTGGAGATATATCAGACCTCAATGTTCTTAAGGATCCATGGCTCTCAACTCATCCCCCAAGATCCCAGCACTCAAAAGAAATATAGACCTGAATTGCATACATATGGGGCCTATTGAAAGATGAGGATGCAGATGAATGGAGATGGCCAATGGTACAGGAGTTGTTTGAGGAGAGGGATCATAGGTATATTGGACAGATCAGGCAAGGATTTAACAACCATTAGATGCCCTTCTCCTGGATTTATAATAGTGATGCAGCTTACACGGTCAAATCAGGCTACTGGGACTGGCTGAATAGAATTAAAGGGACTGAAGATAGCAGAATGATCCAGCCTAGCTTGAATCCTCTTTATCAAGCAATCTGGAGGTTAAAGCCTCCCCTAAAATCCAAAATTTCCTCTGGAGGGTTCTCTCAAATTGTTTAGCAATGGACCCAAATATGGCAAAGAAGAGGTTAACTAGATCAAGTGATTCTCCAAGACGTGGTGAGACGAATGAGACAGTTAACCATGTTCTCTTTGAATGTCATTTTGCTCAGCTAATTTGGGCATTGTCCCCAGTTGCCTCCCTATTCTATCCAGAAGCCTCAGGTTCGGTATATACCAATCTCGCCTCTTGTTTGTTTAAGGAAGAGGGATAGAATGATGATTTTCAAAAACGGAAAATGGTATGGCCCTGGTTATTAGGGAGGCTCTGGAAGTTAAGGAATGAGTTGTGCTTGACCAGTCACCACGAAGATGCTCAACAAGTGGTCAAGAAAGCTGTAGAGGATTTAAAAGAGTGGATGGAAGCTCACCCGGATTCAACAAAGACTCAACCGATGGTAATAAACCTGAAAACAAGATGGCAGCCTCCTCCAATGGGTATGTATAAGTGCAATGTAAATGCAGCGTGGAAGAAGGATGCTGACACGTGGAGTTGGATGGATATTAAGAGATGACAAGGGGAAGGTTAGGTGGTATGGAGCAAAGGCATACCCGGTATTGCTATCGAGTCTTGAAGCGGAAGCTACAGCTTTATCTTGGGCTATGAGGTGCTTGGATAATCTTGGATTTGGTAATGTGATGTTTGAGTCCGACTCTCAAGTGTTGATGAAGGCAGTAAGTAACCCATTGTTATGGCCAAGACTAACAAAGTATACTGCAGATATCCTAAGGCCACAGGGACATAACCTACAGCCTATCCAAGGACGTGAAGCCAATGAATGTGCGGACCTCCTTGCATCGAAAGCTTCGTCCCTATCTCTTTATAGTGCTATTTTAGATTGTAGTAATCCTGATTGGCTAAAGCCTATTGTAGAACGCGAAGAACACGAATGTTCTTTAAGTATTTGAAATGAAAATTAGCATGTTTGAAGGAAGAAAATAAAATCAAAGGAGACACTTCAAAATTGGCTTGACAAAAAAGAACTGAAATTTATTAGTAGAAAAGATTTGAAGACAATTCCCTGATATAATTTGTCCAAATAACTCTTAAGAAACCATAAATTGAGTGCAGAGATGAAGAGATAATGCAACATAACTTCAAGCTTGCAACAAATTTATTTTTGATTCTCACAGTTGCTGACAGTAACAATACACAGAGAGCATAACTATGAGTCTATGATTATGAGTCAAGCATAGTTAGCTTTCCGAACGGGCTCATGTCCAACCTGTTGTGAGCCAATTCTGAAAGCCAACTATTTTTGACACAGCAGAGATTTTGCAGTGCAGTGTGTGTTCCCTATGAGTAGTTATGCTGAAGAAATGCATTTGCAGAAATGGACTGGTATGATGAGTGTATAGAGATGCGTTTTAAGAATTCATGCTCAAACTTATAACACATATATAGCAAAACAATAAACCAGCAAGCAAAGGAAGAATTACAGGGCCAAAAGGAGAAAAGGACTTAATAAAACCATACCTTTTCACAAAGTCATTGCTCAGCTTCACCTAAGAAGACAGACTGAAGATATCCTATGCATTCATCTCATTCACAAGCTGTCAACATAGTCATCATGATCATGAACCTAAGTTTCATTCGGTCCATTTAATGAATCAACAGTTTCTTTATCGTCAATCAGCCCATCTTGTTCCACACATGATTCTGCTGGCTGGCCATGGCTACCACAAAAGATTATGCCCACATCCAGTAGTCTGCACGAAATATCTCATCACATTTATGAATGTCTTGCACAGAATAAAGTTGTTTGGGAGAAACAGTCACAGTCAAATAAAAAAACGCATAAACACTAACATCTGGATAAACCTTTCGAGTATCGGTGATGGGAACCTGCGCACAGACAACATACCCTTGATCGCACACTTAGCCCCAAAGTGGAGGCATCCTGTCAGAAGTGAAAGAAGCATTCATATGGCCTTCACTGTTTAGCAGAGCACAGAACCAAAAACCAAAAAAATTACTGAACATGCAGTGAGAAGGAAGGTAAAACAAAAGACAAACAAAAAACTCTCGTTCATCTGCTTAATGTTTTAGGATTGTTGGTATATACTAAAACAGCTTTTTACAGGTTTATCAACAAAAACAAAGAAAACGAAACCACATTTATACCAATTGAGATAACTTTTAATAAAAATCAATAAATACTCTTTAGTATCTACCGACTACAATAGACATCGCCAGGTCACTGGACCTTGGGACTAGACACAAGAACTGAATATAGCAAAGCTCCAACAAACCTTTTGAGTTCCGATTATAAAATTATTAACTATACATAAGCAGAAGCTCCAAATCTTGCAACAGGCAGAGCGAAACATCTTAGGTCCCACATATTTTGTCTTATTCTCTACCAACTAACTTAATTATATTTAGCAATTCCTTTCTTCATCATCTTGAGATCTCCATCAAGAAGCTGCCTCTCTCTTTCCATAAACTTCCATCAGCGACACATAAATACATCTTAACATTCCTAAACATTTCACTAGCCCACTTCCTTCTTTAAGATATTTTCCCTTTGTTTTCAGACACTTTCTTATCATCGGTTCAGTGTTTTTCAAGTTCAGCTACGTACCTGAGCCAAAGAGAGTGTTTCACAATGGAACTAAGGCCGAGAATGCTCAAAGACTGCCTCTTGGAAGATTCCAATTCCTGTTCCTCAAACGGGTTCAAATCGATTCCTAGACCGCCTCCTGTCAACTCATTCTCAATGATATCAAAGAGGAAACAACCCAATGCATTTCAGGCTGTGATTAACGCCGTCAAGAATCTCCGTTCCACTGCCGTTAATTCCGCTCCGTTGGGGATCTTACCAAGAAGCCTCTGTCGGAGGTTAACATCCCAGAACAAAGCAGAAAACCAAGCAAGAATCAGCGTCGTTCGAGCAAAAGACATCGTGTGGTGGAGCTCATCTAAGGACCTGCATGAGGACACATCACATTTCGAACAGTCTCCGCCTCATCAGTATACAACCAAGACAATGACAACAACCACGGGATCCTCCTCCACCACCAGCACAGCCTGCAGCAGTTGGTGCGACTCGGATTTTACATCGGAGTTTTTACCATCATCATGGGGAAGTAACGTTGAGGAGTGCAGTGAAAAAGAGAGTGGTAAAAGCAACTAACAATGCGTCGGCGAAGATTCTTGCACAGCAGTAACAGTCGCCAACAATGAAGTGGGACCTGAGGTAAGAATACTATATTAATAGAAATAGAAACTCGTACTTATAACATTAATTAATCACAGAGTTTAATTAGTGCATGCATGTATAAAGAGAAAATATAATCAAATCAATATTAAGAAAGAAATAAAATGACAAGTGAATTGACATCTTTTTGACTTTGCTTCAGCCGTAAGGTCGCCCATACTGTCTCTAAATGCACGTGCAGCTGTTCGTCAATTTAAATTCATATGAAGACAAAACAGAAGCTGTCTTAGTCCTTGGTGGATATATAGAATAGCATGTAGTACAGTCCCATTTAATTTCTTTATGACTACGAATCTAACAATGTATTGAAAGGATCTTGTAAGAGTAGCTCTGCAGTAACAATTAATAAGCTGAAGTTATAAAGCTATGCATTTGAATAGTTTGATGATTTGGCCTTAATATGAAATGATAATGGTCAGGAGGGCTTACAGTGTGAAAAAGACCACAACAGCCCCGTCTCAGTGTTTGAGATTCAACATGAGGAATATGACGAAGCATCAGACTCGTCTTTCAGTCAATGCCTTGACAATGTGGAAAGTGCGTATAGATTTCCTTCATTTCAATCAAAGCAAGTTATCTTCTTAGATTTTTTTACATTTCAAAGTTCTGAAACACACACTATGTAATGATTTTGCAGGAACCAAGCAAAAGCTTATGCAAACGATTCGGCGATTTGAGACCTTGGCCAACATTACTCCTTTCAATTTGGATGAATGGGTCTCAATGGATGAAGAATCTTGCACGGAAGGAGGACAAGAGACAGATATCAAATTTGATGATGAGAATTGCGATACTGTTGATAGAGAGAGTGAAGATGAAGACACTGATGAGGTTGAGGAGAAGGAAGCGGAGCTATGGAACCGGGTCAAAGGAAGACATGCCATTTGGATCCACGAAGAACATCTGATAATGGACTATTTCAGAGATGAATTGATGCAAAGAACAAACTCATTTCACGAAACTTACAGAGATCATCACTTTGAGAACCAATTGGTGGGCGAGGCAAAAGGATGGTTACAGGGACAGAGAGAATCAGAGATTGAATGCGGAACAAGTGAGCAGAGGAGACATGCATGTGCTAGAGAAATTGAAAGACGAGACTGGAATGAGAAACGGACAAAGGAAGAGCGCGAAGAGGTGGCTATGCAGACTGAGGATGGACTCTTCATCATGTTAATGAATGAAACTTTAACTACGCACTACCAATGCTGATTCCAGTCGCCTGAAAATCGCCAAAAACCCAACATAAATCCCTTATGTTCTATACTTCTACT
Organism: Cardamine chenopodiifolia; assembly: GCA_963922655.1. Lineage (NCBI taxonomy): Eukaryota > Viridiplantae > Streptophyta > Magnoliopsida > Brassicales > Brassicaceae > Cardamine > Cardamine chenopodiifolia. The sequence goes on along the minus strand of OZ000482.1, from coordinate 14,556,622 downwards.
TTAGATATCAGACACAACCACAGATATGCTTTGTGAACCCGATTCCAAAGCATAACGTTGGCACTATCTTGGTCAATAAATGTAGCTATCAAACTCATTCAGGTGCATAGAAATTAGCAGGTACAACAGTTTTGGTAGGGGCTTGACTTAAAAGCTCAGTTTTTTTGCTCTATCTTTGTAAGAATGAAGCAAACGAATAATACAATGTAGTAATGTACATTAACCTCTAAAACATATACGCCTATGTTTCGCTCTAATTTGTATAAGAAACAAACAATGTACATTCATGTCTTTGCGTAGAGATCATCACTTCCCACTCTAAAGCAGCTAAACCATGAACGAGTTAAGAAAATTGAATTCATGCTAAACGAATAAGCAACAGGAACAGAAACAAAAAAAAATTCAAATGAAAAAATATTATTTGGATTCATCGCAGGAATTCAATAAAGAAGCGCTAAACGCGGAATCGCGATTACACCCATCCCAAATTAAAACCCTAAATTAAATTCCTCAAGTGTATAACAATCACCCAGAAACATTGAAAAGAGAATTGAATAACTCCGATTGGAAAAAAAACGAGGGAAGAGGCGTTACCGCTCTCTCTTTCAGGTCGGTGTGAAGCTCCGATAAGTTTCTATTTTTATCGTCTAGTCACTGTATTTATATGATTAATGGGCCTATATAATAAAATCAGCCCATTGTGTTTTCGGGGATCAAGAAGCCCATTATGTTAAGAACAATCTTTAAGGACACGTATAATTTTTTTGGAATCTTTGTTGCATGGTATTCAAAATGAGGTCGATAATACGAATGTGATATATGCCCAAAATATGTGATTTTAAAATGCTTATCAATTTCGAATCTCTCTATCGCGTATAATTCACGACGGTTGTTTTTGTTCGATTAGATCAATGGTGGGACTAAAAAACAGAGACATAAAATTCTTTAGTGGTATATATATAGCCATGTACTTGTAGCCCCACCAGATTAAAAGATTCAGTTTCAAATCATTTACAGCTTGTTACAATCTCACGATCAACCATTTTAGGTAAAACAAAAACAAAAACTTTGGAGTGTTTATATATTATTATCAGTTACAAGTTTGAATATTTTCTTTCTTGACAGAAATGAAGAGACTGTTGGATTTGAAATTACAAGAATCGCTTTCAGATCATTCGCAGCGTGTTACAATGTCACGACCAATACCCATTGAAGGTAAAAAAATAAAACAACTTTATAGATCATTATACAGTTCCAAAGATTGAATAGTTTCTTTTGTGACAGAAATGGTGAGACTGTTCAAATTACGTCACAAAGAATCTCACTTGTTCAAGATAGATAACTTCTCTTTGCTTACAAAGTATCAGATCGAAAGGGTCGAATCCTCTGTTTTCATTCTCGGTGGTCTCAAATGGTGAGCTTTTATTTATCTTGTTATACAAAAGAAAACAATATGAACAATAGATAAATGATAACAAAAGGCTCAATCATTTTTGTCCATGGTATGTGTACCCAAATGGGAATAAGAATGGCAATGGTCATGTCTCCATCTTCTTAGAGAATCAATCTTCAGTCATTAAGCAGCTTCAATGTCAGGTCTTTGTCGTCAGTCAGCTAGAGAAAATATGGCACCCCTCAAATGGTCTATTTCTCTCTCGATTTCTTTCATACATATAATATATGTAGCGTCGATGATCCATTGATGTTGATGTGTTATGTGTGCAGTAATATGCGAGTTCGGACCATCATTAACATCGAAAAGGAAAGGGATTCAAAAATTGATATCACATGGTGATCTTGAGAAAAATGGGTACCTTATAGGAGATTGTTGTATGTTTGGTGTGAAGCTTCATGGGTTTGAACCTGGCACACAAGGAACAGCTGAATGTTTTAGCTTAATCACAAAGTCACTTGGATAATGACTCAGTTCTCTTCTTTCGACCCTTTTCAGTCACACCATTCTAATGAATTTGTTGTTGGAAACCGGAAATGGTAAATTAGTTTTCCAATAAAAAAAAAAAACACTTTTTACACAACTTATAAGAATATAAAAAATGCATCACATTTGATCAGGAGAATCAAAGTTCATCCAAGAGTGTTTATGGGAGGAAAAGACAAATCATTCTCAGTGCATCTATCTGGAGAAGGGTTTATCAACAATGCCCCAAAGATGAAAACTTTCGCCAAATTCAAGCTGAGGGTTTTGGATCAACTTAACCGGAATCATATTTAGAAAACAGGTATGACCCATCTTTCTTGAGAAAATCTTTTAGAAAGGATTGGTGATTCGTAAAGTGTTTTTTTTTTTTTGTAGATTCGGATTGGCTTGATGCAGAAACTGGTTACTCTCATGGCTTTGCGGATTTCATGCCTCTGCAGAAACTTGATGAACCTTATTTGGTCAAGGATAAGCTTCATGTGGGAGTTGACTTTGAATTCATTTCTATCACTAATTATTGTTAGCTAATTAGCTTCTTGGCTTTTATAAGTCTTATTATTTGTGAGCTACATAGCAACAAGTTATATCATGTATGAATGAATTATGTGAAGTTGTATAACTAAAGGAAACAAAAACTGTATTTACTATTTGGAAAAGTAAATATTACTCGTGTAATTAACAAATATAATTAGATAAGAAGTATATATTCGCCCAAAAGGGAAAATAGATATTAAATGATCTATTGTCAGAAAACAAGGATAAGACTCTCGAAGACTAGCGAATAGAGACTTCTGGATAAGTGAGAATTCTAAGTGAAAAAAAAGAATAGAAATACAATATATTTCAAAATGATTAAATCTGCAAAAGCACATCCCAAAGGTCTTTTTTTTTGTTTTTTCAATTTCTCAGGATGTTATTCAAATTACAGACATTATCAAATTTATCAGAGATTCGATTACAAAAACAGAGGAATACAAAACACGCATTTTTTATGAGTTTCCTTTTTTGGATCTCTCTCTCTTACTCTCACTGTGAGTCTTGAGGATTGAACTTGACTGTTTCACGATATATAAGCTCCTTAATGTTCTCTTCTGTCAAAGAAGGTTGCTCGAAATCGAAGTTGAACGGCCTCACACACACCGGTTCTTCGTTTATATCGTGCAGCGGCGCCAAATATGGATGGCACAATGCCTCATCAACTACCCCAAAAATAAACTCATTTAGAACAACCCGGAAAAAACAGAGAAAAAACAGATATGTAAATATAACTCACCTGTGATGCGTCTGCTTGGATCAAAGACGAGCATTTTCTCCAGCAAATCGACTGCACCAGCCGACATGTTTGGGAATTTAGCAGCAAAGTTCTGTCTCGGGTACTGCGGAAGCTGTCTAACATATCTTCTTGCATTGTCATTCCTTAAGAATCCCAAGCTTGAGTCATCAGGCGATCCTATAAGCTGCTTTTCAAAGATTCATCAACAAATGCAGATGACACCAACAAGAAACACTTCAGTGGTGATTCTATGGATATTAGATTCAGATTACCTCAGTGATGAGTCTAAGCTGATGAACATAATCTTTACCGGGAAACAACGGCTCTCGTGTCATTGTTTCACCAAGTATACAACCAACAGACCAAATATCAATTGCTGCTGTGTATTCTGAGCAATTAAGGAGCAACTCTGGAGCTCGGTACCAACGTGTAACAACATATTCAGTCATGAAGTCTGTCTCAGATTTGGTCCTCGCAAGTCCGAAATCCCCAAGTTTTAAATCACAATTTGCATTCAGGAGCAAATTGCTTGGTTTTAAATCTCGATGCAATACATTAGCTGAATGAACGTACTTGAGCCCACGCAACAACTGATACAGAAAGAACTGCACAAAAACACATAGAGTCTAAAACTAAACATAACAAGCCCATTCCAAGAACACAACCGATGAAAGAGAAGAAACATAAGAATGGCTGCGCAAATTACATCTCACTTAAAAGTATCGAGCAATACTAAATCTAACTACTATTTTAATCAACCTTAATTTCTCAGATGCCACAACACATCAAAAGATTTGGATTGCTCTAGCTTCCTGAACCAAAGTAACTTGTAAACAAGAAACAGAAGAATCATCTGCTACAAACATAATATAAGCAACATAGAGGTTGATGCATACCCGACAATGATCATCAGTTAACGGTTGGTTTGAGCGTATAATTTGGTGGAGATCAGTGTCCATTAGCTCATAAACAATGTAAACATCATTGAAATTCTCTCTCTGCGGTGGTCTTATTATATCCTTTACAGCAATAACCTGCACAATAAAGATAGAAAACAATATAAAACTTCACAAGAAAATGATAAAAAGGCAAAATGAGTGAAAAACAAATCCAGAGATCATTAGAGTCCCATACATTTTCATGATCCATATGCTTGAGAAGCTTAATCTCTCTCAAAGTTCTTTTAGCGTCGATAATGTTGTCAAAAGCATTACCAATCTTCTTGATAGCTACCTCCTCTCCAGTCTCTGAGTTTGTAGCAGCACTGATGAAATATAAACAGAAATGAGAAAATGTTGCTTCCAAATTGTTAGATGATCAGTGAGATCCAAAAAACACTAATTTCACAGCTTCAAGAGATTGAAGACAAAAAAGGGGAAAACTTGAAATCCTTCGAACAGTCCCCAAGAAAGTGAATCAATTTATCATCGGCATATACAAGAAACCCAGAAGTTCATAAAACTGGAAGTTTCTAAGCAGAAATCCAGAGAGAATCTTTGAAAATAGAGTAACCCTAAGTAACAAAATGTCATAAACCCAATTGAAAATTCAATCAAATTCCAATATTCAAGAACTCACCAGACGATTCCATAAGCGCCTCTACCAATAGGACGAAGAGGAGGAACATACTTTCTAGAAACTTCAAAGAGATTTCCATAGACATTATACTGAACATAGCTACCACCATGAGTAGGCAATCCTTTAGCACTTTGATCACCTGAACTACCGAAGCAACTCTCCGCCGACATTTCTCACCTTATAATCCACAGATGAATCCAACAAAAAGAATGAAGAACCCTAAAGACACGCACTGAGAAAATTGAGAAAGAGAGAGGGATAATTGAGGAGATGGGTGCTCAAGGTTAAAAGTTTGGATCTTTTTTGAACGACAAATGGGAAAGGCTCCTCTCGGGCGACCCGTGAACCTAGACCGGGTTTACGTCTTCTTCTTCGTTTTTTTCTTTTCAAGGCAATTTCATTTTTAACTAAAAAATGGATATCTGATGATTGTTCTAAATAATTGATTAATTTTGTAGGATGGAAGAAGTAAATGACTTCATGTGGGAATGTTCTTGATATCATATTATAATATTTCAAGAATTTATATAAAAGCTTTTCTCCAATTAGTGTTTGAGTGCGACTTGGTTTCGGTATACAAGTCAATGCCTGCCAAACTATTTGACCAGAAAACTTTGGACATTTTGATTCATTGACTAATCACTTTTGATTTTTCGTTGATCACGGGACACACAAAAATGTTATTTCATGGTTGAAGATTGCTAATAGTGTTCAATCCTGATTTTGTTTCAATTTGAGTATAGTTTTTTTTGGTTTATTTTTTTTTTTATATAACAAATGTTTCTTTATTTCTTGGTTTATAAATATTAGTACCAATAAATTCTATTAACCTGTTGCCCGTTAAACGATTCCCAACATGAAAATCTATTCAGGAAAATTGGCTAACAAGTTTTCCGAAATTTTGGCGCATTGGTCCTTTTGGCAATTGTTTCTAATCATTAAATGAAAATATATCCAACTTCCTGACCATAAATAACGATACTGATTCAATTGTCTAGTGATTTAAAATAGGCCTCAAGCTGATTATTACAAACTAAGATTGACTGCGTTGATCTTGGCAGCTCAACAAAAGTACAATTTATTAGAAGATATGAAATTGAACAGAAACAAGATTCAAATTCAATTGAAGAAGATGAAGATCATATTAAGAGAAAAAGAGGGTTGAAATTGAATTATTATTTCTGGTGAACGTAAATAATGCTGTACAAAGAGTTTATATGCGTATCAACTATCCAGTACAAACTGGTTCTCACTAAACCAAATTCTAATGTGGTTTAAGAGGCGAGATTTTCTCGGCTTTCCTTTTAAGATCTTCTCCTCCCATCACTGCCTTGCCTCTTCCATCGACAAACCTCTCCATCACTCCTAATCTCCGTTTGTTCTCCGTCACTATCCCATTGATTCAAGGTTTGCTGTTTTCTGTTTTGCCGCCTACCACTGGATGCAAGATCGCCGAGAGTTTCCAATCGATTCTGCTTTCCCGATTTTCTTCTCGGCTTCCATAGCCGAAGACTGTATTAACCATGATCTTCACCGTTGTTCTCATCTTCGCAGACTTGGCTGGGCTCTCGATGAGGCTGATCCACAATTGCGTTTGCCGGCAAAATTATCTCACGGCCAAGCTTTCAACGCCATTCTAGGTCAAGAAAATAAGTCATTATTAGGACAGCTCAATCTTTCTTATCTGTTGAACCTCTATTCGTTCAGAAAACATTAAATTATGAGCTTTTGTTGGTGCAAGATTAATATTGTTATGGGCTTCCAATGATCCAATTTATATGATGTACTTACAAAAAATTTTAGTTACCCAAATTAAATATATTTTTTCTCCTATATGGAGAGATTAAGACTCTTTTGTCTTTTTCTATTCCATTAGAATTCATGTTACTCGGTTGTTTTATCAATTGTAGTGAGGTGACGGCATTAGGAGATTAAGGAGTTGCTTTTCCACCGTTGGCATCCAGGCATTATTGCACCATCAGAGCAAGAAATGTAACATTTTCAACTATAAAAATTAACAATTCTTTCATACATTAGTCGAATGCTTGTTAGTTCTTCTTACCATCTTTTGATACCCAGAAAAATGTATGACTTGTTAATTATAGCATACATGATTTACAAAAATACAAAATGGTTTTCAATTCAACAATATTCTTACCAACTATCTAATTATTTTAGAGTAGATTTTTTTCTTAAAACTATTAATCCAGAAGCCATAGTTTCAATAGCATTTTTTTTTTTGTCATTTTGCAATTATTTTACTGAATCTCTTGCTCAATGATTCCGGAGTAATGATTCCGACATTATATGTTGATTAGATTTAATAGCGAATAAAAATGTAACTTTTACGTAGAATTTTGTTTTAACTAATCCATATCTTGCTCAGTGATGCTGTTTTACTGATATCGATGATCTAATAAAGTAGATTTGGCTTATTTACACGATCTTCTTTCGTTTGGTACACCCAGTCACTACCAATCACAAGATTCATATTACCTAAATCACTTACAGAACAAGAGTGATTCATATATCTTACCAATATGATGATGAAGATCAGAAATGGTCATATCAAATTGTGAGAGTGATTCCAGTTTTAGAAACACAACTAATAGTAAGTTTAGTAACTAAGCAAAACCCACTGTTAAGGTAAAAAAAACAAACAAGAGAGGCCTCTGTGTGCCTATATGGTCTTTCACCTTTTTTGTTTTATCTTTTCACCTAACAGTAAAAAAAGTCATCAATCCGATACAACCGACGAGCTAAACGGACTTAATCTGTCTTCTTGTCTTCTCCATCAATGGCTCGAAGCCTTTCAACAAGAGGAGGATGTGAGTAGTGATAAGCTGAGTACAATGGATCAGTATTCATTGCTGACAAGTTCTCTTCCTGCAAATTTCCAACAGAAAAATACCATTAAAGTATGACACACAAAATTAAGAAAACAGTCTTCTGTTTCTGTTCTTGTCTTCTCTGACCTGTAGCTTTACTAGAGCAGGACGAAGATTTTTGGCATAACCAAGCTTCACAGCAAACGCATCAGCCTGCAAAATGAACATTAACTCAGATTGGTGATGAGGCAGGTATTGAAAGAAAGAAAATTTAACTGGATCTTGAGGGATAGTAAGATTCTACCTGGAACTCAAATGCTCGACTAACGAGGTTGAGGCCAAAGCTTACTAGATGTTGAAGTGGTATTACAGTGTGCTGTGAGAAGCAGACGGGAGTTGTAAGATAGGTTTGGAATTTTCTTTCTTTTTTTTTTGTGAATTCCTTTTTGATTCAGGAGTTCAGTGTCCAAAACCAAAAAATAGCAAACCTGAAATATGATCAAACCAATGAGAACCGGCTGTGTATCAAATCCAAAACTCCTGAAGAGATCAGTGGAGTTTCTGACAAGAGTATATCCTCCAAATTGCAAGAAGGCAAGGATCTGCAATAAAAATAAACATCGCGAGAGGTCATAAGATATTATTTCTTAGGTGACATGAAGATATGAGTAAATAAGTTTTTGAACTGTCTGTTGATGCTCACTTGAACTGCAATGAACGAGTATGTAGTGTGATTCAGCTTCCAGTGTCCAAGCTCGTGTGCAATAACTGCCACAATCTCATCCTCATTCTTGCACTGCACAAAAGATTATAATGTTATATTTCAGAACCGGAAATCTGAATGCGAGAATAGCTCAGTTAAAAGTATTGAGAGTCACAATACCTGGTGAATCAATGTATCATAAAGAACAATCCTTTTGTTCTTGAAGAAGCCATACATGTAAGCCTGTAAGATATAACAAGAAACATGAGCTTCTTACGGTAACTTCAGAAATGTAGGCATGAAGAAATCTCAAGCCTTTAAGATCCTCACATTGCTATGGCTTGACCTTGTAGATCCATCCACAACAAACAGCTTCTTCAGAGGAAACTTTAGAGAAGAAGCAAGTTTCTCAATTTTCCCCCGGAGGTCTCCATCTGGAAGCTATACCCAAATATAATGGAAGATTAAGTTGTCTGATGATAACAGTGCAAAAAATGGCTGATGAGTAAAATGACCATGACAGGAATACTCACGGGAGTGAATTTGTTGAAAAGCGGTGCAATCAAAACCGGGTATATAGTCATCATCACTAGAGACAGGATAAACATGAATGCCCACAGATAGATGGCAAGATAAGGACCTCCTTTCTGGAAAAAATATTTTAGTTTCATGAAGTTATTATAAAATTTTAACACGAAAACTGAAACCTTTGAGGCTCACATTCATTGAAGAATAGTCATCTATGTGAAAAACACAGAAATAAGATAAAACCAGAATCACCAAACCTGGACTATAACAATTATCGCAGCAACAATGGGTGGGCCTAGTAAGACAGAGAGAAATATTCCTTTGATCATGTCCCTAATGAACATCCATATTGTTTGCTGCAAACAGAATGTAGAAGCAAATTTAATCTACATATCTAATAAAGAAACGCTAGGACACAAGTTAGTGTTGAAATACAACATACTTTGTTGAATCCATGCCGAGACTCGATCACGAAAGTTGAGTACAAAGAAAATGGCAAATCAGTGATCTGCATCAGAATATTAAAGAAATATTATTATCTTCAGACAATAGATATTTCAATCCTAAACTTGTAAGACTATACGAAGGGGTTAATTTGAAAAACCTGTGACCATGTCATAACACCAGCCAAGAATGAAAGAGTATGCAGTATTTCGTTCTCTGAATCGAGGCCCACCATCGGTAGAACAGCTCCAGATATCTAAGGCAAAATAACGAACATTTACAATTTTAATATAAGAACTCTATATACAAAAGGAGATACTATATACTGAGACTAGACATGTACCTTCCAAAACCAAGGTAAGATCCCAAAGAACAAAATCGAGGAGTCCATAAGTATAGTCACAAACTCATGAACAAAGTGAAAGTAGCTGAAAAAATGATTCATCCTCAGTGATAATAGCCTAGGCAATTATAAGAAGCTAACACAATATATAAATAAGATTAACAATAAACCTTTTGTCAAGACTGTATGCTCGTGATTTCTCAAACTTTTCTTGGCTAATCACTCCAACCAATGTTTTCGGGAGAGTTGGAAGCTTAAGAGCAGTGAGTTGCCTCAGATCCAAATATGTCTCAAAAATGTACATCATTATCATAAAACCTGAAAGAAAACAACAGAAAATGAATAATGAATCTGATATAAATGCCAAAAGAACAGATACTCCATCACTTAAAATTTCAATAACATCTTCTACTTTCCGATCAACCAGATATCAAAGGATCAAATGCTATTCTTATGTTTTAGCTACGCTTTGAATACATCGCACTGAAAGAGTTTGATGCGCGTAGCCTCATCCACAACAACAAAAAAACACTTCAAAACAACTTTATAAAACCCCAGTTGCTTTGAGAAACATAATACCCTACAAAAAAACAAAAGATGTGCCAAAAACTCTAGCTGTATGAATTCGACAGTGAAAAAGTCCAAGACTCTGACTTTTCTTCCCAAACCCTAAATTTTGTTGAACAGGGAAGCAAATAAAGCTCCCTATACTCTAAAAACGAGGACAAGATGACATCACGAGACCTCAGATCAAACGCTCAAGTAAGACGAGAAACAAGTTGGATTTATAAAACCCCAGATCAAGACACGCAATATTTGAAAAGTACCAAATTTAGAAACGAGAAGCAGGGACGCTGATGTATGACACCAATCAAATCTCAACACACACACAACAAAGATAGCACAACCCAAACAAAAAAGAGAAATGGGACGAGTGAAACAGGAAAATATAATGTCTCCAAGAAGGTTTTGAAGCTTACCCACGACGGTTTCCATGAAAGGAATCGCCATGGCTGACAAACAAGTGACCTGAGCCGGGAAGAAAGACAAGGAAATCGAAGGAAGAAAGAAGTTGCAGCGACGAAGGCAAAGAGAGTTTTTTTTGGTTCGCCGGGTCGGTGTGATGATGAAATGTAAACGACAAAAATACGGGTACGGGTTATAACCCGAATAGTACAAAAAAATTATGGGCTGGAATTTGGGCCCATATTAACCCCCTCTATTTTATTTTTAAAAAAAAATTATTATTATTAGAACTCCCCCATTGAACAAAAATCCATTTCAAAATTATAAGTATGAGTGCCTAAACGAAAGTATTATTTTTTCTGTGGACTAAACGAGAAAATTCTTTCCTCAAGCCATCAACAATTCGATAGAAATTACAAAGGTGCCATTGGTTATTCACAATAACGAACGCCGAGAGCACACTTCTACTGCAACTTTATCCACTTGGGAGCCTCGACCATGGCGTCTCCTTCGCTTCTGCAGTCTTCTGCTTCTTCGTTTCACGGAATTTTTCCATCTTTAGCTGCTACATCCTCCGCACGGGTGCTCTCTCCGCCGCTCAGAAACGTGGTGAAAGTCTCGGCGTCCGGAACTGTGTTGGTCGAGAAATCTGAGGCCGAGAAAACTCATCGGCTCAAAACGGCTTACCTTGAGAGGATCATTCCTGCGCTCAAAGAAGAGTTCAAGTACGTTAATATTCACCAGGTAACCCCAAATCCTTCCCTTGTGAGCCCAAACCTACTATTTTCTTCTGTTGCGATTCATGATGTTGGTGAAGTCATAATGTAACGAAGTAGCCTAAATTTTATTTTCCTGGAATTTTTATGGGGTTTTAGATTGATTTCTTCTGGAAATGTAGTGGAGCAGCCTAGATTTAAGATAAAAGGTACTTCTTTATAGATTTCGGTTGAATTTTTGGGTCTTGTTTCCATAATTCAACTTGAAGTCATAATGGTGCTGTTTGGAAGTGCCATTTTCAAATGTAAATGGAATCTTCATACTCATCTTTGATGTATCTGCTTGGACATCTTCTCTACCAGGTTCCAAAGGTTCAGAAGATTGTAGTGAATTGTGGTATTGGAGATGCAGCGCAGAATGATAAGGGTTTGGAGGCTGCAATGAAAGATATTGCTCTTATAACAGGGCAGAAACCTGTGAAGACACGAGCTAGAGCTTCCATTGCTACTTTCAAGATCAGGGAAGATCAACCGCTTGGTATTGCCGTCACCCTCAGAGGAGATGTGAGCTCTTTGCTCTTTCTCGTTCTTGAATCTTGACTAATCAAACTTTCCTCTTGAGTTCTTTATGTATTAGATATCTTTGGTTTTGGCTGTGGTGACAGGTAATGTACTCGTTCTTGGATCGTCTTATCAACTTAGCCCTTCCGAGAACTCGAGATTTCCAAGGTGTGAGTCCCAGTAGCTTTGATGGGAATGGAAACTACAGCATTGGTGTGAAAGACCAAAGTGTATTCCCTGAAATCAGGTTAGTTCTATTGTATCTACCCTCAAAAGTAAAGCTACTGGTCCATCAAAGAGTGGGTTCCCTTTACTCTGGTCTTTGGTTACAACTGAACGCCTAAACTCCGTGTTGGTTGGTTATTAAATTAGATTTGATGCCATTGGAAAAGCGAGAGGAATGGATGTATGCATCAGTACGACGGCCAAATCTGATCAAGAAGGACAGAAACTATTGGCTCTGATGGGAATGCCTTTCAGGGAAGGAGGTGGTGGCAACACAGGCCCGCCAGTGCGAAAGAAGAAACTAAAGTCTCATCATTTTGATGCTAAAGGAAAAGGAAAAGGAAAGAGATGAACGTAGCTACCCAATGAAGAAGAGGTCTTTTGTTGTATGTATCGTCTTCTGTAACCATTTCATGTTTCAGAAAGCACCCTTTTGTAATGTTTTTGTTGCTTGTTCTCTGATAAAATAACATGAGTTAATTTGATAATGTCAGGGATCTTGTCTTGTATTGGCAATTTGGCATATTTGGGTAGTTAGTCATCTTTCATGGGTAAAATAGCAATGTAAAATATATTAAGGTTATTTCTGTAATGTTTGAAAATTTTGTGGGTGCAGTTGGAATTATACAAAGCATTAAGCGCGTGAACTTACGTGAAAAGGTAGCGCGTGGATTGTCAATTTTACCTTCCTCTTTGAGAGAAATCTCTCCTTGTCTCTCTCTCTTCTTGAAGACTTCGTTTTCTCTCTTCGATCTTCTCTTTCGATCAAAACACAGCAAAAGCAAAATTTATTTCTTCAGAAATCGAAACCCTAATTGTTATCTCCCTTCTCCTTCTTTCTACAATCCGCGACTTTTTTTTTCTTTCCATTTATCATTTCTGATGGATTCTGGAATCCTTGTTATCCACACGTAGCGCTAAAAACCCTAGCTCTCGAAGACCTTGGATTACTGCAGAAAACAATAATCCCTTCCATTCTATCTCGATTCGAGGTTTTTCGATTCGAAGTTTTGATTAGTTGGGTGAGAATTGGGGGTTCCCTCAGAATCCGATGCGAGATTAGCCTTCTGACTTTAGGATGAGCTAGTTTTTTTTGTTTCTTAGCTGTAATTTATCTGGAGGTTTTATCAGTTCTGGGCTAAAATCTTAGAAAAACAACTTAAGATTTCACGTCTCTGAAATCTAACTGTACATATAGCTAGATCGTGACGACCTGATGAAGTTGCTGGTCGTGAATCGTGAGGTTCGTTGTTAAGTTTGGAATCATGCCTTGCGTTTGATAGCCAAGAAGATTTTAGGCTGTTATATCGAATATCAAATTTCATGGTTTAACCAAATTGTAAGAAGATTTGCGTTTTGGGATATTTACCATAGACAACTACAGTAGCCTTACTTAATTAAGGCGTTGGTAACAGATAAGATATTGTGTATCGCCGGCTTGTATAATGAGTATAGCAAATGAACAACAATTTGCGATGGATCAACTAGTTGAAACCAATGATGATTCAAAAAAGTAAGTTTATCAGTTTTGTAAACCATGTTTTTGTTTTGCTTCTCATTGTGCATTTCAGCCGAAGTTGTGATTGTTTTTCCCGTTTAATCAGGAAAACAAGGATTTCTTACACGAGAAAGTTTCTTTTATACTTGAGCGAGAAAGATGTTTGCAAGAAGCTGCCAAATCTGCCCACTGAATTTGAGGAAGCACTGTTGCTGTGAGACTCTTTTTTAGTTTGTATTTCTAGACACTGTATAAATGTGTTAAGTCATTTAGTTGTTTTATCTACTACACTATCTGGCTTGGAGTGAGATGTCTTGATCTGTACATTCTTTATCTGAGCAGTGTCTCCGAAGATCCTTCACCTGAGCGAGCGAGAATCTCCGGCGATTTTTCGTCTCATGGTTTCAGGCGGAATGACTATAGTTCATCACCTCCCACCAGGGGTGAATTAGGTAGTAATTTTCGAGGCATCCATGGAAGATGGGAAGGGCGCTCAGGTGGATGGAGTGATAAAGATAGTGATTCACAGTCAGACCGTGACTCAGGTAGCCTGGGCTTACTCGTATCCCTTCTTTACATGTTGTATGATGATGTTACTATAGTAGCAAGATGGACTAGTACTCTGAATAGTACTTTGTTTGTCATATTTGCTCTAAATACTCTTAGGAATTATTTTTTCTGCAAACAGTATTCATTACTATGATTCCATTTCTATCCAGCTGGCGGTTCAATATGTGTAAATGTAGATTTCCACTTTTTTTCTTAAAGCGAACGGTGTGAAGACTGCTTGCTAGTGAACATGAAAAGAAGGTCATAGAGAAAAATTCTGGAATTTGGGTGTATTATAGTTGATTGAACTGTATATTTTGTTAGGAGAGCCTGGAAGGCGTTCTGGTATGCCATCTCGGAGGTCTTGGCAAGCACCTGAGCATGACGGACTTCTGGGGAAAGGTTCTTTCCCTAAGCCTTCTGGATTTGGTGCCGGAACATCTGGCCCCAGACCTCAATCTAATGATTCGTTTCAGCTGAATAGAACCAATGAACCTTACCATCCTCCTCGCCCATACAAGGTTAGTACCCAATAATCTGCTGTGCTCATCTTGAATAGTCTCTAGTATTAGTGATTGTTGAATGCTGCTCTATCACGTTTCTGGGTGTCGTCAGTTGGTTCATGGGGTATACTTTAGTAAATTTCAATTAGTTAACAGCACAGATTCCTAAATATCTCCTGTACATTTGTAGGCGCCACCTTACACTAGACGTGACACTAGAGACTCGTTCAATGATGAAACTTTTGGTTCTTCTGATTCTACAAGTGAAGATAGAGCAGAAGAAGAAAGAAAAAGAAGAGGTACATGGGATCTATTGACATTAATGTATCCTAAACTTAGCTCGCTGCCAGTTTGCGTTTCTTTTTGTATCAATCTTAAATTGACATTCTCAACTCTCCGTCAGCTTCTTTTGAGTTGTTGAGGAAGGAACATCAAAAAGTATTCCAGGAGAGGCAAAAATTAAACCCAGACTTATGTAAAAACGACTTTGATTTTACTGAACTTCTTGGGGAGTCCAAGGATGAAAAAGGGTGTCCAAGTAGAAGCGATGAAGTCAATAACATTCCAACAATTCCTGGTTCTAGTAACACGTCTTTTTCTTCTCAAAGTAATGCACCCAGACCGCTTGTACCTCCTGGTTTTGCAAGCACAGTTTTGGAAAGAAAGCAAGGGGAAAAACCTCAAGTAAGGCACTATCTCTCTGAGACCTCATCCATACCTAACATCTGTGTTCCATGAAATTTTCATTTTTGTTTGGATATTATTTGTTAACGTCCTAAGGCTAGCGAAACCTCTGAATAAGAATCAAAATAGAGGGTACTTTATGATAATATTGAATCTTCTCACAAATTTAAGGTACCAAATTTAGAAGTGGCTTTCTTATAGAAATAGTTGGAGAGGAGAATATGTCACTAGCACTATGAAAGTCCTGATAGAATGATCCTCAGCAATCCATGACAGTAAAGTGAAAAGGAAAAGCTCATGCCCAGTTCTGACAAGTGACAAGCTGAACATACTTTTTGGATTCTATCTTATAGAGGGTAACTCGTGCAGAATAAGGAGAGTAGATTAGTTTATTGCTTGAATTCTGAACAAGAGGAAGAATACAAGTAGTTGAATGCCCCCCCCCCCCCCCCCACTTCTCTAATAAACAAGCAAACTAGGAAAAGAGAAATAAAGACCTAACTCGCAGAATTTCATAAAAATCCCATGATACTAGCTGAAACCTTCCATCTCTCATATCATTTATATTATTCCTAGAAGAAAGTCAATTCCTTCAATAACTCCTTCGTTGGATGTATGTGATCCAAGGCTGTGTCGCTTGATCTATCACTTTTTGTTGGAAATCATTCGCTTACTGTTAATCAGTGAGGTTTGAAGTTTGAGTGTGGTGGCTCTTTTTTGTTTGGCTTATTATTTCTTCGTAAACGTTGGTTTGAACGTATGCTCTGATTAGTACTTTGATTTGATAAGCATTTTAATAGTCCATCCTTTTATCTTTGGTTGCACCTGTTATTTACTGGTTATCGCACCATTGCAGATTGAAACTTCTCAACATGAGCGTAGTCCTTTTAATTCCAAAGGCATTAATATGGAGAATGGAACATCTGTTAATATTGGGGGGAAACCATCGGAATTTAAGATAGGCCCAAGTGAGATGCTGATAGAAGGTGAAGATGTTTGTGTCTCCTCCACTGATGCAAGTGAACGGGCTGTTAATATCTCTTCATTTCTAGGATTATCTACAGATGCAGTTAATAAGGATAAAAGTTTTGTAAAGCTTTCCTCCATCTCAACTCCTGCTGAAACTCAGGGGTATCCTAGAAAAAGTGAGCAAGCTACAGCGACGTTGGATAAGAAGAAAAGCTTGGAGATTTCAGATGGGCCGTCAATTCTGGATAAGATATTCAACACTGCGATAAATTTGAATAGTGGTGACTCCTCTGTTATTTCTGAGGTGAGTTTTTCATATGTATTTCAATTTATTCGTGTATACCTTGAACTTTAAATTCTACTCACATGATAGCTCTTCCATTTATGTTAATCCTCATGAATCTGTTATCGATATGCACTTCAATTTGGTCCAAATGATGCCTCTTTCTTTCTGATGTAGTTTCCGCTAACCAGTCGTAAATTAGGCTTTTTCCTATGTTTTGTATTGATCATGAAAAATGATAGATAACATAGTTTGTCTTTTCTCTTAGTAAGCAACTGGTGGTCCATGTATTTTATAAACAAAATCAAATGCTCTGTCCTAAGGAAATGACTGTTTGTTTGTGACATGATGTTGTACACATGTTTATACATGCATCATATATTCCCTGTGGAATTCGAATAAACTCATTTGACGTAACATTCGTGCACATCCTTGTAGAAAAATATCGAAAAAGTAGAAGAAACACGGATCCCTCAGACTGTTAAATCCTCCAAGTTCGCACATCTATTTCTTGAAGAAGGTAATCCATTTACTGTTATGCTAGAATTTAACGTTTTTCCATACAATGACAGACATCTAACATTGCTTTTTCTTGGGTGCAGATAGCAAGCCAGTCGAAGATCTCCCATCCAGCAGGCCACCAAGAGGCTTGCTGTCAGTACTTCAAGGTGCTGATAAACTGCAAACCTTTGACGTAAAAGCTAAGGGTGAATTTTCAATGGATTTTCCTTTACAAGGCCATGCCACTAAAAGCACTGATCTGTTAAGCAACACTTCCACAAGTAAATCAGTAACAGCTGTTCCACCTGTTCTCACTTGTGAAGACCTTGAGCAATCTATTCTTTCAGAAGTCAGTGAAAGCTATCATTCTTCTCCTCCGCCAGTTGACAAAGACTCAAGTGTTTCTTCAGTAAGTAAGACCAAACAACGGAAAGCATCTGTTGATGACCAGGCTTCGCAGCACCTTCTTTCTTTATTACAGAGAGGTGCAGACCCAAAAAATCAAGATACGCAGCTACTTTCGGTTACAGAGAGTAGATCACCGCCACCATCTCTGAAACCAACTACAGCTGGAGAAGCAGATCCAGGGAAGTCATTGACTCTTGAGAATCTTTTTGGGAGTGCTTTCATGAACGAACTGCAGTCTATTGGAGATCCAGTCTCTGGAAAAGCTATGGTTTCTGATGCTCCTGAGGCCCCTCTTCGATCAGACAGGTCTACTGGTGAATTGAGCCAAAGAAACCAAATCAGACCTGACGGTCTCCCTGGAGGGCTACTAGGCCTTCCAGAAGAAGGTAACTTACTTGCAGTTGGTGATCCTGCAAACCCACAAAAATACATGTCTTTTCCAGGATCTCATAATCAAGAGCCTGAAGTACCTTTCAACATCTCTGACAAGTTAGCTGCCTTAAACTCTGGTCCAAGGAACGAAAGACCAACTATGGGAGGTCAAGATGGTCTTTTTCTTCACCAGCTTCCCCAACAATATGCAACCGACCCCTCTTCTCATTTGAATGGTTCGGGCCCAGTATTCCGTCCATTCGATTCACGACATGCTCATGTAAAACCACAGCTTGATTTCATGGGACCAGGAAGCATCATAGCTCAGCATCATGATCCTCCACCAAATCACCGGTTTCCAGCAAACATGATTCATCGTCCACCTTTCTATCATACAACGGCCAGTGGACATCCCAAGTTTGATCGTCTTCCTCCACATATGATGCAGAAGATGCATATGCATGACAACCTCCAACACCATCATCTAATGCAAGGATTCCCCGGTGGTGGTTCACAACACCATCACTCTCCTCATGTAAACAACCAAATGCCGGGTCTCATTCCCGAGTTAAATCCATCACAAGGCTTTCCCTTTGCCCATCGCCAGCCCAACTACGGTATGCCACCACCAGGTATAACATAAGACAACCAAATCCATTATCTATTTTACCCTTTGAATATATGACTTTTACTCATTTTTGGCCTTGGATTCAAGACCTTGTGTGGATTTGAGTCTGCTGCTCCCGGTATTAATATCGGACAATGTAGAGACTTATAGATTTGAGTCTGCTCCCATTTTGTGGCTTTTCAGGTTCTCAAGTCAACAGAGGAGATCATCCAGCTTCACTGCAGACACTCTTGGGGATTCAGCAGAGGCTGGACCCATCAAAGCAGATACCAGTAATGGGTCAAGCCGGTGGTCCTAATCGTCAAGGTTCTATGAGTCATGAACTCGACCATGGGTTTGGCTACAGGTAACTATGCTCTGACCATAGTCCTCTCTCTTAGCACCCAAAGAGATGTGTCTGCCTCACAGTCAGTTGCTTTGTGATGTGCAAGTAATCAAAATTACCATTTGTGATTTTTTTATGGGAAAAAGAAAAACAATCTCGCTATGAACTCTCGTTTCTCTTGCTGCTTGTGATATGTGGAAGCCTTGAATTGACAATGGTAGATTTTAATGAACGTTCGAGTCTGTTATTGGCATACTCTATTTTAGGATTTTTTCTTTTCTTTTTTGGAAACCGTAGCTGAAGTTTCAATGGGTCTGTGTTAAAAGGTAACAGATGAGAGTGTAGATCTTTTTTTTTTTTAGGTAAATTTCGCAGTACCAATGCTATACTGTTTTGAAAAGGAAGAAAAAGAAAAAGAAAATATAAAACGGAAGGTGAACACTCTCAAGTCTCGCATTCAACGTGGAAGTAACAAAGACGAAAGCGCTCATTCTGTAAAAAAAGGGTCTGGTTCCATGAACTTTTAAGCTAGGTTCCGAGTAATTCAAGAAAATTACATAAAAGAGGAGCAAGCCAGAAGTGGGGATTGGAGGTGCGCTAAATGCTATCGGTCCAGTGTTATTGTCCAAGCTTGTGGATCTTTAAGCGAACTTCGAATCAATTATAGGCTCGTATTCATGGCATTTAAAAAAGTGCTTGCAAAATAATTTAGACCCAACGTAGCACATTTTATACTATAGGCCCAATTAAACGGCCCAATGAAGGTAGCTCAGAAAATATTAAGGCACTAAAGAAATATTAAATTGCAAAGTTAGAAACTCATCTTAATCATTTGTTTCCTTTTTCCTCAGCTGTTATTCTCATTCATATTTTTAGCTACAACAACTCAAGAAATATTAAGCAAAATGAAACGTTTATTCACCTATACTATGTATATCATCATCTCTAATCCTAATGGCCATATTGGGTTTTAGTATTGGGAGATTAATTATCATAAGCTAGAGGAATTTAAAAATCATAAACATTTAGAAACACTTTAAAAATAAACATTTATGATCTAAATATATATTATTTTTTTACAAATATTTATAATACTAATCGTAATGTTTCATTTATATTATTTACAGTCAGACAAATATAAGAAAGTTGGTTAAATCGTAGTCATATATTATTTTATATATATAGGTAGTATGACTTGGATGGATGCTGAAATTCCTCTAGAAAGTCATGTTGCATGTGTTATTGATGACAAAGGAGAATATTGTATTGTAACAAATCTTTTGGTGGCTTTTTCTCTATAGGTTATTTACAATTTTTAAAATGAAATAAAAATTGTGTTTTTTTATTGTGGGGTTTAAATTAAGGATAATCTTAGTGAAATAGATTTCAAAATTGTTTGTACAAGAAATGGTATCATTGTTATCCAATTGGATGTAAAAGCTAAAATCTCAGTAGACATTATATGTCAAGCCTTGATTTATGGATGTTTCTATGTGAAACACGTGTTAAAATTATTCAAGAGATGGAAAGAGCAATAACTAATTCATGGCCACCTATACAACAATACACATCATGATTTACACAATTCTTATCTCTATCTAAAATACACGAAATCTAATTATATATAAAACATATTAATAATATTTAGATTTTATATAATCTAATTATCTAAAATTATAACTATAAACTCAAACATAATCAGTTATTTTAACATAAAAATAACCAAAATATTTAAAACATTTTAGTTATATTTGTAAAAATTTAACTAAATTTTATTCAAATTTTATTATTTTTTTAGATATTTTCTAATATTCGGGTACCCGAACACCCAAAAACCCCAATACTGTCAAAACAAGTCAGGTTTGTAAATGTTATAGGACCATTTTACGGCCTAAGTTTCTGAAACCTAGCATCCTTGTTATTTTGACAGAAGGTCTGAAACCTAGCATCCTTGCTGTCCAAGCCGCCTTTTCTATTCATTCACACTCATCGGCCAAGAGTATTGAAGATATGGCAAATGACTAGATATCGAATATCAACAATTAGGTTTCAGATTCTGGACGAATGGTTCCTCGGTAATTACGAAATTAAAATTGTTAGACGAAGATCATATATAGCAGAAGCAAAATTTTGAAATTGGTCGTCGAAACACACACATGTTTGAGGAAAGGGAAATATCGCTTGGTAAAAGAAAACGAGTAAGATATAAATCTTGCTAGATTAAAATAATGGGTGATAAAATATCGTTTACGTGGATTCGCATCAAAAATCCAAAGTCTTCGTCGGAAACCCTAAAACAAAATAGTTGAAGGATAGCTTAATTTTTTAAACTACACAAAATAGTATATTTCAAAAGGGCGTTGAGATAACTCGCAAGCCATCCACGGAGGATCCTATGAATTCTGATGCCAATTGTTCCCCGGGTCGTATCTGGTTTCGGAACGTGATCGTCTTCTCCTTCCTCGGCTCGAATAATCTTGTGTTGACCACAGTACCAACCAATTCCCAATCCGGTTCCTCATATATATATATGTGTCACAACATCCTCCTTAAGATACAGATCCACGGGGTTTTGCTTGACAACGAAGAGAACAACCGCTCAAATACTTGCCTCATCGATGGAAGCTTCTTCTAGGTCTGGCTGAGAAACATTCTTTTTCCTTGGGTCCAAAGTCTCCCTCACAAACCCTAGTTCTAGATTTTCTTTCAGTTAGATAGGAGGAAAATAGTTATGAAATGCTTTTCTTTTATCTCACTGGATTTATCTGAATTTTTAATTTTGTAATAAAAAAATCATATTTGTTAACAAGATATTCTTTAATAAACACTTGTTTATTTACGTTGCCATTACTAAACAAGTTTTTTCTTTCCAAATGAGATTGTTTTTATTTACTAGTTTTCATAAGACTAGTGAAGTCTAACCTGCCGACAAAAAAAAAAGAATAAAAGTATAAAACTAGACAATTTTATTTACACAGCAATTTAGATAAAATAGCACCATATATTACATGAGTACTTTAATTGATGTGAGAAGTTGAAAAAAATAACTTCTAACCAAAGATGTAGATTGTTTATTATGTAAATCATCCTTTGAGTATACCATTAAAATAAAAATAAAATTTTACCATATCTTTTCTTCAACCCTTTTGTCACTCACTATATCTGCACTCAAGAACATCTGCTGCTGACTGCAAACCAATATTACACAGAGTCTCTTCAGTCTTCAGACACTATAAAGTCTTAATTTAAGACCTCTTAAAATTTATCCAAACTCACTTGAAGCTAACTCTGACCTTATATATATATACCTCTGCAAAACCCTCTATGAACTATACACACGTAAACAAGACAGGACAAACAAGTGCGCTTAACCACGACTTACAGAGACATAAAAACCAGAATTCAGTAGCCATCTACGAGTCCTTGTGATTGGTTCTGCTCTGCTAATGCGAACTCGAGGCCTAAATCCAAAGAATGCACACATTGATTGGATGAGTGTCTCTTGCCTTACATTTTTGTTTGTTCCTCTTATCTATTTCAAAGCTTTAGCGCTGTATGATGATATCAACCTCCTCTGCATATCACATCACCAAATAAGTAAATACGGAATCACTCAAGTACCCACCAAGAAAGTATTAATCTTGCAGCCAGGACAAGTGGCAATGAATTGAAGTATGGCACTACTTACTTGTTCTGCAAACTCGGGACTTGTCAGATTTACAGATAGGTTCCTCATAAGTAAAAGCACCTGATGTACCAAAAAGAAATATACCAAATAAGCTTCTCTGTTTTACAATAAGGGTTGAAGTTTTGAACAAAGGCTCTGAATAGAGACTGAGTTTGATTAAACGAGTCACATACCGTTTCCATATTTATTGGATCCATCTGCTTTAATCTTTGGAGGTGACCTGTTTTGTTGGGATCAAAGACACTTCCAATGAAGCTGTAGACTTCAGCAAAATTCGGCATCGCTGCATTTAAACCACCACCAAAACAAGCGTAAATCTTAAAGCTGTATGATAGAGAAACACATAATGTCACACGAAAACAAGCCTTACCTCTATGTGGCTTATCACAACTTTCTTCATCATTTTGCTTTGTCACTGCTCTTACCCTCCGTGTATCTTCCCTACTACAGCGGTTCTTTAGGAGAGCCGTGGCCAGGACTCCCGGTTCCTCTACAATCAAGAATTCATTACACCATACTGTTAACACCATTTACAGATACAACAAACTCAAACCATGATGAAACCTTGGAGCCCCTCGTAGATTTACCTTCAACCACCGGTTTGTGCAGATTTGTTGAATCATGATTCCAAGAAGAAGAGCTAGATGCACACATAGCCTGGTTTCCCAGTAATGACTGCGACTCAGAGCTGTACACGTAATTAGGTTCAAGCAACGGTGCGTTCGAAGATGGAACGTGGGACAGAAAAGCAACTGCAGGATAACAAATCATCAGAAAAAATGATAAAATCAGCAAAGAAGAAGGTGAGGAAGAAGATCATTGAAATTCACCATTTTTAGGAGCCTTTTGAGGATAGGGATGACTCGCTTTCCTCTTAGGTCGAGGAGGTGGAAGGTGTTCGTTGGCACCACTCTTCTGAACTTTGAGGAAATATTTCTGTGCGTGGCTTCGTATCTGCCATAACTCAAACATCACAATGATTCTGAAAGCAGAGGATTCAACTGAGAACATAGTAAGCTTCTTCAATTACCTGGACTACTGTTTTTGATCCAACAAATGCCTCTATTTTCTTCCAATCTCGATCGAATCTGTAATCAATTTGAAAATTTTCGAATTTTTAGTTCATACCAGAAAAATCTTGAAGCTTCCAAAATTTCTCAAAACGAAAACACAATCGATTGAAAAGTAAAGCAGAGCTAAACTAGACCCGAAAATAATCAAAATAGGAAACGTACAAGTGAAGAGCTTCTAGAAATTTATCGTGTTCTTGCTCTGTCCAGTTCTCTCTCGACTTCTTGATTGTGTATGGCTTCCGAATCTTAGTCCGTCCGGTCACCAGCGCCGTCGAATTGAGACCAGGTAAACTCATATTCACGGGATCGAAAAATGGAAAACCCTGAGCAGGTCTAGGTCTAGGGTTTACAGACACCATAGAGCTCGAAATCGCAATTGGCTTTTTGCGTTTCAGATTCGCTTTGGGATAAAAAAAAGTTCGGTACAGCTTTTGCGTTTCTCACTTCTTCTGAAAGCACATTTGGACAAGTTTCTTTTGTGGCTTCTAAATGAGAGGATGAATATATGGGTATAATCGTAATTTTAAAAGCAGAATTGCAAGTTTCCCCTAACACGTGTTAGGATCTCGTTGTTCTAGTAAGATTTACATCCCACTGCCACTGACGCCGTTATGAAAGTTCTCACTGAAAAAAATCAACGGCTAAGAAGGTGTCCCGTGAAGACGATCTTGGGATAGAGAAACTCACGTTTCAAGGCCGTTAAATGCTTCTAGCATTATCATTTTTTTTGTTTTTTGATAAAATTTGAGTAACGTGCAAATCTTAGCCAATTTTTTAATACTAAACTGAAAATTTAGGAGTATGAGGTTTCTTTAAATCTATTAAGGATCTGTTCGTTGGCATGCGGCGAAGTTATATTCGCTGCCGGAATCGTTGGTTCACATCGTCAGAGAGACGCTGAGAAGGTACTCCAGAATCCTTCTCTTTCGTTGTTATTTGAGCTCCAATACTCTGCCGGTTGATTTCAAACAAAACTTTCGATCCATCTTTGGAAATCGTTTATGGCTCTGTTGCCTCTTTGCATCTCAGACCCATTTTAGTGCCTAATCTGACTGCAATGTTTGTTGTTTGCTATGGGACCTCTTATTCTATCTTTGCTCTGTTGTCTCTATGTTGTTTACAATTCTATTTGCTAGGAAATCATTTTCGAATCTGTTGTTTGCATCTCAGACCCATTTCGTTGTTTTGATGCTCTTATCAGCTTGGGTTTAAACTGTCTTTGCTATGTTGCTTCTATGTGTTAGGTTTTAGGGTTTAATCCAGATGAATTATTCTTAAATCTCAACATCTATGTTTCTAACAAGTGATTTGTACTTTGATTTGTTGTCTGAATAGCTAAGAGAAATATGCTGTGTAGGTGTTCATTGTTGAAATTGACTTTTGCTTTTTTAAAAAGCTTCTTCAAAGCTTAGATGCATCATTGTTTTCTTTTGACTTGAAAGATTTCCCATTTGACGTCCAAACAACATATGTAAAATAATAATGTTAGAAAAAACGATTTAGGTTAGATGTTTTAAAGATTTTAAAATGGAAATCCGATTTTGAATTAGTTCTATATTAATTTATTTGTTGTTGAATTGAAAACCCCTTTGATCAATCTATTTGATTATATTTGCATCGTAACCATGTTTAGATTCAAACACCTAGATCAAATTTTCAGGAAACAAAGGATTATGCAATTTGGATAAGTTTATAAGCTATAAATTCAGTCATCTATTGTTTAATTGAACAAACAAAATTTTGAAAATATCAATTCAAATGCTTGTTTGATCGATTATGCAATAGCACTTGAAGATGAACATATATTGTTTCTGTTTTTTTACTTGATTTGACATATTGCAATTTTTAGTTAATATAACCCTTGAGCTAATGTCAGCAAATGGTAATTATTCTTCACATCCAATAAAATCTTTTCCTAAACAAGGTACTCAACTTTCAAAGCCTTTATCATAAGATTGTTGATATTTGAATCCTCTATCTTGAATCCACGGTTTGACCACTGAAAACTCGATAAATGCATGTCAACATTCATTTGAATCCAGTAATAAATGATGGGTATGTGCTTAGTTTTTTTTATATGATTTATATATATGTTTATATCGCATATCTATTAATAGGTTAAAAACTGAGAATGTTCAATTGGATTTTACCAAAAATATTTTCCGAAATTGTGAATACATAAGTGCATCAAAATGGATATACATAAGAGAGTAGTTTTTTTGTTTGTATGTCTTTGTTCTACAATCTCCAAGCGATTTAAGACTATATTTTCATGATTTAACTCAAGCGATTTAAAAATTCTTATAAAACAAAAGATAAAGCTCAAAAATCTAAACTCACATTTTGTAAAATCATGTTTTTCGTGTTAGTATTCTTTGTTGAAAATTCGGACAGGACTAGATTGATAACGTTGATGGATATTTGTTGATATATTTGTAGATTTTGAGCAAAGATCATAGATAAACAAAAGACATGGCTAATGATGTAAGTAATTTGTGGGTTATTTATTTGTTGATCTTGTGACTGATTTTAAGAATTGTATTTTATAATTGGACCGATGAGGAATGTCGGTATTTTTTTCATCTTTATGCATATGAGAAAAAGAAAATAAACAAAACAAAGGTTGGAATGAATCAAACAGGTAAAATTTTCATTATAAAGAAATTTGAAGAGAGATTTGGGATGAGAATCCTCCAATGGGAAAAGTTCAAGAACAAGTATGATACTAGTAAAAAATCATACACCAAATTCAAGAAGTTAACTCACAATAGAACCGGACTTGGATATGATGATATGAGAAGATTTGATATGTCTGATCATTGGTGGGAAGAACGCATAAAGGTAATTAACATACTTATTTGTGATTGCTATAAGTTGTTTAGGATGTTTAGGATAGTTCCTGTCAAAACCTTTTTAAAAGAACTTCCTTTAAAGGGTTCAAATTTTATGTCGATTTTGATGATGTAAAACATGTCGAATTGTCAGCATTGACCTGGAACTCATTTAGCTTAGTGTTTTGTTGATGTCTATGAGAAAAAAGTAGGATTTTCTTCGTAATAACAAGTAGGCTCATTGTATAATTTTACATTCTTATCTAAAAGAAATAGCTGAATGAAATTTTCTTTAGTTCACTAACCGTTAAATGACTACATAACTTTAATCGGTGGATTAATGTTGTATTTTTATTCCTCTTGAATCAAGTTTTCTGTTTATTTTTTCTAGGAATAGTCAAGTGCTAGAAAATACAGAAACAAGTTATATGCCAATATAGATGTGTTTGAAGAGGAATTTGGTGGTATTTGTGTGACTAGAGCAGAAGGATGGAGTGCTCAACAAGGAGAAACTAGTTTAAATTCTAGAGTGGACGGAGATAATGAGGATGAAGTTGATTCTGTTCATATAGATATGTCAGTGCCAGAGACACAAACCCAATCTGGAAGTTCAAGAAAAAGAAGGCGCAAAGAGAAAAAAGATGTAGTTATAGAGACTTTTGTTGCACGAAATATAGTTCTTGCGCAGAAGAATAAGATAGCAGAACAAATGTTGGAGCGTGAATATGCTTCTAGTGTTGAGCGTGTAGTAGAGATACTTAATGAATTTCCTAGAGTGAGGAAATGGTCTTTATTTCACCGAGCATCGATTGATCATCTTCTAGCTGATGCAATGAACCATCAGGATTTTGTAGGATTTGCTAGTGTTGCAGACAAGATTATCTATTTAGAGCATAGGACCGGAAAAAACTTGATGATTGACTTTTGTTTTTGTTTACCTTTATCTTGGATGTTTTTTTCTTATGAAACACAATCGAATATCTACCTTGTTTTTGTTTACCTTTGGCTATCTTGGATTTGTTTTTGTTTTTTTTGAAACTTTGTGATTGACTTTTAGTTTTTGGATTTTCATTATTATTTTGCAGATGGATATTAGATGATGATGATGATGATGATGAACTTGGTTTGTTTAATTTGCTTAATACTGGGATATTGAGTCATAGAACAAATCGTGGAGAAGGATGACGTCATGTTCAGCAATTTATGCATGGATCAGACCAACAATGTTATGATATTCTTCGCATGAACCAGAGAACATTTAAAAATTTATGTAGAATGCAAACTAAGTGATATGGGTTACAAGAGTCTGAAAATGTCTACGTTGAGGAATTTGTTACCATGTTTCCTGAGGTGGTTGGTCAAGATAAAACTATGCGGGTTATAGCTGAAAGATATCAAAGGTCATTAGATACAGTAAAAATAAAACTTGATAATGTTTTGAGTGTTATCCTCAATTTTGCAACGGATACTATAAAACTAGAAGAAGGTGAATTTACAAAAGTTATTTTGAGGAATGATGATCGATATTGGCCATTTAAAGATTGTATTGGAGCACTTGATAGAACTCATGTCCCAGTTCGCCCTCCTAGTCAAACTGCAGAAGCATATAAAGGTAGAAAGTGGGAGCCTACAATGAATGTCCTTACTATATGTAACTTTGATATGAAGTTCATATACGTATATGTTGGTGTACCAGGTAGAGCACATGATACAAAAGTATTGACTCATTGTGTGAGGAATAAACCTTCTTTTCCACATCCACCTAATGAAAAATATTATCTAGTTGATTCTGGATATCCGCATCGTCGGATACGATATCATCTTGATCAATTTGCTAGAGGAAGACCACCAATAAACACATGGAAGTTGTTTAACCGAAAGCATTCGGGTTTGCGATCAGTGATTGAGCGAACATTTAGAGTATTGAAAGAAGAAAAAGAAGAAGAAGATTACCTTATTAGATATTTAACTTTGTTTATTACAAAATTTTTTAGAATGAATGTATTATTATATTTAAACTATATAGTAATCATAAATAAATTATAACAAATTTATAAAAATTAAATTTTGGAATTAAATGAAAACTAGACGTGCGGCTGTTAAACGAACAAATCTACGGCTAGACGTTGCGACCAGACGTGCGGCTGTTGAACAAACAAACTTGCTGCCAGATGCTGCGACCAGACGTGCGGCTGTTAAACGAACAAACATGCAGCCAGACGCTGCGACTAGACGTGCAGCTGTTAAACGAACAAACATGCGGCCAGACGCGCGATTGTTAAACAAACAAAAATCACAATGTCTAATCGCAGGTCGTAGACCGGCTACCAAACAAACATGCCCTTAGTATCTAAGACATCTCTCCACTTCATTATGTAGGATGTTTTTAAAAAATTATCATATTTCATTTAATAATTTTTAAAGCTCCTATGTAATTTTTTTAATTATTTTGTGATCCATTTATATCATGCAACTTTTTATGATTAAATTAACTAAATTGTTTTCAATTCTGTCCAAAAAGCTTAATGGATTATCACTTATTTTAAATATATATTTCTAGCTGTTTTAGCTAAAATATCTTATATTTGAAAATGGAGGGATTACATCTCTGTTATATACTAACTTTTTTTTTTGGTTTTAATACTAACTTGGTTCACCGTTCTGTTATAATTACAACGACAACGGTCCAAGAGATTCTATCAGACTCAAAAAGAAGTATTATATTTGTACATGATAATCAGAGTTACATGCCAAGCATATCGAGATGTTAGGATTCTCAAACAGATGTCTAAAAATTAACGACTAGGTTTTCCAAAATAGTGTTCGATCTGCAGACAACCTTGAGAGGACGAACCACTTGTTTTAGTTCCAAGCTTGAATCTCTTACCACTTCCTGACCTTACATTGATGTTCTATGCAATACAACAGATTTGGCAAGGTAAGGAAAATTGTTAAAATTGCTTATAGTGAATAGATTGCAAGAAATGAATAAGAAGAAGCATAACTCACAGAAATTTGGGGTTTAGATCTCAGCACTTTGACTCTTCCACCTTTACCATCAGGTCCAATAGCGATCAGATCATCTTTGTGTGGAACAGAACCTCCTAGTGATGCAGTGGCGTCGTTTCTCGCTCCATGTTTGTTCCATCTACCAAGGTTTCGATTTTTTCCACTTGACAACCAAATGTCTCCAGCACCTGCAGTGAGTTTTGGACAATCTTCAAATCTACCACACTCCGGAACTTGAAATGATGATGTACAACAAAAGTACCTTTGCTGCAAGGTGAGACTGATGATGTAGGGTCTGTTCTGATGTTGAACTTTATATTCTTGACCATGGGATTATCACATTTCTCTTCAACATTATTATCCGAAATTCTGATGCCAGAAATGGTGGTTTCAGGAACATCATCATCTACCTCGATAACCGAATCTGTTCTGCTAATGAAGGAGCCTTCTCTTCCCCTTAAGCATGATCCATGATTGTTGAAGCCATCATTTTTCTCTAATTTACCAAGTGGTGTAGAGATTTTGTCCATTGTGTTGTCTGATGGAAACATTCTGAAAGAAGCCAAGCTCTCGGTTGCAGGCTTGGAAACTTCTTTGTCAGTACAACTCTTTGATACTTTTATATCCCTTAGAGCTCTGTTCTCTCTCTCTTCGCTTATCATCTCAAGTTCCCTCACTCGCTTCTGCTCATAGAATAAAGATGATAAGAGCCGGATAGATAGAAGACACAAATAAGATCGAGTGGAAACACCAATAGACACACCTTTAACTTATCTATCTTTTCCAAAGCTTTTTCAAGTTTCTCAGAAGATCGAGCTTCGCCTCTGCCCAGCTGATTGCACTTGGCTAGCAATTCCTTATAACTCCTGTCAGAGGATATATATGCAATAATGTTTTATATTAGAGACTTCATAAAAGAAAATTAAAAGAACCTAGGTGAAAAGATACGCAATGTACAATCTCCCTTCCTCAACTTCTTGACCATATCTACTTGCTTATGGAATTTCATATTTCAGCTTAACAGGTTGTTAACCAAACAAAGTACTCTACTCTGCTGGAATAACGGATGAACAAAAGTGAATCACCATTTTCATAGGTCGCTAAAAGTCAAATTATTTTCATTTCGCATTACACTGCTGCAGACATGAGTAATGGGAAATAATGAACCAAGTCCACAAAGTAATGACAGTGACAAACTATATGCTATGTACCAACCTATTTCGGATAACCAAGGACTTGACTAATGTGTCTATTGTATCTTTTGCCTTAGCGTTATTCCCCAACATGGCTAGCTTCAGAACATCATCTTCCTCCAAATTTAGATCAGAAACCCTGGATGCAAAACAAGACTGTAGACTCAGAAAGGTTTTAGCATGAGTTTTCTTTCGGTCACATTACCATTGATTATATCATAATCTGAATACATAAAAACAACATAGTCAAAGATTTTTTCGCACAATTTAAGCGATGCGAGCTCCTTGGCAAGAGCCATAGTTTTCTCCTGTAGCTTAGCGCACTGAGAACTAAGCTGAACACATTCCTGTAACAAACATAATAAATAAATAAAACTCAACACAAAATTCTACTGGGAAGCAAAAGCATCTAAAATCTAAGGATGTAGAGTTTAATTAAACCTCAGATTTTAATTTAAGCAAGTGCTGTGTCGCTAATATTTCTTGCAGAGCCTCCCACTTTTTTACTTTGTTCTCCTTCAATTGTTCATTGCATTCATGCAACTGAGAAGAAACAAAAAAAAAAACTCCAAAACTTTCAGCATTGATGCAATTGATGTCCCCTTATCTTCTTAACGATTCTAATCAAACGAATGAACAAAATACCTTATCGGAGATTTCAGCATTATCTTTTTTCTTAGCCTCAAGAGCCGAAGAGAGATTATGTATCTTCCCTTCAAGACGCTTCACTTCTCCTCTCAACAACGCCGGATCTTCCTCGACTTCAACGGCCTTCTCCGAGGAAATCGAATCGATTTGATTCCCAGAAGATTGAAAGTAAAGTCGGCAAGGATCTTTGAGAAGACACTTCTGCTTGCAAATCGGACAATTTCGCTTGTTCGTACTAGGACAGTACTCAAACCATTGCTGCAAACTAGGGTTTCCGAAAAATCGATTAGCACATAAATCTGAACTATTCGGGAGACAAGAAACTAGTTTAAAAGATCTTTGATTGCGCTGTACTAACCATAGTTCGTGAAAGACATGGCCACAAGCGGAGATCGCTTGCAGATGTTCAACCACCGGTTTGAGATCTTCGTAGCAGATGGAGCAAATTGCATTCCCCGCCGCGTTTTCGCCGACCATCTCTCTGGTAATCTGCGCTTCGTCAGTTCCGACGGCTTCAGTCGCAATTTTTCTCGAGAAAATCAATAGGAAAATATCAGAGAAATCATGGCGCGGGTGAAAGTTGAAATTTTCTGAGGAAGCGCGCAAATCTGCGTGTTAAGGAACGCACGTGTAAGTCCCGTGATAGTAGCCAAAGTGGCTTGTATAGGCCCAATATTTTAAAAACTAACGGCCCATTAATCCAGTTTGCTATTAATTAAGATATTAACAATTTTGGATCATTGATGAACCATTGGAGAAGAAGTGGTTGTTGTTTGGTCCACGACCAAGCTCCTCTCCTAAGACAAAGGAAGATGCAGCTGTTGTGGTTGTTGTGGTGGTGTCCACAGGCTTTCTTGAACGGTTTCTTCAACGGTGGATGTGGCGGTCACAGTACTTGTGGCCGGCTACAACATCCCTCGAACATCTCCATTTCTTCCCATCCGTTCTCTTGCACCTCCCTGGCTCAGGATCCATCGCTCCTCTTCCCCAATACCCTGTTTTTTCTAGTGTGTGTTCATTAGTAACAACAAACAAAATATCACTCAAAACATTGATATTAAGAATGTTCATTAGCAAATGTATATAACTTTTGGGGTTTACCAAGTTTAAATTAACTTAAAATGTATCAGTTGTGTGAGTTGGCTAACAATCAGCGAAACTACCACACCAACAAAACTAAATAAATCATTAATGTGATTAGAGATCAAATTAAAAAAAATCGTTAGCCAAACACAATGTTTAAATTAATTGATTTTTCTCGGTTTTAGTTGTATTTTATTATTATCTTTAATAAACTATAAAAAATAAGAAGAAGAAAATGCATGGACCACGCGCTTTGATACTAAATGCCTCGTGCAGCCCACTCGTAGCATTTCTTCTTAAAAAATCCGTCCTCTAAGATTTCACGTGGCTCATGCACCCTGACTGGGTCAGACGAAATCTCGGCCGTTGGACGAATAAAGAAAGCTAAAAGATAGGATATGACCGTCGGATAAAATGACCAAAAAGATGGGATAGCTCTAAGCCGTACGATTGTCTCCAAGGAGGAATCAACATCACGAGGCGAGATATAATGGAATCAACCCGACGGTGGGACCCACAAGGGTTTTGGCCAGCTTCCACCTCGTCTTATCTATGGACGCTTACTCGCCATGTGAACCGTTGATTTTAAAGAAATTGTCAACCTTTTTTACTTCGCGGATATCAATGCGCTCTCACCATCTGGCACCTGTGTCACAGTCTGGGTCTGCTACACTGGTTATTTATTTTTCTTTTTCATACCAACAAATTTTTTTAAAACATTTTTATTAGCAAAGTCGATCATTTTAGATTAATGTTGATTCATAAATTTATGTCACCCTGGAGAAAATGTTTATATTCTGTGTATGAATTCTTCCCAATTTCGTAGTTATTATACAGTTATAGCATCTGAGTAATCATGTGATAGGTAAATTCATATTTATTTTAGTTATTAAGGTTACCAGAAAAAATTATCGAATCAAATTTTAAGACTGGATGAATTAAATAATTTATTATCGAATTAACAAAACACTTTGAAACACATTACTCGTGAATTTTTTTTGCTAAAACCATTTACATGTGCTTTGTTGTTATTCATAAAAGGTATTGAATGTTACAACAGTAACCCATGTATCGAGTATGTGGCATCAACTATGGTGCTAAGTGACAATCACTATCTTTATATCTACATACTTTTTGTATACATTGCACATATAAAAAAAATGGAATACATATGTTATCCATGAATGATATTTAAATATCAGCTGCTGGGTTGTATAGTATAATGGCGAAAGTTCATAATGATCTGGGAAGGGGTAAAACTACACTTTTATTCTTATCCCTCAAAATTTTTAATTATAATAATACTAACCATTTCCCAATTCCATTATAGTTGGTAAGGGTAGATAAAGAACCCGTATCCGAATACCCAATCCGAAAACTTGTATTCAAATTTGAATTTGAATATGACAAATTATTTTATTGGATAGTAAATTTCTAAATTCAAAAATTCTTAGCTAAACCCAATGCAAACACGAAAACATATAATTGTTCATAAGAAATATCCTAATTCGATGATCAAATTCTCTAAAAGTAAGTTTTATATGTATAATATACATAATTCCCATCTGAATTCAAACTAAAAAATTTGAAAAATTCGAAAAACCTAGAAAATCTCAAAAATCCAAAACCCCGAATCTGAATCCGATCAAAACTTGAATTTTTTAAATTTTGAACGGGTTTTAATTTTGAAATCCAAAACCAACTCCAATCCAAAAAATTTTATTTGAATCAAACCTAGACCCAGTAAATTTCTAAACTCAAAAACACAAATCCAATCAATTTTTACTTGAATTTAATATTCGAATACTCATCCCTAATCGTAGGTGTAGAAAAGGTAAAAGATTTTAACAATTTTTTACCTATTGTGCGCATCTATAAAAAGGTGCACTACTAGGAAAGTATGGTTTCCCACTATTTAATCAATCAAAGCAGCCTAAAAGCGCGTGTTAGAGACGCGTGGAAATGTCAAGAAGTGTGAGGTTGACAAAAGAAGAATTTATATATTATTCAAAGCCTTTGACAAATTATAAAAGTCAACTAATATAAGAAACTGGAAACCACTTCTGGTTTTAGTGTCCAACAGTAGGCGACAAAGACAGGCTAAGCATCGAGATACCCTCTCCAAGCACATAATCTATCTCTCTCTAGATTTGTTAAAAAGCCAAAGAGACAATTCCCCTTTCTCTCTATACAGACCTTTATAATGCATATATATATATATAATACTTAATTATATATCGGCATATACACGCATTGTGATCCCGACAGTGCTCATCTTTTCAAAGTGTGTTCATACTTATTGCTTTTAAAACAAGTTTTAGCTCTTCTTAATTTAGTTTCATTCTAATCGCAAAGTCTACATTTTGTTTGACCAAATGATTTCAGTGAAACCATGTTAGGTAAACCCACAACACTTAAAAAATTTGCAACGAGGTCTTTGACCTAATGGAATCGTTTTTATAGGATTCCGAAATCTGAATTCATCTTAAGATCCAAAGACGTTTGCTAATTACAACATCTCGAATTGTATTAGTTTTGTGCAATCATTACATGTTCATAATTTCATGTTTTGTATACAAATGATTCTCAGTATCTCTCGACTCTACCTCCATACATAACTACACCATTTTTTTTATTTTTTTGTAGTCACAAAATATTTTCAGCTTATTCCTTTTAGAATCACTTTATTTTTCCAATTAAAATAGTGAAGATCTTGATCAACTAATAAATTAATCTATGCGAGCTATATAAATTGTTCACATGTGGAATAATTGCAATGTAAAAAAAAAAGAGAACAAAACAAAATTGTATTTTACACTGTATTTTACCAATAATAATTTAATAATTTCATTTTTCAACCCTTTTAATTTTCCTCCTCCCAGTCTCTTTATAAACAGCTATCTCTACCCTTCAAAAGTCAGCGCTCTCTTTTGTCTCCTCTGCTTTCTCTCTTCCCTCTGAGATTCTCATAAGCTTTTGTCTCCCCTGAGAGACCAAATCAATGGCCGACGATTGGGATCTACACGCCGTAGTCAGAGGCTGCTGCTCAGCCGTGAGCTCATCAGCAACCACCACAAACACCG
Source organism: Cardamine chenopodiifolia (assembly GCA_963922655.1). Taxonomy (NCBI): domain Eukaryota; kingdom Viridiplantae; phylum Streptophyta; class Magnoliopsida; order Brassicales; family Brassicaceae; genus Cardamine; species Cardamine chenopodiifolia. Next base: position 14,521,190 of record OZ000482.1, on the reverse strand, counting down.
TCTTTTCCGGCGGTGTATCCTCTCACGCGAACCCTATATTCACCGTCCAACGACAGAGTAATGCTGTTTCCTTCGGTGAAATTCGAGATTTCTACACGCCGTTCAAACAAGAATCAAATGGCTCTGTTGTCTCCACGTTTTCTTGTCTGAATTACCCAGAAGAACCCAGAAAGGCACAGAACCAGAAACGTCCGATTTCTCTCTCTGCTTCAACCGGTAGCGTCACTAGCAAACCCACAGGCTCCAATACATCTAGATCCAAAAGAAGGTTCGATTCTCTACCAATTTTTGTTTAACTAAAACCAAAAAAAGTTAAAACCTTTTGTCAAACCCATCAAATTTTTCTTTCAAAATTTTGAATTTTGTTCAAAGAGGAGGTTAAAAGTCTCTATTTTGTTCGAACCCATCAAATTGAATTGGGAAATTTCGAATTTATTGTATGTAGATGGCTAAAAAGTCTCTGTTTCATTGTTGCTTGTTTCAGAAAGATACAGCATAAGAAAGTGTGCCATGTAGCAGCAGGGGATTTAAACTCCGATGTCTGGGCGTGGCGAAAGTACGGACAAAAACCCATCAAAGGTTCACCATATCCAAGGTATTTACAAAAAAAAGATTAAATCTTTGTCCAAAATTCATTTAGTGACTTATAAATGTGTGTATTCTTTCGAGACAAAAGAACTTGTCTGTTTTTGTGATTCGGTTTGTTAAGTTATCTCTGTTACAATTTTGGTAAATAATACAACATTTCTAATTTATTTTATTTTCATAAAAACAGAGGATATTACAGATGTAGTACATCAAAAGGATGTTTAGCCCGTAAACAAGTGGAGCGAAATAGATCCGACCCGGCAATGTTTATCGTCACTTACACGGCGGAGCACAATCACCCAGCTCCTACTCACCGTAATTCTCTAGCCGGAAGCACCCGTCAGAAAACATCCGATCAGCCGATGACTAAATCTCCGACGACCACGATTGCTACGTATTCATCGTCTCCGGTGACGTCAGCTGATGAATTTATTTTGCCTGTGGAGGATTTAGCGGTGGAAGAGCTCGACGGAGATGAGGATCTGTTATCTTTGTCGGATACGGTGGTGAGCGAAGATTTCTTCGATGGATTGGAGGAATTCTCCGCCGGAGATAGCTATTCCGGGAACTCAGCTCCGGCGAGTTTTGATCTTTCTTGGGTTGTAAACAGTGCCGCCACGACTAGTGGGGGAATATGATTAGACAACGGCTTAGAATACTCTTTTAGGAAAGATATAGGATTAAGGAACTATTCTCGGATTATATGTAAAAAGAGGAAAAAAGAGTTATTCTTTGTTACTTTTTCGGTTTTTCTTGCCCTTTGTTTCTAAATATCTTAGAAAATTTTAATTGTATATTCATTAAGCCCGATATTGGTAACCGATTTTTATCATACCATTGAGATGAAGAATATTATTAGTGTGAAAAAAACGAATATTAGTTAGATTCTTGTCACAACAAAAAAGAAGATTTTTTAAATTTAATATTCTATAACTGTATATAAACACTTTTTTGGTGTTGATGGTCCGAGATTATATTTTTCTTTATTTTAAAAATCATAATAAGTGGCTTAAGAATTGAAACTAATAATTTTGGAATAAATAATAGGTAGCAGTTAGTACGGTATATATTGTCAGTTCAAAATAAAATGCCGGACACTATCACTATATTTAATGGTAATAATAATATTATCATTACTAATTTTCGTTATATATTTTCATTAAATGCTAAACATGGCACATGATATATTTTTGGGTAAGGCATGGGAAAAACAACGTCCATCGTGCTGTTTTTACCTTTAACGAGTCTGGGCTGAGTGTTGGGCCAATTTTTAGATCCACAATTAAAATACTACTATGTTCTGTTGACGCATCAATCAATAATCCATCTTCTGTTTACCGCAATGCAGGTAATTAAAAAACTCTTGAGAGCGGATGGGCGATGCTCGAGTCTCGAGATACGAAGATGGTCTGTCCACTAGTCGCATTTTATTCGCTTCCTTTAAAAATATTTGTTTATATTTTAGCTCGAACTTTTTATTGCTTTTAACTCGAACTTGGTAATTTACATTTAATACTACTGGCCCCAAAATGTCATGGTAGTCCTTCTCAAAGATTAGACGTATAGCCAATTCGAAGTACTATTAGTATCTAGTCTATCATCTTAATTAGTATTAAAAACTCTAGCCATTTTGGCCATAGCATCGACACATGAGTTGATGTGTCTACTCATATGGAAAGCACATGATTGAGGGCTTCTAAGCTTAAGATCTGGAACATATTGTATCTTTGGTAAATCTCTTCTCTTTTACCTTTACAGTTGTGTTGACGTGCCAAATGATGTTTTTTTGCAAAGGACAGGGGAGATAACAATGAGGTTTTTACTCGTTTCTTTTTGAATATGATAATAGTAGAAGTTTCAACGAAGTTGTGCTAGAGAAAACAAAGAATAAGCTATTTCAACCAGTCGCCAGTTATTATTAGGTTCAAATGCTTGGGATCCATAGTAATCGGCTTTATCATTACTTAGATTTTAAATTTTCCGTTTAATTTACTGATATCTTCCTTAAATTCTGCAACGTTTGTAGGGTTTTTGCCTTTTAGGATCGTGGGATTTCCTAAAAACTTCAGAAATCTCCATGTGCATTCTAAGCTTGTGGTTTAAGTATGTTGAATATTAGGTAATGTCCCAGTATTAAACTAATTCCACTAATCCCTAGGTAAACTGCAAGATATCCCATAAAGATGAAGTTAAAGTTCATAACTTTATCTTTGCTACTCATTTTAAGAAAGAGAAAAAAGAAGATGGTGGTAGTTTGTGTTCTTGTTGTATCCAGTTCAAACGGGAACATGTTATTACATGTTTGCTAATGTTTTTCAAGATTTTGTGTTTATACAGAGCTTGAAGAATGGGGAAGACGAATGTATTATCGAAGATTAGAGCTTTCAATAGACCCATCTATGTATTGGCTGGTTTGGCTTTTCTTATCTCAGTAGCTACATTAGCCAAGTTCAATTACATCACACCATTACGCATCTCTGATCGGTTCTGTAACTATCACGGAAGCTTTGAAGGTGACAACTATATCATCGGAAGCCAAATGAGAAAGACAATCGAAACCGCCATATTTAAAATCCACCAAGAAATGGATGATCTCAAGGCTTTAGAAGCTAATTCTTCTGCTCCATCAGCTTCTGGATCCATGTTTAGGCATGTAGCTTTTCTTGCGGATGTTCTTTCTCTGGTTCAGTCTGTTCATATGGAATTGCCTTCGTTCGAAGAGAGATTCGTCGTGGATCATCCATTGACGCAGCAGAACGGTGACCCCGGCGAGCATTTTTTGAGAGAAGAGATAAAGAAGTATATAAAGATCAAACCAAACCGGCTTGGGAAGCAGAATTTCATGGGAGCTAATGGAACATTTACCTCGATTGGGCACGCTTGTTTCGCCATGAAGAAAGATCTAGAAGAGTATATGGACTATGATGTAGGGGAAATCTGCAATGACGATTGGAGATTAGCTCAGAAGCTTATGGTTCACGGATGCGATCCGTTGCCTAGAAGACGGTGCTTCTCCCGTGCACCGCAGTTATATTACAAACCGTTTCCGATTAACGAGTCTTTATGGAAGCTTCCGGATAACCGGAATGTGAGATGGGGACAGTATAAGTGCAAGAACTTTGCTTGCCTTGCTAGCAACACAACAGCTCGTAAAGGGTTCTTCAAATGCACTGATTGCTTCAACCTCACGCACCACGAATCACCGAGATGGGTTAACCGAGCCGAAATCGATCCTGAGACAAACCAAACCGCGGATTTCTCGATACAAGAAGTACTCGAGATTAAACCAGGAGAGATTAGAATCGGATTGGATTTCAGCATTGGCACGGGAACTTTTGCAGCGAGGATGAGGGAACATAACGTTACTATTGTATCAGCAACAATCAACGTAGGCGCTCCATTCAACGAGATGATCGCTCTGCGCGGTTTAGTCCCGTTGTATTTAACCGTGAACCAACGGTTACCGTTCTTCGATAGCACGCTTGATGTAATTCACACTACGAGGTTTCTTGATGGATGGATTGATCTAATACTTCTTGATTTTGTGTTGTTTGATTGGGACAGGGTTTTAAGACCAGGTGGATTGTTGTGGATCGATGGTTTCTTTTGTCTGAAAGAGGATTTGAGTGATTATTCTGAAGTGTTTAAAGCATTAAGGTATAGGCGACATAAGTGGGTTGTGGTGCCTAAAAGAGATAAAGATGATAAAGAAGTTTTCTTCTCTGCTGTGTTAGAGAAACCTCCAAGACCTTTTAGATGATTTGATCATTTCATAGTCTCTAACTCTCCATGTTTACTATTATTGTCTTTGTAATACTCTATTAAAAACAAAAATTCAAAATAAAAGAAATATATATTAATTATAGGTTCCAATTTGGTTGTATAAATTCATAGGAACTCTCTCATATAGAAGCTTAATTTTGCTGCCAAAAAATAAAAGAAATCTATTCTTTATAACTTATGTAACTCTCTGAAGGAGGAAGAGGGTTCTCTATTCTTTATAATATAATCTCCTCCGAAACCACTAGGTTAGGAGACTGAACGAGCAAATAGGTTCGGACCGGCGAATGCGGAATATTAACGACTTTGCCTCTGTATTTCTCGATTCCGTTACGTGGGCAGGCGAGAGCTTGTAAATCGGAGAATGGAGAAGGAGCAACTAGAGATCGTCGGACCAATGGAGGAGCCATTAATGTCAAACATCGTACCAGAGGAGATCAACGACCTGGATTCACTTTCTTCGTCAGATAGTGATTGCGAGAAACCAGATTCCCCTGTTCCCATCAATGCTCCGATCTACCGTATGTTTGGCAGAGAACGACCAATCCATATGGTTCTCGGCGGAGGTAAACGTACGGAACACTCCCTACACTCATTCCATTTTCATTCATCTCACAGTTTGGTTCGGTCTAATGATACCTCATTTAGCCATTTAGGGTTTGGATGATGATTAAAGACTATGTCTTTTATCAGGTTGCGTGTGACATTCTTGAATTTATATAGATATAGAGATTAGTGGCGATTGATTGATAATGTGATCTAATCACTTAGTGGTTGGGTAATTTGTTGAAGCTGCTGATGTGTTGCTATGGAGAGACAAGAAGGTCACCGCAGGATTACTCAGTGCAGTGACTGTGATTTGGCTTTTGTTTGGATTTGGTGATTGTCGTCTTCTCACTTGTCTTTGTCGTGGCTCCATTCTTTTTCTGCTTCTCTCCTTCCTCTGGTCCAATGCCCTCAACAAGTAAAGCTTTTTTGGACCTTGAAATATGTTCAGTAAAACATGATTCTTTGTTTGCTAATATGAAAAATTTCAATACCATTTATTTATAGATCTCCAGAGAACATAATAGAGATTTACATCCCTGAGAAGCCATTACTCCTAGCTGCTTCTGCTTTGACCTTTGAGCTTAACTGTGCTTTTGCAACCTTAAGGAGCATTGCGTTAGAGAGAGACATCAAGAACTTTGTTATGGTACTTGTTTAGTTTCTCAAGTCTTGTTTGGAGAAGTCTCTGAAATGATTAATGGGCTTTTCTTTTTGTTCTGAAACAAAGGCACTCATAGGACTTTGGCTCGTATCGATTATAGGAAACTGGTTCAGTTTCATGTCTTTGCTCTACATATGTAAGTACACAACTTGTTCTCATACTCTTGTTTATCTATCTAGGGATTATGTCTTGGCCTAATAACATACAACTAAACCAACAGGTTTTGTTCTAATTCACACGGTGCCAATGCTTTATGAGAAGTATGAAGATGAGATTGATCCAATTGCAGAGAAAGCTGTGATTGAAATGAAGAAACATTACCAAGTTTTTGAAGCAAAGGTTTTAAGTAAGATCCATCATTAGCCAAACAATTCAAAGTTGAATTAGAACTGATTAAATTATTTAGTGACTCTAGTTCATTTAATTATTCTTTTTTGGGGTCCAAATCGTTTCGAGTCAATCCTCTATTCAGGTGGTTTAAGTTTGGTCTACTCAAGCCATCTAAGCTTTTGTGGATATAAAATGGTCTGGACACTGGACCTTTATAATAATTTCTAAAAGGCTTTCCCATTTTAGAAATCATAGCTATAGATAATTCATGGAAACCTAAAGCCTACAACGTTTACATATAAATCTTAACTTATTAGATAACTTTTAGCAGAAAAAGTTACAAAATAAATGCATTACTCTGTAACAAAAGATATTTGGATAAATGATACCAAATAGATCCAACAAATAATGCATACTTTATAAGGCCTTGTTTCAATATTGTAAGCCCATTTGACACCGACAGACCCAAACAATACAAATTATACAACCCGAATAAAATTGGTGTAAAAATACTCTTTCCGAATCTCTATTATCTCTGTTTTGAGATCTCCCTCCACGCCGTATCATCAGATCCACACTTTCACTCGAAATCATCACAATTCCAAAAAATTTCTCTGTATATTTTTCTCACACACTTTCGAATTCATCTGAGTTCTCAATTTAAATCCGTATAAACTTGTGAATTAAAACGAAACCATTTTCTCCAATTTTGTTCCTCTCCAGCTACAAAAATGGCGCAGCAACAGTTTCTTCACCAGCGTCCAATCCAAAACCCATTCTCTTCCACTCCTCTTTCTTATTCTTCAATCTCAAATCGTCCAATCTCTCTTCTCAGCCGTAACGGTCTCCTTCTCCTTCTCGCTCTCCTCGTTATCCTTGGTGTATTCTTACCCTGGGCAGGATCTCCCTTATTCCCGTTTCCAAACAGAACCTCTTCTTCTTCGCAGGCTAAATGGCGCGACTATTCTCTCGCTCAAGCCGTTAAATTCACAGCTAAGAACGGCACTGTGATCGTCTGCGCCGTGAGCTATCCCTACTTGCCTTTTCTCAACAACTGGTTAATTAGTGTTTCTAGACAGAAGCATCAAGATAAAGTTCTCGTCATCGCTGAGGATTACGCTACTCTCTACAGGGTTAACGAGAAGTGGCCTGGTCACGCTGTTCTCATCCCTCCGGCGCTCGATTCTCGGACTGCACACAAATTTGGTTCCCAGGTATAATCACTCACATCATTTTTCATCTTTTCGATCCAATTTTATCTCTAGCTTGAGATATATTTAGCTTTCAGTTCATGAAATCTTGAGAGTGAATACTTAATTGTCATCCTACTGATTCACTTAGATCTTAGATGTTCGCTGATTAGCTCACTGATTACTCGGATAATAAGTTTGTGTAGTGTCACCGAGGTTTTGATTTTGAGCTGTGTTTTGGTACATTCATGGCTGATCTTATGAATAACTAAAGATGGTGAAATTGTGGATGTAGTACCAGCAATTTTTGCTTTATGTATTTTGATCTAATTTGAATTTTTTTATGTACACTCTGTTTCTGTATATGATCATGTATGCTAAGAGCTTGTGTTGCAATGGAATTGATCGTTTGAACTAATTTTCTCGTATTGGATTAGGGTTTCTTCAATTTCACATCTCGGAGGCCGCACCATCTCTTGCACATTTTGGAGCTAGGTTACAATGTTATGTACAACGATGTTGATATGGTCTGGTTGCAAGATCCGTTTCAGTATTTGGAAGGAAGCCACGATGCATATTTCATGGATGATATGACTGCTGTATGTAAATTCAAACATCTCCTTCATCGATGGCATCGAATTAGTGTATTTATTATCTTCTTGATTATGGTGTCAGATTAAGCCTTTGGATCACTCTCATGATTTGCCACCTCCGGGAAAAAAGGGAAGGACTTATATATGTAGCTGTATGATTTTCTTGCGTCCTACTAATGCCGCAAAACTTCTCATGAAGAAATGGATTGAGGAACTTCAAGACCAACCTTGGTCCAAAGCTAAGAAAGCAAATGATCAGCCTGGTTTTAACTGGGCACTGAACAAAACAGCTCATCAGGTATTTTCCTTCCTCCTAGTTCCACAGTGAAACTGTAACTTTCTGTAAACTGGTCTCAAGCTTTTATTACACAATTGTTGTTGAGAGCTTAAAATCTCAAAAGAGTGAACCTTTTGGTACTCTTGAGACTCTTTTCAAGTCTACCACCTACAAATGTTCAATTACGATTGTGTTTCAATCTCAAAGATATGAATTCATTCTAAGTCTTATACGATCTTCTGTTCTGCAGGTGGATCTCTACTTGCTTCCGCAGGCAGCTTTCCCAACAGGAGGATTGTATTTCAAGAACGCAACATGGGTTAAAGAAACAAAAGGAAAACATGTCATAATCCACAATAACTACATTACAGATTTTGACAAGAAGATCAAACGTTTCCGTGACTTTGGTCTATGGCTAGTCGATGATCATGCTCAAGAGTCTCCATTAGGGAAATTACAGTAAACTCTAATGGCTAAAAAAATTGTTCGTCTCTCTCTATTTCTGTCTTTTTGTTGTTATTGGAATTTTCAGGCTGGGCAAAGGAAGAAAGATCCAGTGAGTAAATTCTTTTACTTTTTTTGGTCGTTAAAGTTATGAGAAGAGGTTAGAGGTGTTATATGGCTAATTCAATGACTTTGAGTTTGGTATTGTTAGACCACTAGAAATGGCATCGAGTCTGACAATTTTATTTCTGTGATTACTTCATTCAAGTCATATCGAATTAGTAGTATCTACACAGTGGATCATAATTTCTGGCATAAATTGTAAATCTATCTCTAGATAAATGAAATTGACACAAAATATGAAGTATTGAAACTGATTTTTATAACGAGTTTTAGCAAATTCTGGTAAAAGAAAAAGGAAGGAGTTAAAATAATCCAAAACTATACTGACAAGTGACAGCTAGGATATAATATGAGGGTCCAGTTGAGTATTATATGCATTTATTTATATGATAGTTGGATGTTATTTCCAAACTTTAAAACATGTGACTAATTTTACAATTTAGACTTTTTGGAGGATGCTGCTTATGTAAGATTTACCGGAAATGAAAAAACATAAAATAAATGGTCAGAATGGAGCTAGAAATAGTTGACGTCCATCGCTGGTCACTAGACCTTTTCATTTGTGTGTTACTAAGACTATATATTTCCAGATCTGATATTATTTTATGCATTTATTTTTTGATTTGTTCTAACAATTTTATGTATCTGAATTTAGTCCAATCGGATTTCAAAAAGTAATGGTTTCTATTAAAATCGATAAATTAAATGATGCGTGTAACATAAGAACAGAATAATTGTAAAATATTTCCCTTAGTTAGGCAATAAAATAAAATAAAATCCCATACTTTAAAAGGATAATATATTTTGAGTCGTACCAAATTTTTATCTGTGTGATAAAGAAAGAAAAATGGGAAATGAAAGAAAATAAACAAACAAACAAAAAAGTGAAATTAGAAAGACAGAGAAGAAAAGATTCTTGCTCCCTTCGAATCCGCAGCTTCGAAAGCGAAGATCGGATTTGTGAATTCACAGAGATTTTCTTCATTGATTCTTCTGCCATTGACGCCAAAGAAATAGTTTTCTCTCTCTTCTTCTTTTGCTTTTTACTAAGCTCACAAGAATCTAGCGCATCTGTACTTGTGCTGCTGATGTTCACCACACGCACTTCGACTGCTTTGTTTTGAGATTCATCGAATCTAATTGAAATTTTAGGTGAGAATTGAGTTCGTAAAGCTTGTGGTAGGTTACATTTTCTTGTTCTGAGATTTCGTATTCTCGCCGGAGTTGCATGTGATAAATTAGTATATAAACAATGGGTTCTCTGGAATCTGGGATTCCGGTGAAGAGAGATAACGGCGGGAGAGGAGGAAGACAACAACACCACCAGTTCTTGCAGAGAAACAGATCGAGGCTCTCTAGATTCTTGCTATGGAAGAGAATCGATTACTTCCAATGGATTTGCACGATCGGTGTATTCTTCTTCTTCGCTGTGTTATTCCAGATGTTTTTGCCGGGTCTTGTGATCGATAAATCGGATAAACCATGGAGTAGTAAGGAGATTTTGCCACCTGATTTGATTGTTTTCAAGGAGAAAGGGTTTTTTGATTTCGGTGAGGATGTTAGATTTGAGCCTACCAAGCTTCTAACGAAATTCCAGAGAGAAGCTAATGCTTTCAATTTCACTTCATCTTCTCTCAATACAACTCTGCTGCGTTTTGGATTTAGAAAGCCTAAGCTAGCTCTGGTCAGTTACTTAAAGATTAGAAAATTAATTGTTTCTTTGCATTGTGGTTGGTCTTATTGAGATCTGATGACTGCATTGTGGTTTTATCTTCTTTAGGTTTTTGCCGATTTGTTAGCTGATCCAGAACAGGTGTTAATGGTGTCTCTCTCCAAGGCACTGCAAGAGATAGGCTATGCAATTGAGGTATAGATTTGTTGCTTCTTTGTGGGGTTCTTGGTGTTCTTTTGTTTACAAGTTGTATGAAGTATGATAACACGAAATGTCAAACTTGTCTTCGTAGGTTTACTCTCTCAAAGACGGTCCAGTGAATAGTATTTGGCAGAAAATGGGAGTTCCAGTCGCAGTACTCGAGACTAACCATGCATCGAGTTGTGTTATCGATTGGCTATCGTATGTACTGCATTTCCTGCCTATATTTGCATTGCTTGAAAATTGTTGGGGAACTAGTGAAGCAGAACTCGGAACTAATCTTGAGGCTATGGTTAATTTAATGTATTCATGTGACTCTGTTTAACTGGATAATGTGGATCTGAGGTTGAGCCAATGCATTATGGGTTCTTTTCTTCTATTTTTATAATGCAAACTTAGTTGACTTGACTTGGTCAATGTGATAATTTCTGATCATTGATAATTTTTTTTGCTCTTATCTTGAAGCTATGATGGCATAATTGTAAACTCTCTCCGAGCTAGAAGTATGTTTACTTGGTAAGATTTTCCGGTCTTTGGCATGAGTGTATATCACATAGCTCTAGTTTTCAATTTTTTTTTCATGGAATATATAAATGAGAATTTATATATAATGTATATATATATACAGCTTTTCTCCAAAGTTTTTGATTGTTTAAATTATTGTTATTTTTTTTACAGTTTCTTGCAAGAACCTTTCAAATCTTTGCCTCTTGTTTGGGTCATCAATGAAGAAACTCTTGCTGTTCGGTCTAGACAGTACAACTCTACAGGGCAGACCGAACTCCTCACGGATTGGAAAAAGATTTTCAGCCGAGCATCGGTGGTACTCTTCCATAACTATCTTCATCCGGTAATGTTTATGATTAGAAGCACAAAATAGATTATGTTTTGTTTCTGCTTGAAATAGGTAATTTAGAGTAGTTTGGGATAATAATCTTGTTTCACCTTTTGCTTCATGCAGATTCTCTACTCCGAGTTTGATGCTGGCAACTTTTATGTGATTCCCGGATCTCCTGAAGAAGTATGGAAAGCAAAGAATCTGGAGTTTCCACAGAAAGATGACGTGGTTATTTCCATTGTGGGAAGTCAGTTCTTGTACAAGGGTCAATGGCTGGAACATGCCTTGCTTCTGCAAGCTCTGCAGCCGTTATTTTCAGGCTATTACCAAGAAAGTCATAATTCCCATCTCAAGATCATAGTTTTAGGTGGAGAGTCAGCTTCCAACTACAGTGTAGCTATTGAGGTATAACAAGGTCTGCTTTGCTATTGGTGAAATGGTTTGTAGCTTGTAAAATCATTAACCTTGTTTTCTGGTTTGTTTTGAACTTCTTAGACAATTTCCCAAAACTTGACATATCCAAAAGATGCTGTGAAGCATGTAAGCGTTGCGGGGAATGTTGATAAGATACTTGAAAGTTCTGATCTTGTTATATACGGATCATTTCTTGAGGAGCAGTCTTTTCCAGAAATTTTGATGAAGGCCATGTCCTTGGGAAAACCTATAGTTGCACCAGACCTCTTCAACATTAGAAAATATGTACGTACATTCTTCCTTTGCTCATGTTCTTGATGGAAATGTGCTGTGGCATGTTCTCTGTCCATGTGGCTGCTTACTGACTGTATTGGCAATGTTAAATAGGTCGATGACAGAGTTACTGGGTATCTTTTCCCCAAGAAGAATCTTAAAGTTCTATCGGAGATTGTGCTTGAAGTGATAACAGAAGGGAAAATATCTCCATTGGCTCAGAAGATTGCCATGATGGGGAAAACAACTGCTAAAAATATGCTGGCTCGGGAAACCATAGAAGGTTATGTGGCTCTACTAGAGAATATCCTCAAGTTTTCTTCAGAAGTTGATTCTCCTAAGGATGTAGAAAAAGTTCCTCCAAAACTAAGAGAAGAGTGGAGTTGGCATCCGTTTGAAGCTATTCTTGATAAATCGCCTGATGATAGAACAACAAGAAGCTATGAGTTTTTAGCGAAGTTTGAGAGACATTGGAATCATACCCCAGGAGAGGCTTTGAGATTTGGGGCTGTTAATGATGATTCATTCGTGTATGAAATTTGGGAAGAAGAGAGATATCTTCAAATGATGAATAGTAAAAAAAGACGAGAAGAAGAGGAGGTAAGCATTTCAGATGGGAGTTCTTGAAATGATGTTCTCATCTCCATTTCCCACACATCAATTGATTTTTTGTTTGTGTGTTGGTATGCAGCTGAAAGGCAGAGCCTTGCAGTATCATGGGACATGGGAGGAAGTATATAAAAGCGCTAAGAGGGCAGACCGAAGTAAGAATGATCTACATGAGAGAGATGAAGGGGAGCTACTAAGAACTGGTCAACCGTTATGCATATATGAACCCTATTTTGGCGAAGGAACCTGGTCTTTTCTACATCAGTATCCCTTGTATCGTGGGGTCGGCCTGGTGAGTTCTCATGTGCAATATATTGTTTTCTCAACCATAAGGATGCTCCAAGAGAGGGAAGTTTTTCTCAAGTTATGTGAATGCATCATATTGCAGTCAGTCAAAGGACGGAGACCTAGGATGGATGATATCGATGCATCATCACGTCTTCCGCTTTTCAACAATCCATACTATCGCGATGCTCTTGGTGACTTTGGAGCATTTTTTGCAATTTCAAACAAGATTGATCGTTTGCACAAAAATTCATGGATAGGGTTCCAGTCCTGGAGAGCGACTGCCAGGAAGGTACATATCTTTCTTTGCTATAATATAATGCTATGTCCAGTAATAATATTACTTGTAAAGTAACTTGGTACCCGAAACCAGGAATCTTTATCCAAGACTGCTGAGAACGCATTACTTAATGCTATACAAACACGGAAACACGGAGATGCTTTATATTTTTGGGTTCGCATGGACAAAGATCCGAGAAATCCTCTGCAGAAATCCTTTTGGTCGTTCTGTGATGCAATAAATGCTGGGAATTGCAGGTAAAACACTTAGATTCTCAAAATAAAGGTTTATAACATTGTTTTGAGATCCAGCTCATTTACGTGACACTTTACAATTTTATGTGCTTGGATCAAGGTTTGCTTACAACGAAACTTTGAGTAAAATGTACGGGATCAAGAATTTGGATTCATTGCCACCAATGCCCGAGGATGGGGATACATGGTCTGTGATGCAAAGCTGGGTATTGCCAACAAGATCCTTCTTAGAGTTTGTCATGTTCTCAAGGTACTCACTTGCTGTATTATCCATTGATTGTCTCAATCTGAGCCTCACTCCAAAAAGATCACTTAAAAGATTGATTCTCTCTTGTTTATAGGATGTTCGTAGATTCATTGGATGCACAGATATATGAAGAACATCATCGAACAAGCCGGTGCTATCTAAGTTTAACCAAAGTACCAAACTTTTCCCCCCTTCTGCCAGAGTTCAATTCATTTGGGTTTGGATTTGAGTAATGTATTCAATTTCTCACAGGACAAGCATTGCTATTCGCGGTTGCTAGAGCTTCTGGTGAATGTATGGGCTTACCACAGTGCGAGACACATTGTCTACATAGATCCTGGGACTGGTTTGATGCAGGAGCAACACAAACAGAGGAACCGGCGAGGGCAAATGTGGGTGAAGTGGTTCGATTACGGAACTCTGAAAACAATGGACGAGGATCTTGCCGAAGAAGCAGAGTCAGACCGTCGTGTGGGTCACTGGCTATGGCCATGGACTGGTGAGATCGTGTGGCGAGGTTCATTAGAGAAAGAGAAGCAAAGGAAGAATGTAGAGAAAGAAGAGAAGAAGAAGAGAAGTCGAGATAAGCTGAATAGAATGAGAAGTCGAAATGGTCGCCAGAAAGTGATTGGAAAATATGTAAAACCGCCACCGGAGAACGAAACTGTTACCGGAAACTCCACTTTGTTAAACGTAGACGCATAAAAAACAAATTAAAATTATTACCTTTTTTTTTTTGCTAGGCCATAAGATTTATTTCATTCATTGTTTTTTGGAAAGATTACTGTATAAAAGGTCTCAAGTCTCAATCATTTTCTCTCTCTCGCCTCTCTTCGATTTAACCGACGGCTTTAACTCCCCGGCGGTGAGCTTCACTGTAACAGACCACGAAAGAGAGCGATGGAGGAGATGCACGTTCTTGAGATCACTCTCATCTCGGCGCAAGGAAAAGCTCCGGCGATTGCAGACTTACGCATCCGTCTGGGTTGATTCCTCCAACAAGCTCCGGACTCGGATTGATCGGATCGGCGCTGAGAATCCCATCTGGAACGACAAATTCATTATCCAGGTCTCTCCGGATTTCCTCTCTAGCGAAACTTGTGGCGTTTCCATCGAGATCTATGCTGTTTATGTGAGGTTTCTTGATGAAATCGTCCGGTGTGTTACGAGGAAGAGAAAAGATGGACGGCTGAGATCTGTTATCTGAATTCCCAAGGTTCAGATGTCCTTCGGTTTCTAAACCAAAGATCTTTGCCACGTGCACCTCTATCAGCAGTTATCAACCTTACGCGTCGTCAGGCAGTTTTGGCTGTTATGTCTTAACAAATTCTGAAGTTTTTGAAATTTCTTTGGGTTTTTGTTGCTAAGAAACATTATATTCATTTTTTTTTGTCCGCCCTCAAATTTTTTTCCATTTTTTTTGTGAACGCTGAAAGATTCATTTTAATACGAAATAATATCAATTTTTTGTTGTCATATAATGTGTATAAAATGTTGACAAAAAAATAATAATGCGTACAAAATAGTATAATTATGGCTTTAAAAAGGATTAATGCAATGGAGAAGTGAAACAAAACGCGGGAGTTGGGTAATGAAGTTGAGGAGATAATAGTTGGTTTAACGGCCATATTAGTTAAAACCATCGATTCGTCCTACCAGAAAAAAACAAGATCAGGAATTTTTCTTGCTCTCTCGTCTTCTTCAATCTTCTCTGTGTGTGCCTTTTCCTTACCAAAAACTATATAAAGCACGTCAAACAGGTAAATCTTTCATCCATAGAGCAATAAAATGTATTTAGGGTTTTTCATTTGATGATTTCGTGTTGCTATGATCGATTTAGGGTTTAATTATGGCAAAGTTTACAAAGGAGATATCAGCCGTGGAGGTGAGGAAAATCGAATTCGATACTCTTCAAAACAGATTAAACACTTGCCACCTGGCACAATCACTGAGTTTGATTCAAAGAATTATTGTCCGTTGGGTTTCAGTTTGAAAATGAGAAAAGTAATTCTGATTTTGTTTACATTTATATATGTTCGTTTTTGTAGACTTATACAGATATTTTGCCGTGATGTCAAACAACGGATCATCAAGTACCTTTCTTTCTCTTCTTTATACCATCTTGATTCTGTTTATGAAGCAAATGCTGAAACACAAAGGGTCATGTCATGTCATTACAGGCAACAAAGCTAGATTGTGAGCTTTTGGAAGAAGAAGCTATAATGGATTATAGCTTTTTTCTCTGTTCTTGTTAGTGAATGTGTTTGCGATACCTTGGGATGGTTTCATAGCTAAGAATTGCCCATATTTCATCAATGACGTTCTTCATCTCCGAGGCGAGCTCTCCATCCACCATTAGAACCAACTATATTCTTTTGACTCTGTTAATTGCAGTTTTGTTTTTCTATTTGTTTGATGGCATTCAAAAACCATTAGTACTGTTTTGATCGGATTTAGGTTGCTTGCGTATGATATATATATTTGATCATCTTTGTGTTTCTAGTAGGTTCAATTTTGAAATATGTGCCTCATGAAACTAATTGTTATAAATGCAGTGGATCTAAGATAATAGTTTCAGATGCAGATGCAGTGTTGGAACACAGAGAATTGTATAATAATGATATTACAAGAAACCCTCAGAAAGAAAAGCTGCATTTGAATCTATTCGGTTCCTGCGATCTTCTTCTTCAAGGAATCAATATCCTCAGCCAATTCCTTTCTGCTTGACTGAAACAAGATGATCATCACATTTTGATTCATGTCAGATCATTGATACTTTATAGGTTATAAGAATTCGAAATAAGTATAAACTTTGTTACCTTGAAGAGAAGGTATCTGTAAACGAACCATCCAGTGTATCCGAGACCGACAAGTTCCATAATTTTCGGAAGCTACAAATTCAAAATAACCATCATTTGACTCAAACCCATAACACTTTCTTTAATCTCAAAAGGGTTTTAAAAGATTGCTTTTACCAGAGGAACAGAGTTGATGGCACCAACAACAATGGAAGATAACCAAACAGCAACAATGGCTCCTCCTCCATAAACAATTACAGTCGACTTGTTCTCAAGACCATCCCACTGCACCAATCAACCAACAATTTTAAACAGAAACACAAAGCCAAGCCAACTCAGCCAAAGACAATGGCTTACCTTTTCCTTCAAATCTGTGAAGAGTTCGTTAGTATCAATGGACGTTAAGGTATCTTCTGATGAAGAAGCTCCCGTCTTCATCAATTCAACCTTCTGTAAACCATTCCCTGCAATTAACCGGACAGTCTAATGTTTGGTTTAGATTCACAAAATCAAATTATATTAACCACCAATTTCGGTTTTGAAATTCAACCCACTTGCTTGTAAAGCTTTGAGTAGCTTACATCATCGATTAAACCGGGTGTCAATTGACCATAATTTGCAAATTTTAACCCCATACCGAACCGCTGCATCGCTAAATTTCCAATTCCGGGCCGGAATGTTTTAATTTCAAGCAATTTGTGACAATACGCGCGATTTCTACGGCATTTCTAGATTCTATCGAACCAGAAAGAGAGATTGAGGAAAATAAATGGGTCACCTGAAACTAGCTTCAACGGAACAGTGAAAGAGGATCGGCCAAAAGAGCGAGGAGGAAGGTAAGGGACGGCGGAGCAGCGGGTGGAGACGGCGGGGATACATGGTACCATCACTGCTACAGAGGAAGAAGCTGCTACTGATATTGCCATCGAAGTACGCCGATAACTTCTTCTTCTTCTTCTTCTTCCTACTTCTCGTCTTCTTCTCTACTCGATTCTTTTTGCTGCTGCGCTTTTACTAAACAAGATTCCGTTTATCGACACGTGGACGTTCGTCGTGCTCTTATTGGTCGCTGCTCTTATCTCTAGAAATCCAACTCAGTGGTGTTTATAGATTGCTTGCTTCCTGTGGGGTTTAAGGCCTGGTTTTGGCTCATTTATAATCTGGGCCTCTTAAAGCCTATCTATTGACTGATCTCTTTTGTCTTCTAGGTGAGGAAAAATGGAAGATTATGCGAAGCTTTGATTTTGTGTGTGTTTAAAGATAGCCACGAGAATAATATGAGATTAACCAAAAAGAGGAATTTTGTTTTTTTTGGTATAACTGTATTTCATTTCCTTCGTTTTTGATCTCGCTTTAAAAGGTACCATTTGGAGCTTACAAGTTAAAATGGAAGGAAACAGCAAGATACAAGCGTACAAGAGCTAGACCACATACAAGTGGTGATAGGCAAATTAAGCAAGGAAACTTAGAGAGAGTATCCCTTTAAGGAGTAGACGGTGGAGTGTTGAATTGAATGTAGTCGAACCATGTTGAGAGGAACGAGCTGCCAGTGCTTGGAACCAGAAGTCGCTGCGGTAGTCATGGTCGATCAAGAGAGGCTAACTTTGCT
Source organism: Cardamine chenopodiifolia (assembly GCA_963922655.1). NCBI lineage: Eukaryota > Viridiplantae > Streptophyta > Magnoliopsida > Brassicales > Brassicaceae > Cardamine > Cardamine chenopodiifolia. The sequence continues at coordinate 14,503,175 of OZ000482.1, read as the reverse complement.
AGGACAATACGTTGAATATCCTTAATGACTTGAGTGGCTGGTTTTTGAGTCGAAGAGTGGAGTCTTGAGTTCCTTTCTATCCACAATTCATAGACAACAACTTTAAATATTAGCTTACGTATTGGATTGACCTTTGGCAGGGAAGAAGCTGAGCAAACCCACGAGACAATAAATTGAAAGCTCGGCAGAGCCGATAGAGAGGGTGAGTGAAGAAGGCCCGCCACATTTGTCTACTAAACGCACAATCGAAAAAGAAGTGAGGCTTTGATTCTATTCCCGTTGCGCAAAGGAGACAGTTAGGAGGGACTGTGAGCCCCCAGCTTAGTAACCGGTCCCTCGTAGGTAACCTGTCTCTCATTATTACCCATAGAATGAAAGCATGCTTCGGTATTTTTCAAAAGAGGAATTCGAACAAGGAACTTTAAATATGTGACTATAAAATACTTCTGTTTATTAGTTGACAGAAAAAACAAGAGAGGAGAATAACTTCTTTATAAAAGAAAATTAGTAAGAACTATGGCAAAAGAAATAGATAACAAATCCACTGAAATTGAGTGATGGTACAGCGCTTCCACCCTTATACTTCGCTGGCGCTTTCAACTACTAATCAATACTCCATTTCTCTTGTTATTTAACAAAATAGTTCAAATTTTAAAAAAACTTTAGTTTAATCTTATTTGGAAAATGGCATGATCATTACGTCATCCGCATAATCCAAACGATAGCCGACATCATCTTTATCATCTCCAATAAAAATTTTGTTGAAAGAAAAAGCTCCAACCTCAGTTTTTATTTTGGGTCAATAATCTTATTCTTATTAATACAAAAAAAAACATCCACCATTGATACAGCTCAACCCCAACTTTCTCTCCACTTTTTTCTTTCAAGTTTGAATATCTAAGTACGGTCTTTTTCTAAATTTTTTAATCAACCATACACATTTCATCAAACTCATATTCATGCAACTGTTACATTTTATTATATGTCAATGTATATATCCCTTACTCCCTTTTGAGTGTGTATATGTGCTTATATTGTTCCCTCATCACAATCTCAATCTCAATCGTGTTTCCAAATCATAATCATGCTTCCACTTTGATTCTGATCTATCTGGATCACAATTCTCTTCATACCCATTGATCAAAGCTTTTTAATTCATACCTAGATGAAGATCACCGAAACTCATTTGGGTCTTCGTCGTCCTTCTTGATTTTCTCTGGCAATGGGATCTACAATCACTCCTAATCTTGGTCTCATCGTCATCGTCTTCGTCTTCTGCGTCATCTCTAATTTACAATCGATGGTTCATTGCATCAACAACATTCAAGATTTGGACGATCTGATTCGTTCATACGCGTCTCGTGCCAATACTAGAAGACCCACAGGCTCGTTGTACGCGATTTCACTTCCGTCGAATCTTTCCGACATCAAAGCATTGGTCGTTACGGTCCGTAACAGTATGTTCTGGAGAAAAGGTGCCAACTTTAGTGGAATTGACATTCCTACCAAGGTTAAAACGACGCCATACGCTAAGAGAATAGCTTTTGTATATGAGAGTTTCGGTAAGTACTCTTCATCGGTTTACTTCCGGTTAGCTGATAATTACTCCTTTGTTTCTCCGGTTATTGGATTCACCGTTTACGACGCCACGAACACGAATGATCTTAAAATGTTGAATCTTTCGATCAAGAGAGGCAATCCAATCTTGATCAGATTTGATCCTTACGCTTCCAGTGATCGTAGAAGAATCAAATGCATCGCCTTCGGAGATAATGGATCGTTGAAAATCAGCAATACAACACGGAATTACGAATGTGCTACTACGAATTCTCATGGCCATTACGCGCTTGTGGTTCTAAACCAGAAACACAAACCGGAGTTCGTTCGGAGAAAGTGGTGGTGGTTTGTTTTAACCGCGATAGGAGTCTCGGTTATTTTAGTTATGATCGTTGTTGTGGTGAAATTAGTAAAGAAGAAGAGGTTAAGAGAGATGGAGAGAGAGTCGGAAAAGAGTGAGATGATCGGAAATATTTGGATTGGTCAGAGTAGAATGCCGGCGGCGACGATGGTGAGAACTCAGCCATGTTTGGAATATCATGAAGATCTTCCTTCTTCTTCCAATATACCTTGATTTTTGTAGTTTCTTCCAAATTTTTCTGGCTCTGTACAGTAAGTTACATTCAAAGTTTCAACTTTTGGTTATCTTCCAAGTTTGTTTCTTTTTGAACTTCTTACCGTTTTTCTTTTGCACAAATGAACTGTTCGTCGTTTCTATACTCCATTGCTCTTAGTTCTTGGTATTATGAATTGTACAATTCATAAATGTTAACTCAGCTAATAACCTATCTTGGTAAGCTTTTTATCAAAAATAATAATAATAACCTATCTTAGTAGATTGTGAAAAGTACTCCATAGTTATGGGTGTACACCTTACGACCTTATTCGCTTTTTTTAATAACCAAAATATTAATTGAAGAATGTATTAAAATTTGTTTGTTTATTCCCTCTGTTGTCTTTATGTTTATGTTGTATGAATTTTTCACATATTTTACAGAGAATTATTGTGATACCAAATTTCAAATAATTTTATATATTAAATGCTATATATAAATTAGAAAATAAAAAATTGAATAACCTTTAATTAATATCGAAGACCCAGACATTTGAAACGGATGTAGATAGATATTGGATCCAGCCACTTATTTATGTCAATTTGCCTGTCTTTATGTAGTATGATTTTTTTTAATTAGTTGAATTTTAAAAGTTATTTAACAGTGATGGAACTCATATTTGAATAGTAATTGACACATGGGTGAGTCAAACAAAAATGAACTTGTTATATACTCAAGTACTTTGATATAATAATATGTGGTATTTGATTGAGTAGTTTGCGCATAGCGGATATATCTAATACTAGAAGTAATGTCCAATGTCCATATGATATAAAATACGGACAACAAGATAGAAGTACAATTAAAAAAAGAACGATTAATCCGATATGCACGAAAAAGGTGACGAAGAAATGTCACTAGTTAACTATTTTTTAATCCAATAAATTAAAGAGAATCAAATGATTAGGAAAACGATCTGTAAAGCATATTACACAACTTTAAACACATACTGACGTACATATATATTATATTATCTATATAATTTTGGTTGTCAAAATATGCTTAGTTGGTGGAGTTTAAAAAAATTCACATTTAAACAACTAATATACATCTTATATCATAAATTCATAATTAAGGTGGACAGAGGTTATTAAAAGTGAAGGCAGGATATGATATTGAGCCGGCGAGGATGGCCATGGAAATGTGGTGGTTTGCGGCCTCAGTCGCGTGAATTCCGTCCCAACTCACGTAATTGTGTGGATCACGGCAAGCTTTGGCCGTTGTAGAAGATTTTCCGATCACTTTAGTGTTGCCACAATATAAATTATGATCGAAACTGTACGGACTCCCACCGTATCCACAACAAGCTCTAATACCGTGTTTCATACCTTTGATATATAGCCAAAAAAATAAAATCGATTAACTAAAATACCAAAAGTAAACCAATCCGGTTATGACATTACGTACCGTAGGATTTGGGATGTTGAAAGAGTTTGTTAGTTCAGTTCTTGTTTTGGATAATGTCTTTTCTAATATTTGACGGCTTTGTTAACAGGAATGAGACTTCTAAATCTGTCTAAAGTCCGAATCGGTATGAGTGTAACCCGTTAAAATAGACCAACCGGTGCTAAATTCAATACTAAAAATGTCCGACCACGTATTCCATATATCTCCTACATTCAAACGCAAAATCTTTATAAGCAAAAGAAGATAACTTAGCGGACGGACATAATAAACCATTCAAAACCTGATTTCAAATATATATGGAATCATACGTCTCAATTGGGTTGAAACTTTTCCAAACTATGTTTAGGAGTTTGGTACCTTAATTGTTCCAGCAATTTGGCCAATGACTTGTGGAAGATATTGTTTCACACCATCGACTCCAACAGTCCCTAAATTGGATGTGAAGTCCATCGATATAAACGTGTATAGCGATTTTCCAAATACACTCTTAGACGGTAAAAGCTTCATTCCTATAACACAAGGGATGTTAGTTTCTTTATTAACTTTATCATTCTATAACACAACCTGCTTGGTCTGAAGAATGTGACTCGTCGACTCTAACCTTGATTGTTTCAGTTGATTCAGCTGAATAGCAATTGAGAAAGGACTGATTCCGGAGACAAATAATGACGTGTTTGGCAAGAAAACCGTGAGGCTAACTTCGCGAAGTTTGCGCCGTGTCGAAAATCCGATCCAATAGATTGCAAATATGGGCTTAGGAAAGGCATCCCAAGAGATTTAGCTAAAGTATAAAACATTACGTTTAGTACCACAGTGATCATCACGGGCAAAAGATAATAATACAATATTATGGATTTTGTTTATAATTTAAAATACAAGTCCTAATTATATCTTAAATATTTTACTTTAGATCCTAAATTATACAAATTTTTGTAAGTTTGTCGACGATCCTATGCAAATACACACTTTACATACATAGAACTAGTCTTGATAGTAATATCATAAATATTTGAGAGTATTCGTTAGTCGTTACCTAGAAAATCAATAATGAGGCGGCCATCTGAAGCACGACCGGCCGGTTTCTTGAAATAAAGCTGGAAAGGCAACCCAAAATCCGCCAGTGTCGGAATCGAGTCTCCGAAATTGAGATTGCTTCGAAATAACATTTTGAATAAGCTTTATGCCCATAAAGTCTTACAGTACTCAAGAATAGAAGAGATAAAGCTATTCTTCTGTTTAGATCGGAAGCCATTTCTCTCTGTGAACCAAATGTATGTACCTGTGAGAGAGAGTGAGGATGAGATATTTGGCGCTATATGATTCTTGTAATCATCCGGTCCGTGATACAATTGATGTGTCTGTGAGTGTGTGTGTAATGTATACTACACAAGTTTTATTAATGCTAGTAAACACAAGTTATGGGTTTTGCTGGATCTTCTAATAGAGAAGAACATTGTTAAAACGTTGGGTCTAATAATTCATCTAAGGCCCAATAATTACCCAATAAAAGAAGGTATTGACGTAAATGGTTTTGGATCGGGTCCAACTATGTTTACGCCGCTACGATTGACGTCAACAACACGTCACACCACCTTGTCGGATTTGTCTGAAATTAATTACAAAAAGAAGATCATAAATCATTTTCAAAACAAACTTACTTAAACTTTTTCATAGTCGGTACCTGAATTACCACATCAGGCAGATTTGTACTCTTTTGATCTTACCAAAGTTTTGTCGAAATGAGTTTTCCTTACTTAGGTTTTAAATGAGTAACTAGGTGTATTGCCATCACATTCATGGCAAACTTTATCTCTTGATTCTCACCGACAAAGCTTGAGGAAAAATGTTAAAATGTGATGCGTATATATTAAATTGTCGCATAATTATATTCAAATGAGAGTTATTGTGTTTAAACCAAAAAATAGTTATTGCCTTTAATGCTCAACATGCATAAACTCTTATTTATCACTTTATCTTTCTCCTACATGCAATTTGGGCCAAATTAAACATTTCCAACAACTAATTTATCTTGTATTTTCTATATATACATTGTTTAAGCCTTGTGGTCAAATAAGAAAGCTGATACAACTTTTGTGGAGCTAATTTAGAGCATAAGGACTGTAATAATTTTTTTTTTCTAATATCATCCATTCTCTTATTCTCTCTTACTCTCTCATATTCATACTTCATTCTCTCATGTTTTAATTCTTTACAATTAATCTTCCGTTGTTAATTTCTTTTTCTAGAACATAAATATGTTCTAGAGCATTTGCACCAAATCTGGGAGTTTTCACAAATTTCTACAATCTGTACTCTGTGTAGTTCCTTTTCCCAAGTTATGTTATTTCATATCCCTAAAACCTCTAATTGTATCGCTGATGGCTTGGCAAAATCGGCACTCAATGTTTGTAACATCTCCACCTTAGTGGGTTTTGAGAGCTATTTCGAGTTTATATAAGGTTGCACAAAAAAAAGAAAACTTTTTGGTAACCAATTTGTATTGGGAGCAGCCAACGTGGCGAAGATTTGAGTCATGGACTCAAATTTAAGGATCGAGAGAAAATAATATGAGCTGGCGTCCAAATCCCACGTTGTCCGTAGGGACCACATATGTATTCCTTATTCAGTGGGACACGTCAGCCTGAAAACCACTAACGGCCGACACAAGGCAGTAGATCGCAGAGTAGGGACCACTATAGTATTTTGGTAAAAATAATATTTTTACCTTCAACTGTTAGATGAAATGAGCCGTCGATCGTAATCTAGATTTACATAATTGGTAAAAGAGCCTTGAAAAAGGTGAAAGAGATGCGGAGTCCACGTTTTGTCATCCATGGATCCCAAATGAATTATACATTATATAGTTTAATTTAATTCTGTATAATATTTTTAAAAGGAAAGAAAATCAGCTACACGTAAGACTACGTAGTCATTTTAAGATGAACGGTGGTGATTGTGACGAAGTGTACCAATCATATTTTAATTGAATAATTAAAATGTCCAGCGCAGATCTAGGGTAGCCAGATCAGCATATGCGAACCCTTTACAAACACTTCAAGATGCTGACACGTGTTTGATGACGTGTGCAGCAGCCTCTTGGCGCTCCCTTCTCGTTTTTTTTTCTTCTCTAACCTTCCCCTCTCCCTCCTCCTCTGTACCGAACTCTGGTTCTAGAGAGAGAAACCATTCTGCGAGTATCGCAAAAGAGAGGTGAGAAAAAAAGCGAACTTCATATTCGAATCGTTTTTTTTGTTCTGGAAGCAATTTAGATTCTTTTGCCTTAAAGTCGAGGTACGTTTTTGGTTTTTGAATTCATTATCTTAAATGAATTTCACTGTATAGTTTGTAGAATAAATTTGAAAAAAACAAAAAATTCTAGGAAAGTTGAGGTAGAATTCGTTGTGTATTTCTAGTTGTAAAATCCGAGAATTTGAATTCTTGGAAAAACTCGAATTTGAATTCTTTAGTGGTAGATATAGTTGTGTGATACTTTACAAGTTAATCAGATCTCTCTCATTTTGATGTCCAAAACTGCAAGATCCAAGTGTCCTCTAGATTTTATGATTTATACATACAGGAATTACTAAAAGATGTGATCTTGTTTGATGTTTTATTTAAGTTACTCTGTATCGAGCAATGAGTGGCAACGAAGAAGGAAAATCCACAAAGCCTGATAATCCATCGCAAGCTGCTCCTGTAAGTACTGAATCAATGGAAACTCATTGTGTTTACTCACATGAGATTTGTGTATGAGAATCAATGGAGTTTTGATTTGTTGTTGTTTTCTTTGTATACATCTACAGGAGCAGAGCAATGTTCATGTGTATCATCATGACTGGGCTGCTATGCAGGTGATTTGCTTTGACCTTAATTGTTTCTCTTGTATGGATTTGTTCATTAACCAGTTTCTCATGATTGGTAGGCATATTATGGTCCTAGAGTTGCTATACCTCAATATTACAACTCAAATGTTGCAACTGGTCATGCTCCACCCCCTTATATGTGGGCCTCTCCTTCGGTACTTATTCAAACTTGTTGAATTGATATATGCCAGAACTATATATTACATCTAGAATTTTTAAAATTTTGAGTTTGATTTTTTTTTTTGTTGAATTATTGTAGCCAATGATGGGTCCTTATGGGCCACCATATCCACCATTTTGTCCTCCTGGTGGTGTTTATGCTCATCCTGGTTTTCAAATGGTAATCATCTCTTCTTTTGATTTGATGGTTACTTTATCAAACTATATGTTAAAATCTTCATGAAAACTGATTTGTGTTTTTCCCGTTTTATTTTACCAGGGCTCACAACCACAAGGTCCTGTTTCTCAAGCAACACCTGGTGTTGTAAGTCACTGTCTTCTGATGTTTTTGTGTGAATGGGAGCTAAACGATATGGTGGATATGATCAATATGAGAATGTTTTCAGGTAACAACTCCTTTGAACGTAGATGCTCCAGCTAACTCACCTGGAAACACCGCCCACGGGTTCATGAAAAAGTTGAAAGAATTCGATGGACTTGCAATGTCAATAAGTAACAATAATAAAGTTGGGAGTGCTGAACGTACCAACAATGATCAGAGGTTTGTCAAACTAGCTGATCTCTTTCTAATTCAAAGATACTTATGTCCTTATAGATAGTATCTAATATTGTTTTGATATCATCAGCTCCGATAATGATGGTTCTAGCAATGGTAGTGATGGTAATACCACTGGGGTATGGACTCATCCTTTCTTCACTGACTAGATTTTTGAATTACTAATCTATCTTTTTCGGTTTCTTTATTTATATGTGTCTTTTTTACGACAGGGAGAACAATCTAGGAGAAAAGAAAGGCGAGAAAGATCACCAATCACCAGTAAAGAACACAATCATAGTAATTGTATACTTCAATGTTTACACCTATTTTAAAGCTAGTGGCTTATTGTTCGTGGGTAGGTGAAAGACCTTCATCTCAAACCAGTCCTCTTAGAGGTGAAATTGAGAAACCCAATGGAACCATGGTGACTTCTGTTATGCCCACACCAATGGATTTCCAAAACTCTGCTGCCATGAATGGTATCCCACATCAATGGGTATAGTATTCTTGCGCCGCTCTGGTTGTATTCATTTATTCGTCGCATCCTCCTTTCGTTTGTTTATTGGTGTGTGTGCGCATTTTTATCTGCAGAATGAGAAAGAAGTTAAACAAGAGAAGAGAAAACAGTCAAACCGAGAATCTGCTAGAAGGTCTAGACTGAGGAAGCAGGTGATTGCTACAAAAACTTTGTAACTAAAGATTAATGATGGAAGCTAATAGATTAACTTACTGGATTTTGTTGTTCACATAGGCTGAAACTGAACAACTCTCTGTCAAAGTTGACGCACTAGTTGCTGAGAACATGAGTCTGAGGTCCAAACTAGGCCAACTAACCGATGAGTCTGAAAAACTACGGGTGGAGAACGAAGCTTTATTGGTAACATTCTACTCACATTTTGATCAAAATCACAAGTGTATTAGTTATAATAACATACTTTATTCCTCTCTAGGATCAACTGAAATTGGTGCAAACGCAAGCAACTGGGAAAACAGAGAACCTTATCTCTAGAGTCGATAAGAACAACTCCGTATCAGGTAGTAACAGTATGCAGCATCAACTGTTAAATGCAAGTCCAATAACCGATCCTGTCGCAGCTAGCTGACAAGTTGCAACCCAAATATTTCTTCTTCTGGGTTGTATGATTGTAAAAGTTTGTAACTTTGAGATACTTTTAAAAAGTTTTTCTTAGATTTGTAGCTTTCTGCATTGTGAGCAGAAATTGATGTAATGTAACCAATCAGAACATATTCAGACCACTTGATTGATGACAGATAAGGTTAAGTTTATATAAGCGAGTGGATTAGAGATAAAGGGAGACGTATTTGATAAAACACTTTTCGTGTGTGTATTTTTATAAGATTTATCATTAATTCTTCTATATCAACGTGCTTCCCTCAATTGGTAAACTTGAGTCGTGACGACAGTGTTCGTCTTTGACAGATAATTACTAACACCTACTCTACTTATACAATTCTCTATGTGTCCTTGTTCAATTTCTTGGGATGTTTTGATCACTTGCACAAATCTATCAGACAAAATACATGGAAGGGTCAAAAAGACATCTATCTATACACAACTGTCCTAAAGGACCTAAACTTATAACCAAGTCCAACTATATTGCCGTTGGTATTTTAAAAACATAAAAAACATTGAGCCAAACAGCAAGCACGGTTGTTGGAAAATTTTAGTAAGTGGCTAAAGTGTTAGGAAAAATCTATTTATTATTGTTTTTGTTAGTAGGATTTGATACACATATTTATATTTTATTAGCCGAAATCAGAAAAACTTTCTATTAAATCATAATGAAGACTTTTCAAATTTAATCTCAAATTCATTTCGTAATTATAGTACCTAACACAAATGGAGAAGGATATAGATCATCACAGAAGTTTAACGACCACCACCGGCGACGAAGAAATGGCGGCACTTAAACCGGTGCTTCAAAAGCCACCAGGCTATCGTGAGCTCCACTCACAACCGGAAACTCCAAGCGGATCATCATCATCAACGCTTCTTCGCCGGCCAAAGCATTCGATTCCAGCGTCATTTTATCCACCTAAGAAGAAACAATGGAGTCGTTCCCGCGTATTTTGTTGCTGCGTCTGCATCACCGTCGCCGTCGTCATTCTCCTCCTTATTCTCACCGTCTCCGTCTTCTTTCTTTGGTACAGTCCGAGACTTCCCGTCGTAAGCCTCGCCTCATTCCGCGTCAGCAATTTCAACTTTTCCGGAGGAAAATCCGGCGACGGTTTGTCGCAATTGACGGCGGAAGCCACGGCGAGGCTCGATTTTAGAAATCCTAACAAAAAGCTTCGTTACTATTACGGCGACGCCGACGTGGATGTGAGCATAGGAGATGGCGATTTTGAGACGAGCCTTGGGTCAACGAAAGTCAAAGGATTTGTGGAGAAGCCGGGGAATCGGACGGTTATAATAGTTCCGGTTAAAGTTAAGAAACAACAGGTAGATGATCCGACGGTTAAGAGGCTTCGAACGGAGATGAAGAGTAAGAAGTTAGTAGTGAAGGTGACAGCTAAGACGAAAATTGGACTGGCTGTGGGAAAGCGTAAGATAGTAACGGTGGGGGTTAGTCTCAGATGCGGTGGCGTGAGATTACAGGCGCTTGATTCAAAGATGGCTAAATGCAGCATCAAAATGCTTAAATGGTAAGTACCCATCGAATCTAAATTTCAAAAGTAAATTGTTCATCTTGGAAATTAATATATTAATATACGCATGTATATCTTTTAAATGCAGGATTAGATTGCACTCATAAGTTATGATGATTGATGGATGTGTCTTTTTCGTTGGAATTCAAACGTTTAAGAAAGATCACTGTATGTATCTCTCTCTGTTTTTCTTTTCCCGTATTGTTTTCACTTTTTGTATAATTACGATTCAGTATTCAATCATTTTAAGTGAAATGAAATAAATATGTATTCTCAGTACTCTTAGGTAAAAAATTAGATACGTATTCGCACTTGAAGGTTATGATATTGGGATATAGTTCGTCATCTGTTTGTTCAGCAATCCACCATACAGACGCACACAAATGCACTTAGCACACATGATACGAATTCGTAAAACAAATACAGAATCACGGAATTATTCAACTAAACCGCAAGTTACCAATAAACAACAGTGTAATAATTGAATGAGCCCAAACATGTTGTAAACACAAACTGCAGCTACCAAATGCGTTTGGCCACTGACTTATTTGATTCAGTAGAAATGCAGAAACCCAATCTATAAGTAGGAAAAAAAATAAAAATAAAAAAGAGTTTGGCTAAGCTTCCTAGAGCCTTTATCTCCTTCCGACGGATGTCGGAGGGAGATAAATAAAGCCCCCTAAATTGTAAACTTCTCTGCTGTCTCCTCGGCTACAAAAATAGAAGTGTGCTTTCTTTGTTGAAGAAACATATTGAGATATCAATTGACTTCAGTCTGATATCCTAAATTCCACTCCTAAAACGTCTTTCACCCACTCATATGTCACAAATGCAATCGCAATCGATGGTACAACCTGTACAACACACAAAACAACAATTTTACCTTTCTTGAGACTGCATTGAATTGATACAGAAACTGGGTTTTGTTATGAAACAGACCTTCACTGAATTGGGGACCAAACCCTTGTACAATGCTCCAAAGCCTTCATGACGAACTGTTTTTCTAAATGCATCAATCATACCAGTATATTCAAGTGAAGCCTTGCTTCTCCCCTCCCCTGTAACAACAGAGGAAGCATCTTTCCACCCTACCATTTGCATTCTCCTACGAATCACATCCAGGGGATAAGCAATTGTTTGACCAACTGTTCCAGCTATAGCACCACATGACAGCCTCGTTACAATGCTCAGCTCATTGTTTTCTACTAGACCATAGGGGTTGTCTTTAAGTAGCCAGTCCTTTAGAGACTCATAAACCGCAAAGTTTAAGCCCACATATGGAACCTGCATTTATCAAAAGGGTCTCATGAAATCGTAAATTTGTAGTAAACTGATAGGAAAAAAAAACGAGACTTACAACTCCAATCACTGATGGAAGCCAACCACGGTACAAGGCTTGTGGACCTTCCTCTCGCAGGACAGTTACCAAAGCATGGGCAATACCTCTATATTGATAAGGAGAGTTTGCGGTCTGCGCATATATCCGTATTTGGAGAGTTACAAAGATGACCAATTAGGCTCCAGCAATTACAAAGTTGGGATACAAAAAATTACCTGGACAGTTAGCCTTCCACGAACCATATCCATTGGGTATGTTGCCGACATGGCTATTATTCCAGCAGTTGCACCAGCTCCAAGCCGTAAAACAGGAGTAAGTTGTGCATTTTCTGCAGAAACGGTATAAACCTATGAACCATAAAATCTTATAACCAAAGTACTATTGCACCATCGATATGAAAGGCTTGTGATATGAGTACAACATTGCTCCAAAGGCTTCATTTTTAGAAACTTAAATTAAAGCCTACAGTGATAGGTAATACCGTGCACAGATTCTTCAACAGGGAATAATAAAAAACTTATTCTGAAATCAATTTACCATTTCCTGTCTGCTGACGATACATGTACAGTATGCCCCTGCCAGAGAGAAAGAGAAAGCAAAGATTAGACACAAATATCAATTGAGTACAATCAAGTATGATGCATTATAAAAAATAAAACAAGAAAAGAGAGTATAAAGAAGTTTAGAGGTCTTACTCTGAAGCCTTCTCATAGCTGAAAAATTTCACAGCCGAATTGGGAACAATACGAGCACAGTTGGTACCATTTCCTTTGAACAGTCCACGAAGGCCCTCAGTTCTCCAAATATACTTCAAACCTTGGACTGTTCCATTATACTTTATGGTATGCGGATTTTGGACCTAGACATTGACAGTGAACAGGCTAAGTCTCCAATCATTTATATGTTCCAAAACAAAAGAAATCAACAAAGAGCAAAACCTGAAGCAATATCTTCATCCTTTCCAGAGGTGCAACTGCAGTTCGTGACCTAATAAAAACACGCATCTACCGGTGAGATGCTAACAAATGTAAGCATTGAATGTAACACAGACACTGATAAATAAAATTAGTTACTAGTTGCTCTTTCTTTAAAATGTCAATCACAAGACTCAACCTAATCGAGTAAAACTGGCATTTTCTGCTTCTCTACCTTTAACCATTATAATCCTTCGGACATAAGCCCGTATCTACATTTGACTTATTCAACACAAATTTCGATCTCAAGAAAAAAGAAGCTAAGTGACTGATCCACTACACTATTGTCAGTAACCAGATCAACATCAATAAAGTTGTGATTTTTCATGGAAACCTACGACAAAGCAAACAATAACACAGATATAGACAAAGATGACAAATTATATGAATTCTCAATCTACGTTGGCATTACGAACAAATTAGAAGAACCAACGAAATCAACATTTCAAGAGATCTTTCATTTTGATTTTCCCCAAATTCATCAAAACATAAAAAGTAAAGAACTCACACTCCACCAGCGACACCACCGGCCGAGAGAGACTTGCAGATGCTGAGAACAGCATAACTCGGAGCTTTGACTCCTTCCCTCGCTAACTTCGCTTCCTCCGCCAGATTAACGATCGTCGAAACAGCTGCAGATTCGGTTCTTTTCACATCCTCTGATGCCATCGATCGATAGACGATTCAAAAAACTCACAGAAAAAATCGCAATCACTGAAATACGATTACGATACCTAAGATTTTTCTTCGCAAGTTTTCAGAATCTTCGATCTCTCAACGACGACCGAAACCCTAACAAAAATCTCCGTTGTAAGTTAATCGAGAAGAGAGATCAAATCTAAGCCCTGTCTCTGTCCCGGCGGCGATAATAAAAGCCAAAGACAACCTACTACTGATTGATTACGCCTGAAGCACCACGACGCCGTTTTAATGGCACCCTTTCCTTGTGGATATTTGCAAACCAAACCCTAAAATAACTAATGTTCCGTAAAGTAGCCATTCTACTACAATAAGTGCAAAATTATCCTTCATCGTAATTGCAAAATTACCCTTTGGCTTTCACTCAATTTTATACAATGGAATGATATATATAAGAGGACAGAGGTTAAGGATTTTAATTCAAAGATTTAAAAATATAGACAGTTATACACTCGAATATAAACAGTCCCATAATGGTTAAAGAAGTTAAGAATTTTAGTTCAAGGATTACATGCAACAAAATGGTTAGTCTAAGGATTATTTTGCAAAGTTTTGTTTTGTTGTGGCACATCATTCAGCGCGTAAGATATATCTCCTCATGTATGTACGCCACGTAATGATGGGGCAACTGGTACTTTGGTCTGTCTGATCCGTTTGGTCACTAAAAAGTTTTTAGGTAAGTTTCGTACCACATAAATTTGCTTATTTTAAGTAAAATTAATTTCTTATAATTTTAAAAGCTTTTACAAAACACACTCCACTCCACATACTTTTTGTTGTTTTAAACACATAGTCTACATTCTTTAAGATTAGTTTTGTAGTAATGAAAAAGGTATATTGACTCTTTATCTAAATTTATGTTGGGCTTAACGTGGAAAGAGTGACAATAGAATAAATAGTTTTATAATTATTTCCCCCAACTATTTTCTTCTTTGAAGTAAAGCAAAGAGGCCCAAGATGATATCAATGTATCACAAGAATTGCAACTATGCCATCAATCTTGTTTCTCGTCTTTTCATATTTTGGAGGGGGCGTACCTAACAAATTGAAACATCACCCTAACGAAATCAGATAATTTATAGCTATATAATATTATTTACTTTTAAAAGATTTACACCTGGATTTGTATAAAAGTGGATGGTGGACCAGAGATGATAAGAATCAAATACCGAAAGCCTTATGGTTATTATTCTGTGTGATATTTTTTAGATCACAATTTTTTTTTAAAAAGTTCACCAGCTCATGTCCACTTCAGTTGTCCAATTATTAACATGTAATAATTTATTTTAATATCTCTATTTTTAGCCCTATAATGAGGCCTGTTATGGACCCAAATAATTGGGCCGTTCTGTTTATTAGGAAACAACTGCGGGCCGAAACAGCTCGTATTTTAGATAATTTCTGGCCATTAATTCATGCTTCTTATTCTTATTAACTCAAAAAGTGCTTATGAATTAGTCAACGGTTAAGTTGTCAAATCTTGTTGGTTGTAATATTGCAAGTGGACTATAATCTTAAATGATAGTACAGAGACGACTTTACAGCTGTAGGCTCTACATTGTCACGAAAAAAAATAGTCAGAAGGCGTACACTATCAGATCAATTACAGTCGCAAAATATCTAAATATATGCATTCAATAGAATTACTACACTAAAATTAGACGTTTACAAGGTTGAGTCTTTTTAAAAACGTTAGGATTCAGGTTGTGTTGGATGATATTATATTAATTTCAACGAATAAGTTGTGTATTTTTATATAGAAAAAAGGAGAAGTTTTGAGAGCACGTCTTGTAACATGGAAACATTTTTGATCAAAAAACATGGAAGCATTAACTTGACATATTAAAATATTTGTTATATATAAAACTTGGGAGTAATTTCATTAGACTAGCTAGTCTATATTCGTACCACCACAATCACAAAAAGTACGTTAAGGTTTGTTGATGACAATAGAAAACAAATAATGTTGAAATTATTATATTGCCATGTATACAAATGTTTGAACATGAAACCGGTAAATCTGTAAATAAAATTTTGAAAATTTTCTACTTGTTGAATATTCTTTGTAAGTTGAATTTTTCAAAAATTGCGATATCTGAGTGTGTATTTAACTATTTATTTACGTGTCGGTAAACAGTAACATTTCTAGATTTTGTATAAAAATATTTGATTTGAATTATTTGGTCGTCTCCTTATCAATTGAGTCAACGAGACTAGGTCTGCTGCTGCTCAAGGTCTGTCTGATTCTACTTTCACGCGCTTACGTACGCGCTCAAGTTCTGCCTCAAATTAAAGAACTTTAAAAGGACATCAAATCAAAACTATCAAAGTTTGATTTTGACTTCATCGTTTTCCTTTATCATCTTCCCCTCTTCAATTATTTCAAATCTTATCATCAATCCCTTTGTTTACTTTCCCTTAAGATTCCCGGGAAAGCCAAGGAAAAAATGCGAGAAAAATAGCATTTTTCCAACAAAACATAAAATTTCTGCAACCTTCCAGCTCAAGTTTGGTGGAGTAGTAAGTAAGCAGACATTTAATCCCAAAGAAGCGATTGATCTTAAAATTCGAAACGACTTTAAATTCTTCTGAAGTTTACAAAGTCTCCTTTTTAATAATTTGGTTGCGTAAAAGAGATTAAGGTTTTGGTTTATTGATTATCGTCTCATTAATTTTCACCGGAGATCATCAAATCCATCTGCTCACTTATCTCGGCGAGGCCATTCTTCAAGGTTCGTTTGCATCTTCACCTCTTTAAGCTGTTGATTCTTCGTTTGAGTACTGAGAATCGATCACGTTTCTCTATGTGATTGTACCCATTAACTCAAAATTGTCTTCGGAGTAGAAAAAAAGAGTAAACTTCTCAATTTTTAAGATTTCAGTCGTTAGGTAGTTTGCTAATGCTTTGCTGATTCTATCTGATTCGATCGGAGAAATATGTTGCTTGATCCGAATTTTATCTAAATTCAAGGAATTGATTTGAATTGCAGCTCAAAAAAAAAGAAGCAAAACCCTAGAAACAATCTTCTCTGGTAATTGGAGAAGCTGATGAGGTCACAAGGTGATGCCTACAAAGCAGATGGTAGATCAGATGCTGGTTCTTCTAGAAGTGAAGAAGAAACGAGTCTCAAGGAGAAACATTCAAATTCGCGAGCTGGGTCTCAGAGATCTGGGAAAAGCTTGAGAAATGAAGAGCTTGGAGAGCCTAATTATGGATCAGATTCTTCATCTAGGAAGACAAGCAGCAACCCAATTGGGTATACAGATCAAGAAAGAGCTGAGCTTCTTAGAAGGTTAGATTCTATAAAAGATCATCTCCTTCGTGGTGGTGGTAATAGTAATGCAGTTGATAAACCTAAAGAACCAGATCAGAATCAGCCATTTCTCAGACCAATCCATCTCCATGGTCCTAACCCTAATCCTGGACCTTCTTATTACCATCCATATCCAGAGCCATTTCCTTACGCTGGACCGGTTCAGGGAATGTATCCTCAAGCTTATCAAGATCCTTATGGGTTCCAAATCCATAGAAGACCACCTCCAGTTCCAAATCCAAATTGGTATCCTCCTGTTCATCACCCTAATCAGATGACTCGTCCATATCCTGGAGGTCAATATGTTGAGATTGGTGCTGATATAGTTGAGCCACATTCATTCTTTCCAGCTACACCAAGTAGGTACAGTGATGTGCCTCCTTATAGTCCTGTTTCTTCTCACAGTCGTGCTGAGAAACTCACAGCACCGTATAGTCCACTTGTTAACAACAGTTCGAGTTTTCCTTCTTCGATGGGCTCTCCAGGTCCTCGAGGTGGTTATGCAAGGTGGCCAAGTGATCTTGATTCTGAAATGGGCGGTGCTTTTGTTCGTGGGTATGTTAAGAAAGCTGTTTTGAAGACGGATGCTCGTCGTTGCCATCCTCTTGCTGGTGGTGCTCCTTTTATAACTTGTCATAGTTGTTTGGAGCTGCTTTACTTGCCTAAGAAGAAGATTTTGGCTCAGGAAAGGCAACATAAGCTGCAATGCGGTGCTTGTTCTGAAGTTATTAGTTTCACAATCGTCGATAAGAAACTCGTTTTCTCTTCTGTTTCACAACAGAACGCAGTCTCTCTAGAGGTTGAAGATAGAAGCACGACAAACACAGTGGGGGCAGAGGAAATCTCTGCTGTTGATTTCAACAACTCTGGTAACGATTTTCCTCGTAAGGATGAAGAAGAAGAAGAACCAATACAGGAATCAAGGAATTATTGTGATACTATGCAGAGTATTCGGTCTGAATCTCAACACCCAGATGATGAAGAAAGATCGAGCATTTCTAGTGAACAACAACAGAAGGAGGTCAAATCTGTTCGTCGACGAGCTAAAGGCTCAAAAGCTCCAGAACCCACAGCTACTGAGAGTGCCAGTCTCCTTGAACTTTTTGAGTATTCTAATGTAAACCGAGCTGCACTTGCTTACGGAATGGCGCAGATGGGTTATATCAAGTCGGATAAACAAGAGTCTTTTATGAAGCAGGACTCACTGAAACCGGAATCAGTAGCTACAGAGACTGAGGTTTCTTACAATGGATACTCTAACACTGAAATCTCCGAAGATTCAAGGCACTCAAACGGAAGAGAAGACAACAACAGACCAAGGAGCAGAAAGGGTAGGGAGTCCGGTTCCACAGAGATCACAACGAGGTCCTCTACTGATCAAAACGAAGATCAGATGAAGTTATTAGAGGTTTGGGTTAATGGATATCTTATACCGGAAGATCTGGTTAGCAGTGCTGAGAAATTAGCTGGACCAATCCAAGCTGGAAAGTATTGGTAATGCCATGATCTTCAACATTCACTGTTTGTCTCTTGTATATGTTTCCTTTTTTCAGTTTCTAATATGTCTCTGATTCAGGTATGACTACCGAGCTGGGTTCTGGGGTGTGATCGACAAACCGTGTCTCGGTATAATACCAGTAAGTCCCTTCACAATGTTCTATCAACATGATTATTGAAATTAATGAAGAAAATGTATGACTTACTTATTGTTGTTGCAGCCATTTATTGAAGAGTTTAGCCTTCCAATGCCGGATAACTGTGCAGCAGGAAACACAGATGTGTTTGTGAATGGAAGAGAGCTTAACAAGAGAGATTTGGAGTTACTTGTGCGTCGTGGTCTTCCTCGAGACAAGAACCGTTCTTACATTGTTGATATATCAGGAAGAATCCTTGATGGAGATTCAGGGGAAGAACTTAAGAGCCTTGGCAAATTAGCCCCAACGTAAGCAGAAACTGAACACACAAAGCTTTTTATGTTTGAGATTTTGAGATCAAAAACACAGTTAGATTCTGAGCATTTGGTAAAAATGTTTGATAACTTGAAACAGGATTGAGAAGGTGAAGCATGGATTCGGCATGAGAGTTCCAAGATCATTAGCTTCATGAAAGCTCCCACAAGTAACACAATACAACCAAATGATTCTTTCTTGTTTCAATCTTCATATCATTTATTTATTTTTATTTTTTTTAAATGTAAAGTGTGCTTTTGATTCACCAAGACATCGGTTAGATTTTGATTCAACGATTGTTTTTTGTTATTCTTTTTGAAAAAAATCTTGGAGAAATGTCTTTTTTTTCCTCGCTGCTCTTACTTGTTACCTATTTTATTTATCTTAACTTCCCTCGCTGGGTCGAACGCGGTACAAAGTTGCTCAGTGCTACCAGAACCGGTTAGGGAGTTGTGACTGTCTTATGTATACAAAAAAAACCGGGTTATCTATCTCGGTATAAGGTTTGTAATATTTTCAATTTTTTCTGGTTCCAAGCACAAATAACTGGTTTGTCATCATTCTTGGTCCTGATTATATGTTCTTAATAATTTAATAAATGATGTAGTTTGATTTCGACCTTGATCTGTTCCCCTTTTTTTAATCACAGTTGTGAGTTGTCATCCTTTTATAATTTCCCCGAGTCCTAGCCTCCTAGGCTTGTAGATTGATTAGTTTTGCACGTTTCTGAAGTGGGCCCTACATGACAACGGAATGTACACTCATGGGCCCAATATTGATATCAAGCAAGATAGAGAATATGTTATTTTTAATATTGCTTTCAATATTACTAAAATAGTGAAAGAACACAAAAAAAAAAAACGAACGAGTAGCAAGCATGAGAAAAACGAGTGATAAAAAGTGGTCCACTAACAATCAAACTGTAAGGAATCAGTTAAAAGAATAGTTAGCGATGAGTGAAGTGTTTCATGTCTTTTACATATTAGTTTTAAATATTTAACTCTATCATTGTAAACCGGCACAAAAAAAAAAAAACGCTATCATTGTAAAACTTCCACCAAATATTTCAACAATTTACCTTCGTCATTCTTTTAATACAAAAAAATATAAAAAGGATTGATCAAGCTATAAATTGAAATCTCACAATTCACAAACATAACAATGATTGATGGTATATTGTATGACGGTCAAAACTATTTTCGAGACAAGCCACACTTTCGTCTTTCCTTGTCAAATCCGAAACCTTTGACAGCTCCTATCCAGCTTTACCTCGACCAGCTCGATCACAAATGGACCGACCAATACTCGAATTTCAATTACGTTGTTATCTCTGGAGGCAAATGGTTCCTTAAACCCACAATATTCCATGAAAACAATTCAATCACAGGCTGCCATTACTGCCAAAGTAGAAACAACCTAACCGATCTTGGTATCATTATTTCTACCGCAAACCCCTAAACCTTCTCTGTGACTTCGTCCTTAACTCAAGCCATAAACCGTTGGTTCTGTTCCGAACCACAACACCTGACCATTTCGAAAACGGAGAGTGGAACACTTGTGGGTATTGCAACAGAACGATGCAATTTAAAGAGAGCGACGCAAAAATGAAAACCGTTGATGATGTGATGCGTGATGTTGAGCTTGATGTGTTTCAGAAATTTGGGAAAGGTTTCGGTTTAGTTTCCAACATTAGACTATTAGACACGACTGGAATGTCTCTTCTCCGGCCAGACGGGCATCCAGGACCGTACCGGCATCCGAATCCTTTTGCTGGAGTTAAGGACAAGAGCCATGTTCAGAATGATTGTCTCCATTGGTGCTTACCCGGTCCAATTGATTCATTGAATGATGTGATGGTGGAAACCATGCTTCACCGGGAACAGTATAGCTGAAGGGAAACCATATGATTGATCCGGTTGATATACCACGGTTGCTGCTTGTAGTTAGTTCCGCTTTATAGTCACTCGTTTTCCCAGTTGTTCGTAACTTCGTACACATGCTAGTTCTATATTTTTAAAATTTGTAATGGTCCTCTGCATGCCGAATTCTGATGTTCAACGTATTTTTCTGTGTTATCTACGACGCCGTTTATTTTGAACCTGTTTAGGAATTAGGATTTAATAGTCGAAACGAGGAAGTTTGGTAGCAGCGAGGCTCGAGAGACTTGTGTTTACAAACGTAGAGGACAAATGAGCTACTGGCCTTTAAACGGTGTCGTACGATGTCGTGTTTGTGATTTATTGGATAAGGGCCATAAGGCCACTGTACGGTAAACAAACACCGTGTCGTTCTACTTCACCAGACGTAGCTGTCTTGCCGTTTTTTGATAGTGTGTGAGGGGAGGGATTGTTGTTCGTCGACAGTCCGTCACTAATGACATATGCCATACAATGAACTTTCGGTAGTTTAGCATCTTTTGGCAGTTATCTAAACAAATAATGCATAATTCTATAGTATTATTTAATACGTCTTCTAATTCTGACTATATTTAATGTGGCTCACTCGGTAGCTATAACAACTAAATTGTTTACAAAATTATATTTTTCTTTTTATGCTAACAAAAAAACATTTCCGTCAAAATTCAGATTAATCGCCTGAAACTTTTAAAAAATCAGGTTATCTTGCTATTTAAAGGTGTTTACAAAATGATTGAAATCGCAGTTAGAAAAAAGATATGGGCTGTAAATAGTACTAGCTTATTTGTGGAATTGATGTGGAATATGGTGGGAAAAATGAAATTACATCGTTGGACGAAATAATAATTTTAGTGGAATTGAAGATTTTTTTGGCGGATAGAATTGAAGAATCTAATGGAATTTAATAATTACAAAAATGAATAATAACAATAAAATTAAAAAATGAATTAAGTTTTTAGATTTTTTTTACAAAAATACCCAACCAAATCAAATTAAAATTTATCAATCAACCCGAAAATACATATAAAACAATTTAAACGATATAATTTTTTCTATACTAAATTATCTTATTCGAACTGAATCAAACCATTTAATCAGAAATCACAAAACAAAAGATTTCAATATATATAATATTATAATAATAACTAAAATTAATTAGTTATCTTTATTTTTTTGAAAACAAAATTGAATCTGAACCAAAAAAAATTATATCCCAAATGAAATCTATGTTTTTAAACTCAAAAAAATCCGTATATTGAACCTAACGAATATCCAAATGGCCACCTTTAATCTTTGTTCTCTTTAAAAAAATAAATTTAAAATTTATATTATATCTAATAATTACATATTTGAGTTCATTAATTTTTAGTTCTTTATTTATCTTTTATTTACATTTCTATGTTGTTTAATACATTATTAATCTATTAAAATAATTTTAATATATTTTCTAAAAAAGATCATATTTTTAATAATTAATATTTATTTTTAATTTTAAAAATATAATTTTATTTTTATGTCATATTATTTCAAACATTTCGTTAATCAATCATCCGTTACATTCCGCTAAATTCAACCAAACTTCATTATTACCATTTGTATTTTTAGTAATTCCGTTAGATTTTGCAAAAATCACAAATAAATTCCGTAAGATTTCACGATACCATTTAGACCCATAATTATCATTCATCGTTTTTTGTCAAAATTATTCATCGTTTTATCAGAAATGTATAAAGAAAGATGTATTATATTTATGGATGAAAATATAATAACATATCTGTCTAAAAGTTGTACTGATGCGACAGCTTTATAGACTTTGTTCTTTTGAGTTAGTGCTACCTATACTCGTTCAAACTACACCGACATTTATATTTTAAAAATAAAAATAAAAAGTTAAATTCACTCCCCTATACGTGTTTATATTTACAACATTGAAATGCTAGTCATTATAAATTGTTGATGCACAAGTCGAAATGACAAAGAGTATATATATATATATGTATATATAGAGTATATAACATAATCCACAAATAATGGGTTACGATGCTTTTTTGTTGATTATGATTTGGGGGGACATATTCAATTTAGTAAATCATTACAAAAATGATGGGCTTTGAGATAATTCCCACTTTTACCTTTTGCACTCAAAAATGAATGATTACATGCCTTTTTATAAGAAGTCATTCTTACTTTTGTATATAATAAATTTTGGCTAATAAGAGAGCGAAATTGTTATACAATAAAATAATAGCAACAAGACACCCAGAAAGAAAGCGAAATAAAAGTAAAATCATTGCAGAAGCATTACGTTTGCATTTCATCACTTTCACACGTGCGCTCAAGACACTTCACACGCACCTACATTTTGACCCTACAATCAGAAAGGCTGCTCCTCACTAATTTTCGACAATTTCCATACCCCCCCTCTCCAATTATTGGCATATTATATTATATCATTATGTGTTACATATTATATTAAATGTTTCAATGGTTTTACCTAAATTATGATTTTTTAGTTTAATAGTTTACCAACTAATTTAGATTCAAACATGGTCGCAACAAGGAATATTTCTGCAAAACACTAAAAATAAAAAAATAGAATTTCACCTCTCAATGATTCACACGAACCCTCTATATAAAGCCATTACTCAATACCTCATAAATTACAAAGAAAAAAAGAGAGTTAACAATCACAAACTTCAAAGAAAAAAAAGAAACTATTCTTGAATCTCTGCATCAATGGAGGAACCTAAAGCACCACACGTTGCGATCATACCGAGTCCGGGAATGGGTCACCTCATTCCACTCATCGAGTTCGCTAAACGACTCGTTCACCGTCACGGCTTCAACGTGACCTTCGTAATCGGCGGCGAAGGTCCACCGTCAGAGGCTCAGAGAACCGTCCTCGCTTCTCTTCCTTCTTCAATCTCCTCCGTGTTTCTCCCTCCCGCCGATCTCACCGATCTCCCGTCGACGACTCGCATCGAAACACGTATCTCGCTCACCGTGACTCGTTCAAATCCGGAGCTCCGGAAAGTCTTCGACTCGTTCGCGGCAGAAGGTCGTTTGCCGACGGCGCTCGTCGTCGATTTATTCGGTACGGACGCTTTCGACGTCGCCGTGGAATTCCACGTGTCACCGTATATTTTCTACCCAACAACGGCCAATGTCTTGTCGTTTTTTCTCCATCTACCAAAACTAGACGAAACGGTGACGTGTGAGTTCAGTGAATTAACCGAACCGATTAAGCTCCCCGGATGTGTACCGCTAACCGGGAAAGATGTTCTTGACCCAGCACAAGACCGGAGAGACGACGCATACAAATGGCTTCTTCATAACACCAAGAGGTACAAAGAAGCTGAAGGGATTCTTGTGAATTCTTTCTTCGAGCTAGAGCCAAATGTTTTAAAGGCCTTGCAAGAACCGGGTCTTGATAAACCACCTGTTTATCCGGTTGGACCATTGGTTAACATTGGTAAACAAGAGGGTAACGGAACCGAAGAGTATGAATGTTTAAAGTGGTTAGATAACCAACCGCTCGGTTCGGTTTTGTATGTTTCCTTCGGTAGTGGTGGTACACTCACAAGTGAGCAGCTCAATGAGCTTGCTCTTGGTCTTGCAGATAGCGAGCAACGGTTTCTTTGGGTCATACGAAGTCCGAGTGTGATTGCTAACTCTTCATATTTCGATTCGCATAGCCAAACCGATCCATTATCATTTTTACCACATGGCTTTCTAGAGCTAACCAAAGGCAGAGGTTTTGTAATCCCTTTTTGGGCTCCACAAGCCCAAGTCTTAGCTCATCCATCTACGGGAGGGTTTTTGACTCATTGCGGATGGAATTCAACTCTAGAAAGTGTAGTAAGTGGTGTTCCACTCATAGCATGGCCATTATATGCAGAGCAGAAGATGAATGCGGTCTTATTGACCGAAGATATTCGTGTGGCGCTTAGGCTGCGTGCTGGAGACGATAAGGTAGTAAGAAGAGAAGAGGTGGCTAGAGTGGTAAAAGGATTGATGGAAGGTGAAGAAGGTAAAGGCGTGAGGAATAAGATGAAGGAGATGAAAGAAGGAGCTTGTAGGGTGTTGAAGGATGATGGGTCTTCAACAAAGGCACTTAGTCTTGTGGCTTTAAAGTGGAAAGCCCACCAAAGAGAGTTAGAGCAAAACTGAATATCTGATGTCTAAGATGCGTTGTATAAACCAACAATTGAATCTGTGCTATTGTGTTCGTGTATGTATGTTTTACTTTTCTTTGCTGCGTTTGTCTCAACTTTTGTTTGTGAATGTTTTGTCGCTTTTGATTAATTGGTAACTAAGCTTAAGATGGTACAATTAAGATCAAAAGACAAGAAAATGGTGCACAGTTAGATATTGTTTAAGAAATCGTAAATATATATTCATACAAGCTATCAGACACCCAAAGATAATAATATCGTTTTAAAAGATTCAAACTTTGTAGTGTATCATTTGGTTGAATTGGTAAAGTAGACGGTTTGGTTTAAATTTGTAGTATATGGTAAAACGATTATTTTTATTCAGTATATACTTTTCTGGTAAAGGGTTTATCACTATGTTAATCTTGATTTGTGACAAATGGTTTGAAGGTGATTTTACTTTTCAACCTATTTTAAAGATAATGTATAGTAATTAATATTCTCTATCTTTTTTCCTAATAAAATATAAATAGTTCAATCATGGCTAATAAATAACCGTTTGTTTCAGTTTCAAACACTTGTTTAAGTCTCATCCATCATCATTCATACTTCATAGATTTCAACAATTCGAGTGGTTGGTAATTGGTGCCAAATATTATGATTTTTGAAACGTCCGTTTCATGGATACCGATGATCAAATTCTTGAGAGACAATTCTATAGATGGCTTTAGGAGAAAAGTCGAGGGTTTTGCGTGCACCTTGAGAAAACCTCTCAACTCGAGTTTCGAAATAAAAGTCAATCTCGTCGTCTTCCTCCCCTCTCCGGTCAGCGGAGGGGGGTCGCTCTGTCAGGAAAGAGCTTCATCGTCAGGTTGAGTTTGGGATAGGATGGGTGTGCAACTTCCTCTTCTCCGGCGGAGCTGAGGCGTGGAAAGCCACGGTAGTGAAAACGGTGCTAGGACCGGTGGCGGCTGCAGAGGAAGAGCTTGGAGCTGGAGGAGTTGCCGGATCTGAAGCGTTTGAGGACGGCGATGGATCTGGAGACTGCCAGCCGGCGAACCACCAATGGAGCTGCCCTCGTCTACCGCGTTGTGGAAATTGTCGTCGGTGGTTCGGAGGGTGGCTTTGCGAGTGGAAGGGATGCCGATGGTCGTGTCTCACGGTTGATCGAGCCATGGCAGTTAGAGGCGGCAGAGAACGTCGGTTTCATTCCCACTGGTGAGCCGTTCGTTATCTGCTGCTCCCCTACCGAGGTCATCCCGGCGGAGAAGCGCTTTTAAGGTTCTTAGGGAGTTACCGGATTGAAGGGAAGTCGCTGCCGGTGATATAGGGAGCTTCCGATTGACATATCCGCCGTCGGCGAGGAGATCGTGGACGTCTTTAAAACCGGCGGCGGAGAAGCGCTTTTAAGGTTCTTAGATTCCAGTTATTTTGTAACTGTCCCAAACCTGTAATCCTTAACTAAAGACTGGTTCAGCGGGGTTGTACTTTAGTTTCGATAAACAGAACAACAAAAAAGAAGAAGATTAAAAGTAAAAAGAAAAAAAATCATGAGAGATAAAAACTCAAAAGTAGATGACGAAGAAAATAAGTGTGTGGTGGAGTAGGTGAAATAGCGTTAACGACAAAAATAAAACATGTGTGGGACCTGAAGACAGCATGTCGTTTTATGATTTGTAAAATGACCTTCACTTTTGTTTTGTAATTGGTTATTTGACGTTTTCAACTTGTCAACCGTTAAGCAGTTTTTTTTTATTTTATTTTTGGTCAACGAACTCAATTAATTAATAAGTTATCGGTTTTAGATTTTTTCTTAATGGGAGATCCATCTTGGCACCGATGTACTTATATGGGAAAAACAAAATCCTCGTACTCTTGCACACTTTGCAAGTTGATCAGCATAGAAATTTTCACAACGCGGGATAAGTCTAATCCTAAATGGTGAAAAAGAGTTTCTAAGTAAAAAAAAGTCCTTCAATTCTGATGTAAAAGAGGGTCATTATTCCGGATTTGTCGTCATGTCAATGAGGTCCAAACAATCCGTAAGAAAAAGAGCATCGCGTATAGGGATTTCCGTCAAACACTTCATTGCCCAAATCAGGGCTTCCATCTCGGTATGCAAGGGAGAAAGACACCTTCGGGAGCCTTTTAGACCAATGTGAAGTACCTCTTTGTTCTTTGTGGCTATCCATCTTTGTCCACTTCTGTTGTCTGATACTAGCCACAAGCCATCCGTGTAGCAGAGGATGGAGTCTATTGGCAGACTTACCTCTGGTCGTACCTCAATCTCCTCTCCATTTGTGTCTTCTTTAACGTTAACTCTCCTCCACGCTTCTTCTTCTTGAATAGCCATGGCGAGAGTGTCGTTTGGTTGTTCATTAAAATCCTGGAAGATTTTCCTATTTCTAACTTTCCAAATATACCACATCACCCATGGGAATATTCGAAGATTCTCCTCATCCGCTCCAAAATCTTTTCCTCTCCAAAATAAGTAGTCTATGTTACAAAACAAGGATTGGGTCGGGAAAATGTTTGGCGACGAGGAAATATTAGAGAGGGCCCAAATTTGTTTTGCCGGGGGGCACTCAAAGATCACATGGTTAATCGTTTCTTCTTCCGCACCACATCGTGGGCATGCCTTGTCTTGACCTATATGACGGTGAAGCAGACGTTGGCAGGTGGCCAGACATCCTGATATACATTGCCATACAAAATGCTTGAGCTTTCGTGTAGTTTTTATACTCTAAGTTTACGTCTTTAGTGTCGTAACACTCGATCCCTGAAGAGTGAGGTCGCATGCAGAACGAGAACCGTTGAAGCAGTTGAAATACGCATTTTTGACTTCTTTCTTACCTTCTAGAATGAATCATATGTATCAAAAAGAAGATATAATAAATTTTCAATTTGGGCCTACGTCTTATGCTCAGCCTTATTTGTTAGAAGAAGTCCAACAATATTTCTTCTCTTGGAAGGCCCATAAATTCGTAGTTTCCACAATAAATTGATTCTTGCGATTGTTAATTACAATTATTATTATTATTTTTGTTACCACAAAGAGAGAGAGAGAGAGAGTTAATGATTTTAGATTTAAGAAAGTTTTCTTATTAGAGAGTTGATAAATTTAAAATATAATTAGAATAATCAGTGAAACTACAGAGATATTTGATTACTTCTTAGTTCTTCTGCTTTTCTTCCGGGGATCCTCCCAGCTATCAGTTCCCACGTTTCATCAAATATATGAAAAAAAGAAAACACAAATTCAACATTTTAGTGTTCAAGAAATTACTTTCCTACGAAACATTCATTAGTTAACTAAACTAATTTTAATCTGTTTTTCTTGATATAAGATCAAACCTGTCACCGACAAGCTTATGCATTCTACAGACCAAATCTTCTTCTTCACTCATGTTCACAGCTTCCCACTCAAGACTACTCACTTCTGTTCCACGTCATCACCCAAACACACATTTTTAAATATAAAGAAATAAAAAAAATCATGGAAAAGTTGAAAAAGATAGCGTTTATGTTTTCAGCTTACCATCAGAAGTAGCAACAATGGGGTTGGTTTTTGGGTTGCTTCGTGCTGCGATGATTATTCATGTAAACGGCACCGTATTACAAAGGATACACACGTTATTTGTTTTCTATTTATAATAAAATTCTTAGGTTATTTGTTTCGTGTTACTTTCTCCCTGTATTTATGAGGAATTCTCCTTATTTCCCTTAATCCCCGTGGAATTAAGAAACCGACATCAAAATCCCTTTTGATATATATATATATATAGAGAGAGAGAGTTACAATAGTAGTACACGTTCGTGATTTTCTGCAGTCTGTCTTCGGTATGTTTTACCTCTAATGGGTTTTATTTTTATTGGACGTGCTCTGATGAATTAAACTATTCTAGCTGAATAGATCTTGAACCAAAACCCATACCAATCTTCAATCTTTGTAGAAACTTGAATATCTTTTTCATTTAAAACATCTACCATGGCTAGGTAAAACACACATAAAATTGTTATAAACGATGGGCCTTCCTATTTATTTAGCACATGACGAATCCTTTACTACTCGAGCAAGCCATTTGGCCACACATTTTTAGTTTCATAAGACAAAAGTCAACTTTTTTCCTTATATCGTAATCAATTAAACCTTAAAGCCATCTCCAACTAGACACTCTATTTTAGCATAAAAACTACACTATTTTAATATAATTTTAGCACTAAAATTTTTTTCATCTCCAATCACAACACCAAATATTACACTAAAAAGAATATTCACTATATTATATTATTAAAAAGAATATTCACTATTATTAAATTATTAAACTAAAATTTATTTATTTTTAATTTAGAATTTTAATAAAAAAAACTACTTTTCTAATTATTTTATAACTAATAAAATAATTACGATAAATTAAAAACAGTAAATTAAAAACAGTAAATTAAAAAAATGATAAAAGATAAATTATATATTAATAATTATCTAAATTTTTATTATGTTTTTAAAATATATTTTGTTGTTTTTATTTTTTTTATATTTTTTTGGTTTTAATTTTGTAATATTTTATGTTTTAATTAAATTTTATTGTGTAATATTGCATTTCTTTTTTAAATTTCTGTTCTATTTCAAATTTCTATGATAAATTTTAACTAATATCTCTTTTAAATTGAAAAAAAAAAAATTATAGCGTCGCTACAGTGTGACACCAAATTTGGTGTGATATTATAGCAAAATGCACCAAAACACTGTTATAGCGTAATTTATGCAGTTTCGTTAGAGTGTAAAAACAAAATTTTCCACACTATTTTAGTGGGATAATGTCTCAGGAGATGCTTTAGAGTATAAAAACAACTTTTTCCACACTATTTTAGTGGAATAATGTCTCATTGAAGATTCTCTAATATAAGAAAGTGTGATATCATCATATATAGATACTAGATAGATCTATAAATCGAACGGGAAAAATAATAAATCTAATGCAACCCTACTGTTCTATGAAACCAAAATGTAAAAGAAAATGTTAATTTTAAGATAGTGCAACGCTTCAGTTAGGGTTTATTATATTTAATGATATATAAAAAACTGGTTAGATTTTATTGTAGGTAATACTGTTGAAAAAACTGAACCAATAAAGCAGTTGTAACGAACACACGAAACGTGGCGTGTTAGGACCACTCTTTTGGTCTAAAGCCAATTTAGGACCATTTTTGCATTGATTGACGACGAATCACGTCAATACTATTTTTATTAATGGGTATGTTGAAGTTATGAAATGTCATATTGAAAGTATTGTGCTATAACAATCTTAACAATGAATCTAAATGATGAAAATACCAATACCAGGATCTAGACATGTGCTATTCACAATTAGACATGTGCTATTCACAATTAGACATGGGCAAAATATTTGGGATTCGAAATTCAATTGAAAATCAGATCTGCAAAAATATCTGTGATCTCAAGATTCGAATATTTTAAGTTGAAAATTTGGATATTTAAATCCGTTTTATATATAGTTTTTATTTTAAATATATTTATTATATATATATATATTATATAATAGATAAAAAAT
Source organism: Cardamine chenopodiifolia (assembly GCA_963922655.1). NCBI lineage: Eukaryota > Viridiplantae > Streptophyta > Magnoliopsida > Brassicales > Brassicaceae > Cardamine > Cardamine chenopodiifolia. The sequence continues at coordinate 14,472,428 of OZ000482.1, read as the reverse complement.
TATACAAAAATCACAAAAAGTTATTTGAAATTTTTGTGTGTTTTTAGATAGCACATATTAATCTAAAATGCTTATAAAATTCAATTTTATTTTTATAAAATTTTTTTATTTTTTAAATAGTTTTTTTATTTTTATTTATTTATACTAACTATATACCATTATTTTAATATTTTAGCTATTTTGGGCGGATCCAAATAACATGAATTTTCTGTATATTCGATTCGTTCCCACCTCTGCCCCTAGTCACATGGCCCGTAATAAATTAACAAAAAAAGTTAGTGTATTTTAGTACTCAAAATAATAATTATTGTTTACATGTAATTAACATCTTTATTTAAATATTGAATGAGATCCATAATTTTTTTTCCTATTATTGAGCCGCCCCTTAATCACACGTTCATTGTTCACATGCTATTGCTAAGAACAGTTCGAACCATCGAAGGTTTGATAACTGAATTGAACCGCTTGGATTTTGCTATGATCAATCAATCAATCGTCAAATAAGTTAATTGGTTGATTGATCCAGAAAGCGAACTATTGAATCAATCAGTCACGCATCTAATTAATTGTTAAATCATTTACTTAAAATGTCCAATTAACTAAGCTAGACATCCATTTATTTTCATTAATTTAGATGTCGATTAAGGCCTAGTACTTCAAAAAATAAAACATTGATTACACATAGGTTTATGCTAAAGTGTATATCAAACTTTTCACCGAGCTTTAAAACCTTTTGGTACAGGGAATCCAGATTAAGAAAAAGAAAGACATCTTTCAACAAAAATCCCGTAATCAAAAGATATTTGTGATTTTTTCCTTGAACTTTGATTTCTCCCAATAATACCCCTTAAATACCTTCTGACCCCGCTAGAAGCTTCCCTAAACATATGGGATGTTATTATATCCCAATAATATTCTCAATACCCTTCCTCAAGTGGGAGAACCAAAAGTTTTGTATCGGTTTGTCGGGTATAAGAGATCTTGTAACAATATTCTCAATAAACAACAATCATTTCCCAAGGAAAAATAACAACAAACGTAGATGAAATCAGCCAAAGGACGAGTCAGCTTAAATTTGAACTTCTAGTTAAGCTTAAACGAAGATGATTTAGTCGGATCATAACAAGACAAGTATTTAAGGTCGTAACTCAACGTTCTAGATAACATATCAATCAGCTAACCAAATACAATGTCCTTATAGACAACTAAAAATTTCCAAGTTCAGCTTACCACAGTATCATTCTCAGTCAGCTAAGTTTAAATTCAAACCTTCACTACACATTTTGGCGAAGGGAATCCACAGAAAGGGACCTTTTAACAAAACCCCTGTAATCACCAAGGATTTGATTATCTCTTTGATCCACCCTTACAACTTTGAAGACTCAATTTGAATAATATGAATGAAGATTTGAGTTTGTATGATTTCAAGGCAATGTTGTCTGAGAGTGATGCGTAAACAAAAAGGAAAGTTTAGAGTGCATGAAATGTTTTGTTTCTGCAGTACTTAGTTCTTACTTAGAGAGTGAATGAAATGTTTTGTTTCGGTGATCAATGTCAAATTTATTTATTTGAGTTTTTGTTGGTCAATGATTATTTGAACTTGCATCTTTGGAGCACAGTATCAATGGCGACATAAAGGGTAAAAAACAGGGGAACGCTTACCTCAAATTCGACACAAGGTAGCATCTAAGTTCGCAATAATATCGAAGAAAAAAAAATACAGAAAAAGAAAAGAAGTTACAAGATTCGACCAATGTTGTTCTTCTTCTGTTTGCAGGAGGAAAAACCAGAATAGGTAAAAAGAGAGGCTGCTTATTAAGTTTTTTCAGGGCTGCGATGGCGTTGGAGATGCTGGAGGTTTCAAGTCAGGGTACTGCAGAAAGAGTGAAGAAAGACATCAGCTTAATAAACGATAACAAATAAGAACTAGTAAAGCATAATGATAATGGAGCTCCTAATTATAACTATAAACCCCTTTAAAAGATTCCTCCTTTTCCACCAAAAAGAGCCTCTTTATGTTAAATTATGTAAAAGAGGTTTGCTGAGAAAGTAGAAACATCACCGATGCATATGGAGAGAGAGGTCTTGAATAAGATTTTGGTTTGGCTTCTGTTTTGGTTGGTTCTGTGATTACTTGTGCAGCAGCAGCTGGCTCTGGCTCAGGCCCTGGTTCATCGATGGTGGTGGTTGTAACGGCTTCTGCTTCTGGCTCAGGTACTGGTTTATCGACAGTGGTGGTTGTAGCTGCTTCTGCTGCTACTGTTGCTGTTGCTGGTGCGGGAAGAGCTTTGCTGCTTGTTAACGGAGGAAGAAGAGCCTTTCCTATTTCCTATTATTCAATGTTGAATTTCGAGTTATAGAAATGGTTTCTTCGAATTTCACTACTGAGGTAGAGAGAGATATAAAAATTGGTACTAACCTTTAATTCATCAACAAGTTCTTGAGGAGCAACCTTTGTGTTCAAGAACTCATCCACTTGTTTTAGAGTTTGCTTTCGGTCCTGCAGAGAATTTAGAAGAATCATCAACACATCAAGAAATTTGCATTCAATTTGAATCTCAGAGAAAGAAGGGAATGGGAAGAACTTGCCTCAGCAAATAGAAATTTCTTGCCTGCAAGCTGAACAAGTGCAGCTGAACCTAGTACTTGGAGTATAGTTTCAATCTGTAGGGATGATGATAGAGAGATATTAATACGGGAATTGTCTGGAGACAAGAAGATAGATAAAGAGAGTAAATCCAAAAACCAACCTCTGAAAATGCTAAAACACTTAATCCAGCAGCAGCAGCTACTCCAAGAGCAACAGCAGCTACACCATCAGAACTCTCCTGTACATTTTATGTTTTAAAATCGTTTCCAGATGTTTCTTACGGATACTTAAATGAATGTAAACTTGTGAACTCACACCAAATACACCATTGATACTATCTGTCAAACTGCTCAAATCAAGACTGAGAGTCTTCTTTGGCTCTATCCAAGGCAAGCCACTTTTCTGCAAACCAGAAAAAAAAATCACAAATTTGAATGTCGAACTGAAAGCACTTGAAGAAGCAAATACTGTGGGATGAGAGGAAGAGAGAACACACACCAACCAGCCTCTAGGTCCCTCCGCACCATCTTTAATTGCGTAAGCATATTTGAATCCATTAAGAGTCACCAATTCAGCAACAAGCTCGGAGTTTCCATCAAACCTGGCTTTCCGTTCACAGAATTAGACTGTATTAACAACAATCTGTAAAAATGCTTCTCAATTTCTATCTAAGTGCAACATTGTATCAAACATATAAGAATACTTATGATTTCACTCCCAAGTTTGAATAATCTTTCACAAAGCAAACGAAGACAACTTCAGATGGAATGAAGGAAAGATGTAACTGTAAATTCAGTGATCAGACGATATAAGAAGCTAAAAAGATTCAATGTAGCCATAAGCCTCGCAATATTTGTAACTTTCATCCAAAAAACAAGAACCTTTTTTAGTTTCCGAGAGCCTTACTTGTCCAGAATGAACAATGTGGTGTTCTCAGGATCTTTAAACTTCAAGGAAAGCTTCTTCAGGAAACCAGGCTTGTCTTCACCGTTATAAACAGTAGAAACAGTTTTTTTACCTAAACCCTTAATATTAGGATTGCCCACTTGTCTAATATCTGCGGTGGCTCTTATGTCAAGTAACTGAGCATTATCATCAGTACCCAACTTGGTATACGCATTCTTAGCAGATTCAACTCCCCAAGCTTTTGGCTGTTTGTTCAGAACTTGAGACAGAACAAACGGAACAGCCAATGCAGCAAATCCACCGGCAATAACCAGAGGATTGTCTGTGACGAAATTGGATATCCCATCAATCAGACCATCCGAATCAAAAGATGAAGAAGTGGTCATAGATTGTTGCAGAGCCTCCTCGTATGTGAGGGATTTAGCAGGGGCTGTTGCACTGCTTAGAACAGAGGTTAAGAGAGCCAATCCGCCATTGAAGCTCCTCAAGAAGCTTTTTTGGGAGATTGGTTTCGGTGATCTCGGTGGAAAGAGGTTAGGGAGCGAGAAGGGCTTTCGTGGCTCTGATCTTTTCTCGGATAAAACCGACATAGGACTAAAGCTAGCGGTTTTCAGAGCTTCCATCTCTCTCTCTCTCTCCTTCTAGACCAAGAATTGCCAAACTTCTCCCAAATATCAAAGAATAAGAAGAAGAAGTTGGAAGAAAGTGTAAAGACAAGCATTGAGCTGTTTCTAGTAAGCTGACGTGGAATGTGTAATCATTCCTAGCCACGGATTGCTTGACACGTGGCATATTTGGATGAGATGCCTCTTGATCACGTCTTGGTGTGAGAGGAGAGCATAGTGACTTACTTAGTCCTAAAGTGCATTGCATGTCAAATGTGTGGCCACAGAACATCCAATATGCTTCAGTTGAATTCTGTATATTTACTAAAACACCCTTTATCCAGAACACAGAGAACAGAGAGTAACTACGAAAGGTTCCTCAGCATTTGATTCAAGTAAAATGAGAAGATGAAGTAAAACATTAAGAAAACAGAACATGATGCAATCAATGTAAGAAACTTACAATACATCAAAGAAATAATCTAAACCTTGTCCGATTTCCCAGATTGAAATGCCGATACCCCAAAGACGAGCATTCTCAAGCCGTAGAAGGATTGACATCAATGTAGGATAAAAAACAGCATGCTTCGTCTTCTTATTATCTCTATACATGAAAAGATGCTCGCCGCTCTCTTTATCCCAATTTATAGTTGGCTTGTATTTCTGGAGTAATGCGAGGTAATCCCTTCCGGTGATTGCTCCTCCGCCTCCTGAATCTTGCTCAAAAGAAAACAGTTTATTCAATTAGTTTTGAAAGAAAAGGCGGGTAGAGAACAAGCTACTTATTTAAGCTTGGATGGTTTCATATACCTCCAGAGATTGCATAATCGTTGCCATAAAAGTTGATACCAAGAAGAACCTTTCTGGCTAGGTTTGTGTCTATGTTGGATGAACCAAGGAGGAGCTTGAGGGTGAAATCTATCCACTTGAGAGGAGCATTGGGGCCAGGGTTCTGGGAATTTGAGAAATCATAGGTCATTAGAGAGAACCCGTCAACTGAATCTTTCAAGAACTGAAGATCTTCTGGCCCAAAATCATACATTTGAAGCTTCTCTGAATGAGGAGGACCAACAACATACATGAACTGCATAGGTTGCTTGTGATTTCTAGGTGAGCTTTTGGAGTGAAGGGCGTCTCCAAGTTGTTTTATGAATTTCAGTGCCTAGAAGATTGAAAACACAAAGCCCTATGTAAGGGTAAAGGCTTATGACCAGGACAGATTTGATACTTTTGACACATAAATTAACAGACTGAAGGACTAAAGGACATAATACCATTTTCCGCAAGTCCGGGTCATGCAAAATGCCATAAGCTGCCCACCTTGACCAAGACTCAAGCACGATACCATCATATTCCATTTCCCTAAAATTTTAGACAAACATGATGAAAAGAGTGTTAACAATAACAAGCTCTATGTAAAGACTTTCCTCTATTTCAGAGCATGAAACTTTACAACAGTCTTGAGAGATCCTTACTTGCACTCTGTGACAATAAGGTCGATAGCTTTTTCCCTTAGTTTCTTTTTCCTAAGCAGTTCCCCGGGAATGGCTTCCATAACAACTCTTGGTAGTATCTACATGATAGTAAAAAAAAAGCAGACCATGATAGAATGAAAAAGTAATGAAGCAACAACATTTTGCAGGTGTAGTCGGTTAAACTACCAGCGCATTTCCTCTTGATCGAAGCTCTTGGATCCATCCCCTATCAGCATTATGTCCTCCTTCCAAAACCAAGCCAGATCCTTGGCTACCAAAAATAGAAACCAGAAATGTCATTTACCTTTTTGTGGAGACAAATGAAAGCATATTTGGAACTCATTAACTGAGATACATATATACACCTCTTCAGGTCGTACCACACCGGTGATAAATGTGTAAACTTGGAGTTGAATATCTTTGCCATATCGTAGCCTTTAGAGTTCCTGCATAACATTAGTTTAGCATATGAGTCCAATCCATACTGCTCTCGATTTGTATACGCAATTTCGAAATTGCAAATTTCAATATCTCACATCTGAAGCTGTCCAAAGAAACCTACCATGGCGTAATGTAAGCTAACACTGGATAATCATAATGCCTAGTTGATGAATTTTCTGAGGCTTTGGAATGTTCCTGAAACGAATTCATAATGAAGTTGAAAATTCGTTTGCCCAATAAAAAAACGAAGATGAAAATTCATCCTAAAGTTTTCAGCTTTCTTCAATGGATTCCAATATATAAAGAAACAATGGAAACTCACAGTTAGGATTTCTTGGAAATTAATATCAGTCTTAATGATTCCCTTGTGACGTATTGATGATTCTGTTTGGATGACTTGATTAGGGAATTTGACTTTGTACACGACTATCGAAACGGCGGGAATCACGATGAAGAAGATCACGAAAATGGCGATGAGTCTCCGATCTGAGTATGGTTCTCCGAATTGAGATACTGATTCGTCTCCGTCCTTCCGCCGTATCAAAGTCTCCGCCGCCGATGAACGTCTCTCGCGCCTCCTCGCCATCGAGCTTCAGTGAAGAAACAGAGACGAGAACGACATAGTTTCCTAAGTCCACTAAGGAGATTTGTTTTTTTTTTAATTCGATGTAATCTCAGAATTACCCCTGATTCTGGTCAAATATTACGTTCAAGACCTATAAGAGGATATCACAGAGATGCATACATCAAGCTGGAACATTTGGAAAAAAGAGGAGGATTTTATGATTTTATTGTTAAACCCCAATCCAAATCTTCGTGAGTAGACTCAGATTCTTCTACTGAACCTGTTACTAGATTGAATCGAAGCGATAAGGTGAGACTTTTTAATTTCCTGAAGTATAATTTTTTAAAAATATCGTAGTAGAAGGACTTTGGAGTTTGAACACTTCTTGGGTGAAATTCAAAGGCTTTGAGTCTCACAAATGGAGCCGAAGCTTCTGCTTTCTGCTCATAAACCTTTGTTTGTCTCTTGCAACTCTCCATTCAATGAAAAATCTTATCTTTCTGTCAAATCCCATATGTCTATGTCCACAATTCGAGCTGCGAGGTCTCAATTTATGGGGGAAGATTTAATTTTGGGGAACAAATATGGATTTTGGAGCGGTTCGAGTAACACTCGTGTTGTTGTTGAGCCTGTTAGAGCTGCTGTGAAGAGAAGGAAAGAGCTTACTTTGGATAACGTTGTTCAAAGGGACAAGAAATTGAAATTAGTGTTGAACATTAGGAAGATTCTTGTGAGTCAACCTGATAGGATGATGTCTCTTAGGGGTTTGGGTAAGTACAGGAGAGATTTGGGTTTAAAGAAACGTCGTCGGTTTATAGCTTTGCTTAGGAAATATCCTGGTGTGTTTGAGATAGTTGAAGAAGGAGCATATTCATTGAGATTTAAGATGCATCATAGGCTGAAAGGCTCTACCTTGAGGAAATGAGGATTAGTAATGAGCTTGAAGATCTTTTAGTTGTTTAGTTGAGGAAATTACTGATGATGTCAATCGACAAGCGGGTATTATTGGAAAAAATCTCCCATTTGAGAACTGATTTAGGGCTTCCTTTAGAATTCCGCAACACTATTTGTCAGCGTTACCCGCAATATTTCCGTGTTGTTCCTACGCCTAGAGGTCCAGCTTTAGAGTCAACTCACTGGGATCCTGAGCTCTCAGTGTCAGCTGCTGAGTTATCTGAGGAGGATAATAGGGCTAGAGAAACAGAAGAGAGGAACTTGATTATTGATCGACCTCCCAAGTTCAATAGGGTTAAGATTCCAAAGGGTCTCAATCTTTCAAAGAGTGAGACAAGGAAGATATGCCAGTTCCGTGATATGCCGTATATATCTCCTTACAAGGATTTCTCCCACTTGAGGTCGGGAACACTCCAAAAGAAAAGCATGCTTGTGGGGTTATTCATGAGCTTCTGAGCTTAACGACTGAGAAAAGAACGTTGGTGGATCACTTGACTCATTTCCGCGAGGAATTCAGATTCCCACAACAACTAAGAGGAATGCTTATAAGGCACCCTGATCTCTTCTACGTGTCTTTAAAAGGGGAAAGAGATTCTGTGTTCTTAAGAGAAGCTTACAGAACTCTGAATTGATAGATAAAGATCCTTTAACTCTTGTGAAAGAAAAGATGCGGGCGCTTGTTTCTGTACCGAAATTCCCTAGGAGAGGAGGACCCAAGAAAGACGAAGAAGGAAGAGATGAACAGATAGATAGAAGTGATGCAGAAGGTGAGGAGGAAGAAGAAAGTTATGATGAAGAATGGTCTGACGTTGATGGTTACTTGGAAGGTGAAGATGGTGGCAATGATGATGAAGGTGATTGGACTGATGAAGAAGGGGATGAAGATGTGCCTCCTAACTTTGATGATGATGATGAAGAAGAAGAAGAACGTAGCCTGAAGATTGGATTGAGTCCTTCAAGTAGAAAATCAAGTAGTCCTAGAAAGAAGGAAGAGAAAGTACTTATTCCTGTGTTCCCGGATGCTACTCCCATGGAAAAATGGTAAATCATTACAGATTAGTTCCATGAAAATTGTTTACTTGTCTTGTATCATTTCTTGAAGATGAACCACTAATAGCTCAAGTTTATGTATGCTGTTCCTTTGTTGTAAGAACACTTGAGAATGATGTTTGATCTTTCTCAACTTTTTTTGTAATGTTTGATCTTTCTCAACTTTTTTTGTAATGTTTAGATGTGTAATTGCTTTCTTCTGTAGTGAATCATAAAACTCTGCGTTTTGAGTTCATAACGAAATAAAACGGATAGTCTTATCTGAAAAATGTGAATTGAATAAAAATGGAGAACCTTTCTGTAACTTTTCGCCATTGTTACGGCTCCTTGTTTCTTCATCAGTCACAGCGACGATATCCTATTAATATTTCTTCAGCTTGTTTTACTCTTGACATCAAGCATGCATCGTTTGAATATGTACCAATCTCAGTTTCTCTGGAACCGTCGTCTTCAAATTGGGATTTTCATCCATTGAAGGAGCTAAACAGATGCAAAAATCTGCTTTAAGTTAAAGCTACTCATGCTCGGATTATGAAGTTATTGAATAAATTCGACTTGGATGGAGTTCATCGCCAAGAGCTTGATCTCTCGTTACCTTGAATTCGGAGAAATCTGGATATGCTAGTACTGTTTTCTTCTTAAGTTTCCCTGGGAATCAAGTTTCATGGAGGGATTTCTTGGAAGAGATCGAGCATATCAGAGTAGAGAAGCATATGGTTCTGGAGGAATTTGTTCAGATACAGAACAGAGTATTAAATTTCGATGGAGTAGTGCTAGTCTATGGTTTTGAGAATTTGTACTGTTCTAATGAATCGTTTTCTGGGTTTTACTATCCAGGGCGGTTTGATCAAGAGAGGACTCGATAGTTCAGACACACGAGTGGTTTCTGCGCTGATGGGTTTCTATGGAAGATGTAATTTTGGATATTGCTAACAAGATATTCGATGAAATGCCTAAGAGAGATGATCTCACATGGAATGAGATCATAATGGTGAACTTTCGGAGTGGGAATCGGGAAAACGCTGTGAAACTGTTCAGAGAGATGGAGTTTTCTGCTGCAAAAGCTTATGATATAACAATGGTTAAGCTTTTGCAAGTTTGTAGCAACAATGAAGGTTTAGCTGAAGGGAGACAGATTCACGGTTATGTTCTGAGACTTGGGTTTGAATCAAACGTGTCGACGCGTAACTCCTTGATTGTCATGTTCTCAAGGAATGGCAAACTTGAGTCATCCAGGAAAGTTTTTAATTCGATAAAAGACCGGAATTTGTCTTGTGGAACTCGATTATATCGAGTCATACGAAATTTGGTTATGTAGATGATGCTATGGATCTCCTGGAAAAATGGAGACATGTGGTCTGAAACCAGATATAATGACATGGAATTCTCTTTTTTCAGGTTACGCTTTTAAAGGCTTATCCAGAGATGCCATTGCGATATTGAAGAGAATGGAAATTACCGGTCTGAAGCCAAACACGAGCTCAATAAGTAGTCTTCTTCAAGCTGTTGCTGAACCGGGCCTTCTTAAAGTTGGAAAAGCATTTCACGATATGTAATAAGAAATCAGCGTTGGTACGATTTGTATGTAGAAACCACATTGATTGACATCTATGTCAAAACTGGCTGCTTGCCTTACGCAAATAGTTTTTGATACAATGGATGATAAGAAGAACACTGTTGCTTGGAATTTGCTCATCTTCGGACATCTTCAGACTTTCGTACGCTGGTCTGCTGAAGGATGCTGAAGGTTTGATGAGTAAAATGGAGAGGGAAGGAATCAAACCTGTTGCTGTTACATGGAACAATCTGATTTCTGGGTATGTGTCTTGGGGGAAAACTAAGAAAGCTTTGGCTGTGATAGGGAAGATGAAGGAGAATGGTGTGGCCCCTAACTGGTTTCATGGACAGCCATTTTTTCAGGATGTTCCAAAAATGGAAACTTCAGGAATGCTCTCAAAGTTTTCATTACAATGCAGGAAGAAGGTCTCACTCCGAACTCAGCCACTATATCCAGCTTGCTTAGGATAATAGGTTGCTTGATTCCTCTACACAGAGGCAAAGAGGTTCACAGTTTTTGTTTGAGGAACAATTTGATCCGCGATACATATGTTGCAACTGCACTAGTAGACATGTATGCAAAATCAGGGGATCTGCAAAGCGTGTCCGAGATTTTCTGGGGCATTAAGAACAAACTGCTAGCTTCTTGGAACTGTATGATCATGGGTTTAGCCATGTTTGGGAGAGGCGAAGAAGGGATTGCGGTTTTCAATGCGATGCTTGAAGTGGACATGGAACTGGATGCTATAACGTTTACCTCTGTCTTGCCTGTCTGTAAGAACTCAGGTCTTGTCAGAGAAGGGTGGAAATACTTTGATCTTATGAGGTCTCATTATGGTGTTATCCCAACTATCGAACACTGCTCGTGCATGGTAGATATGCTTGGGAGGTCGGGTTATCTTGATGAAGCCAGGGACTTCATTCAAACAATGCCATTAAAACCCGATGCAACCACTTGGGGTGCATTTCTTTCAGCTTGTAAAATCCACAGAGACCTTAAACTCGCAGAAGTCGCTTGGAAGAGGCTACAAGTGCTGGAACCGCACAATTCAGCTAACTACATGATGATGATAAACTTGTACAGAAATTTGAACAGATGGGAAGATGTTGGACACACACGGGACTTGATGAGGAATCACAGGGTGAGAGTCCAGGATCTTTGGAGCTGGATTCAGATCGATCACAGGGTTCACGTCTTCTATGCAGACGGAAAAGCACATGCTGATGAAGGAGAGATATACTTTGAACTGTACAAACTAGTCTCTGAGATGAAGAAATCAGGTTATGTGCCAGACACAAGCTGTATACACCAAGACTTAAGTGAATCAGAGAAAGAGAAACTGCTTATGGGACATACAGAGAAGTTAGCAATGACCTATGGCCTCATCAAGAAGAAAGGCATAGCTCCTATAAGAGTGGCCAAGAACACAAATATATGTTCCGATTGCCACACCGTAGCCAAATACATATCGGTTTTGAGAAACTGCGAGATTGTTTTACACGAGCTCATCATTTTAGAGACGGAAAATGTTCCTGCAATGACACCTGGTGATAATATAGATACTAACTAGCTCTGTTCCTCTTTATACAATGGTGCGTAAATACAGACTGTCCAACAAAAATTACATCAAAACTTTTACCGTAGGCTTGAATATGCCTATGGGGCTGAAGTATTGAGCAAAGAAGCAGAGAAGCATGACAATGCGTGTTTCTATATATATATATATATATATGTGACCAGACTAAAAAATTTCTAAGTGGAAGATTCTAAACACTGGATCGTTCTATCCTTCACTGAGTTTGTAAGTGCGAGCCATTTCTTCAAAGGTAGCTGTATGATTCTTCCCACTATATCTTCAAAGGTTGCCGTATGATTCTTCTCTCTAGGTCCTTTGGAAGAGTCTCAGAATGTGGCGATGGAATTGGTAATGTCTTGAGCAGCCAATCTTTCAGAGATAAAAGCCAAGGATTTGAGGTTACACTTGATGAGTGATTCCACAAAGTAACATGTCTCATCTTTGGTGTTACCTTGAGGAACATCCACAACAAAAGATTCAATCACCATAGTTGCTGACCTCCAAATTTCTCTGAATCTGTAAAAAAAACTATAAGATTTTAGATTTATTTACATTTTAGATTTTAGATTTATTTTAGATCCTAATTTCGATCAAATTTGATGACAATTCACAATACTAGAGATCTGATTACCAAAATCGTTTTGAAAAGAAAACCAAAAAAAATAAAAAATTTCAGCGTAATTTCGAACCACTAGTTTACCTAAAGATTCATATGAACTCAGAATCTTGTAAAAGAGACGCAGAACATACGCAACTATGGGAATATATAATCGAAACCCCATGAAAGAGTATTTATAGTACTAAAACGAAATAATTGATACTATTAGATAAATCTATAGAATTCAGAATAAACCATTTTTATTGAAAATGGCGGTAAAATCCCCGAAATAACTAAAAAGTAACGAACGGAGAGAAGAAGACATGAAATCAAAGAAATCAAGAGATGACTAACCTCACCGAAAGAAAAAACCAGTGAATATCGGAAAATTACGCCCGGAATAATAACGACTGACGACGTAACGTTTTCCGATTGCGAGAGCCGAGAGCGATGCTGAGGAAAACGAAGACGAAGAAGAGTTATAAATAGTGGGGACAGTTAGCTAGGCCGGTGGGTTTAATTTGAATATCGAATTGGGATTTATGGGCTTTATAAGAAACAGGCCCATTAAATGTTTTCGTCTCACCTAGTTTGACTAGTCTTCTTTTTAATTTCTTTTTTCTAACTAATCGAAAAGGTTTTTATTTTATTTTCCCTCTCATTTGTCTTTTTTGTTTTTCCAGTTTCGAAGAAACTGCAATGGTCTCCGTTTACCAGCGCCATGCCAAGATTGACGAACAAAACTTATTTGACTACGCGAGAAAATTTTAGAGAATTAAAAGTTCAAGAAATTTCAAATTTCAGTTCATCGGAAAAATATTATTGTATAATTATCTTAATCGCTGCTCAGTTACTTCAACGTTCTGGTAAGTTTCAGAAGTAAGAGCGATATGAATGTTTGATTTCTACTTTCCGTTTCTTCTTTTTCGTCTGATTCTGTAACTGTCTTCTTCTGAATAACAAATTCAGAAAATTAATCAATATGTTACTTTCTCTCTCTCTCGCGCCACTTATTTTCCTTCAATTCCCAGAATTTGTTTTTCTGATAAAATCCCAAATTTTTATTTGGCAGAAATATTTGAAAGTTTAGCTATAATCTGAACCCTGATTTTGATTTTGTGACTTATGATTTAGGATCCGTTGAAGAAAACCAAGGCTTGACTTATGGCTTTAGGACGTGACAGTCGTGTAAGGTTTGTTTACTTAATTCAGTCTCGTCTGTTTTTTTAGAACCAATTCACTGGTAAAGGTTGAGATTTTCTTCACTGAGTATTTTTTTAGAGATTCTCACAAAGTTTTTTTTTTTACTGATGATTTTGTTTAGGTTCAGAGATTGGATTTCAGAGGGATCATTATCTACAGAGTATGGTTACGGAACAAAAGCTAGACCATCACTAAACACAGTGTTGAAGAATGTTCGTAGAGGATTTGAGAAAGGTTCTGAAAAAATCAGGACTTTGGAGAAACCATTAAGTTTTGGTTTACATCAGAATGAGCAGAAGAGAGATTCTAGCACTACACACAAGAACATTATAAACCCACAAGGCTCCTTTTTGCAGAACTGGAATAAAATCTTTCTCTTTGCTTCAGTGATTGCTTTGGCGATTGATCCATTGTTTTTCTATGTTCCCATTATTGATGGAGAAAGGCAATGTCTTAATTTGCATTCCAACTTGGAGATAGCAGCTAGTGTGCTTAGAACATTTATAGATGCCTTCTACATTATTCATATTGTGTTTCAGTTTAGAACAGCTTATATATCTCCTTCTTCTCGGGTTTTCGGAAGAGGCGAGTTGGTAGATGATCCTAAATCAATAGCCATAAAGTATCTATCATCGTACTTCATCATCGATGTTCTTTCTATCCTTCCACTCCCACAGGTACATTGACTACTTGTGTGATCCCTTAAATAGCTAATGGTTTAATGGTTCCTTGATTGTTCAAAAATATTCTCTTTGTTTCTTCTGCAGCTTGTAGTATTAGCTTTTATCCCCAATGCGAACAAGCCGGTCTCTTTGATCACGAAGGACTACTTGATTACTGTCATTTTTACTCAATACATTCCTAGGATTCTTCGTATTTATCCACTTTACAGTGAGGTTACTAGAACATCTGGCATAGTTACTGAAACAGCTTGGGCTGGAGCTGCTTGGAACCTATCTCTCTATATGTTAGCCAGTCATGTGAGTTCCAAAATTCATCAGATAACATAATCATTGCTATTGTACATGCATCCCAAGTGTTGATTGATTGATCGAGTTCATTTTTCTGATAACTAACTTCTCTAGGTGTTTGGAGCCCTCTGGTACTTAATATCAGTAGAACGAGAAGACAAATGCTGGCGTGAAGCTTGCGAGAAGAGACCAGGCGGGTGTGGTGATTTTAGATTTCTCTACTGCGATGAAAACAGAAATTTTACAAACGATTTCCTGAAGACTTCGTGCCCGTTTGTCAACCCTGATGATATAACAAATTCAACAGTCTTCAACTTTGGCATCTTTACTGATGCTTTAAAGAGTGGGATTGTTGAATCAGATGATTTCTGGAAGAAATTCTTCTACTGCTTCTGGTGGGGTCTGCGTAATTTAAGGTTTGTAACTCTTTCTAATTAGAACAATTCCATGTCGAGGCGTTATAGCAATTTCTTATGTAAATTAGGAGTTATGTTACACACTTGCTGATGGCTGGCTAAGATATCGATGAGCAGTGCCTCTCTACTTGCATCTGTGGCCAGATCTATATCAATGACTAATCTGATATCTTGCTTTTTTCTTTTTTGCAGTGCATTGGGACAAAATCTCAATACAAGCAAGTTCGTAGGGGAAATCATTTTTGCTGTATCAATGTGCATAGCTGGACTAGTCTTGTTCGCACTACTTATTGGCAATATGCAGGTAAATCCCACTTCTTTCACTGCCTTTCTTTCAACACACACTTGAGCCTCAAAGAAGATAAAACAGAGATGTTTCCACTTTCCACTACAGAAATACTTGGAATCAACAACAGTTCGGGAAGAGGAGATGAGGGTTAGAAAGAGAGATGCAGAGCAGTGGATGTCTCACCGCATGTTACCCGATGACCTAAGGAAACGTATCAGAAAATATGAACAATACAAGTGGCAAGAAACTAGAGGAGTCGAAGAAGAAAATCTTCTTCGTAATCTCCCTAAAGACCTCAGAAGAGACATCAAACGCCATTTTTGTCTCGATCTCCTCAAGAAAGTAAGTGCTTCCAACTTCTCTCCTCGATCCTCCATTGATATTATATAACAATAATCTTTGATCGAATCATTTATAGGTGCCTCTGTTCGAGATAATGGATGAGCAATTGCTAGATGCCGTGTGTGACAAGCTAAGACCCGTGCTCTACACTGAAAACAGCTATGCAATTCGAGAAGGAGATCCAGTGGAGGAGATGTTGTTTGTTATGAGAGGAAAATTTATGAGCGCCACCACAAACGGTGGCCGGACTGGCTTCTTTAACGCCGTGTACCTCAACGCCAGCGACTTTTGCGGCGAAGATCTTCTCACTTGGGCATTGGATCCTCAGTCTTCTTCTCATTTTCCGATCTCCACAAGAACAGTTCAAGCTTTAACTGAAGTAGAAGCCTTTGCTCTAGCAGCAGAAGATCTCAAGCTCGTCGCCTCTCAATTCAGACGACTCCATAGCAAACAACTTCAACATACTTTCAGGTTTAGTCTCTTTTGACTGGTCTCTGCTTCTCTCCGATTTCCGGTTCTGTTTGGTTTAATTCGGTTTAACTGTCAGGTTTTATTCGGTACAATGGAAAACATGGGGCGCGTCTTCCATACAAGCTGCGTGGCGGAGACATTGCCGGAGGAAACTGGCGAGGTCATTAACGGATGAAGAAGATCGATTACGAAACGCGATCGCAAAACGCGAACGCGAAGCCGCGTCTTCGTCGAGCCTGGTTGCAACGTTATACGCGTCACGTTTCGCTTCAAACGCGCTTCGGAATCTGCGTCACAATAACCTTCCACTGCTCCCTCCTAAACCCTCCGAGCCTGATTTCAGTGCCAATCATTTTCAAAACTCTTAAAACATTCTCTGCCACCTGTCCAGCTATCACTTGTACATTGTTTTTTTTTCCAAACTAAACTAAAGGTGAAATTACAGAAATTAAAATTTCGTTTCTCCTACAATAATTTTTTTTTTGTTTATATGGATTATTTGTTTAAATAATTTATTAAGAACATGTTATTTTTTACAAAATTAACACACAATTTGCATAATATCTTTTTTGGTTAAAAAATCATGTTATTTAACTGATGATAAGTTGTTCCATATCTTATTATACTCCATGATATGTTATTTTATTGGATAATAAATTAAATGATTTATATGCTTTTTTTTTTACATTTAAGCTTTTTTTACATCAATGATTTATATGCATACACAACAAATATTTTCGTTAAATCATATAAATTTTGTTTTTGTCAACTCAGCAGTCATATATATGCGACTTTGATTAGAATGATACATCCGTATGGAGGGTTTCCAACTTACCAGGAATAACAAAAATACAATAGGCGAACACTCTCAAACAAAATATAGAAGTTTTGCTTATTATATATGATTCAGCAACAACGCAAACTATTTGTCGAAATACTATTTGGATCCTATGGTAAATATGAAAAATATGTAATGATCTCATTTTCAATAAGATACATCATGATTTTCTTTTTGTATACTCCCGCGCCTTGGACAATACCTCAGAATGGATTGACGCAACTTCACCTCGTCTTCTTACATCAAGCCATGCACCGGCCTTTCAGAATTCATCGACCCATTGGACACCCCACCTGCAGGAACTTATAAATGTAATGTCAATACTAATTTTCTTTTCATTGCTTTTTCAACATGAACTAGTTAGATCATATGAGACAAATATAGTGGCTATATAATTTCGGCTTCGACAAAATTAAAATGACTTTTTTACATGCATTACAATTCTTATGATGTAGGAGATTTCACAATATCATCATAAAAAAATTGATAAGTTTTGGAGGATTTTCTTCATTCACGTTTCCAAAATGTATACTTACAACTTTTACGGAATGATATCTACAGTTAAGCGGATCGATTCACTGATATTTCGTTTACTAACTCACAATCAAAATGTTATTTTTAGTATTTATTTTTGTCATCCGAAATTTTTGCGGAGTTTTTTGTTCAACAATTATGTATAAATTTTCAAAATATTTTCTAATAAAAACAGACGTTAAAAAAATGAAAGTTTGATTAGTTAGTCCTTTCAACCATCCAAATATGCACTGCAATTTGGCAATCGTAAAAACATTAAACCAAAAAGATCATCATTAAAACAACAAAAATTAGATTGACCGACTTATTAAGAATCCGACAATATAAAAGCCCTTTTAATCAATCATAAACCCAAAAAGAGGATAACACAGCCCAACAAATAGAGAGAGAAAGACTTAGGGCTTCGTCTTTTCAATTTCCCCCTTTCTCTCTCTCTTTGATTTCTCCAACTTCTTCTTCCTCCAAAGCTTATCGAATCGAGATCGATGGCGGATCAGAGTTCCAAGCCGTTGCAGTTTTTCGTAAGACTACTTGAAGGAAGATCATTAACCCTCACTTTCTCCTCTCCATTAGCCTTTGGTGACCAGATCAAGCAACGGATCTTCGAGCAGACGAAGATTCCGACGCATCTACAGCGTTTGATATGCGGAGGTTATCAGATCTCTAACGAATCATCGATTTCTCAGCCTGACGCCACCGTGAATCTTGTCCTTTCCCTCCGTGGAGGTAAAGGTGGTTTCGGATCGCTACTTCGCGGTGCTGCGACGAAAGCTGGGCAGAAGAAGACAAACAACTTCGATGCGTGCAGGGATATGAGTGGACGGAGATTGAGACATGTAAACGCTGAGAAAAGGCTTGAGGAGTGGAAGGAAGGAGAAGAAGAGAGGAAGCTTGAGAAATTGGCGCATGAGTTTCTGAAAAAACAAGCGAAGAAAGTGAAACAAGGCGTTGGAAATGGAGCTACGCAGAAGTATGTGAAGAAGTATAGAGAAGAATCCGATAAGTGTATTGAGGCGGTTGAGTTGGCTTTGAAAGAATCTTTTCAGAATGGGAAGAGGAAAGGGAAGATGATTGCAGAATCTGATAAATCGAAACGACTTAAGATATGGTATGACATAAGAGATGGTTTAGGTATTTTGATCGATATAAGCTTGAATTAGGATTGAAAGTTATGTTCTTTGTTTTCTAGTTTTAGTTTACAAAGCTTCTTAAGTTTAGTGATTGCAAAAGGTGCTCTTTTTATGAACTTTGTGATGCTAATGGCGGGTTTTTAGATTCAATAGTCTCGTTTACATTTTGAGATCTGGCGATGTAATTTTGTTACTTGGATTTTTGATATCTGTGTCTTGCTTTTGATGATGTATTAATGTTTTTTCAGGAAGGGGAAGAGAGCTGTTGAAGATAGTGACAGTGATGATAGCAGCGACGAGGAAGATGACAAATCTGTTGTTCTTAACAATGGTAGCCAAGTTGTTTCAGATAAAGATACTGATGAAAGTTCGGGCTCAGTTGTGGCTGGACCCCAGGATGGTGATTCTTCTGGTAAAGTGTCATGCAGTAGTGGTTCGGAGGAAGAGAAAGACATTGTAGTGCACCAAAGTTCGGATGTACCTAAGGGAGATATCACCAGTGTTCAAGTGGTTAACGAAGAGAATATGGATGATTCAACTGTTGCTGTTGCTGTTGCTGTTGCAATGGGTCAAACTGAAAAGGAGGAGAGGCCAAGTGGAGACGCTGGAAAGAATCTGGTCGAAGTAGCTGGTGAAATGTCAATTACGTCTGTAGCTGTTAATAATAAAGGCAGTGATTCTGAAGTAGAGACTGGAGGAGCTGCGGGAGAAACAGTCTCTGTTGATCCAGTATGTTGCAAATCTGTTGAACCACTTAACTTTGATGATTTCAGTTCAGCAACAGAAATGGAGGTATGTATGGATTTTTCATACACCAATTCAAAATCAATATGATGTAGTTGAACACAATATATCAGAAACTCGAATTGCTTTGTACAATGGCGTATACATTGTGTTACATCAACCAGTACTGAAGCTTTGTATCTGTGTTTTGGTTTCAGGTTATGGGGATGGAGAGATTGAAGACTGAGCTTCAATCATGTGGACTGAAATGCGGAGGGACATTGCAAGAGCGGGCTGCTAGGCTGTTCTTACTAAAATCAACTCCCCTCGATAAGCTCCCAAAGAAATTGCTGGCCAAGAAATGAAGAACAATATGCAGCTCCAAAAGTTTTACAACCTTTTTGAAGTTCTCTGGTTGTTGTACAATAACACACCCACATGTGTAATATCAGCTGTAATATTTCACTAATCCACCAAGATAATCACTTTTAGCAATCACTCCTCTTTCTCTCATTTTTCTTCTACTACAAAATTAGAGTTCATGTTTTTTTTTTTTCTCGGGTTTACATTGATTACCCAAGCTGTAATATTTTCATTACAGGCTATATCATCTCACAGGCATGTAACACGATTTAATCCGCAAAACACTTAGGCTTGTGACATAATTCCATCCGCGTCTAGGGGCAAAATCCCATAATTACAGAGGAGTTTACATAAAACAAAACAGAGTGAGGCTTGGACTGATAAATATTCTGACGAATACAAGTACATGAATCTTTCTAAGAGAGCACAAGAAAGAACTCTTGTTTATTGTTGTCAAAGGCCTGGTTTTAGAAAGATCTAGTCTGAAGCAGAGTACGTAAAGTAACAAGTTGAATTATACTTGAAAGTCAACCGATCATTTTCATGATCCTACGAGTCGTTAAGTAAAGCTTATACGTGGGAATAAAAGCATACACAACGCATGTTTATAAACTTATCTCACATTTTCTCCGACTCTACTATTTTGAAGCTGAGGAAGAATCTTATTTTTGACGTTACAACAAGTAAATGGGATGGAATAGTTTAAGGAATCAATAATGTTACGTGGGAGATTTTCCTGCGACAAATCAAAAAGAGGGTGTTAGATTTAATCTTTAGGAAAAACCAAGTAGTACAATATGGAGCTTGATGTCTAATTTCAGGAAAAAACCTTGACCTTGACTTTGACTTCTGTTAGGAATCACTGC
This sequence comes from Cardamine chenopodiifolia, assembly GCA_963922655.1. Classification (NCBI taxonomy): domain Eukaryota; kingdom Viridiplantae; phylum Streptophyta; class Magnoliopsida; order Brassicales; family Brassicaceae; genus Cardamine; species Cardamine chenopodiifolia. The sequence continues at coordinate 14,451,964 of OZ000482.1, read as the reverse complement.
GTCATGAACTTTTGCATTATACCTTTTGCCTCTCTTATGGCTGAGCTCGCAGCATATAGCGCTATTTTCTTAAGCTGCAATTCAGTGAGAAGAGAAGTGAAAAGAGGTCAAGGTAAGGCTAGATCTTTTTAGCTTCAAAAATGCTTAGTTCCAATATGATTCAGACTATTCAGATATTATGAAATCATAGTGTACCTCCAATTTATCTTCGCTTGATCTGTGGTCTTTTGGTAATCTCCGGAACTCATTGTGTTAGCCTAAGGCATTCTTCAACGCTTTCAGGAGCCACAAAGTCTAGTGCCACCTTTATGCAAGACTGGGAACAGTCCGAATTATAGGATCACTAACATTTCAAATCCAGATGAATGAATGAAGATGCATGCAACTTGTTGATTCCTAAACATGATGTTTCCAAGAAAAGGGAATTTTACTGGTTGCTGACGGTGAGGACAACCTGCAGGTATGAAACCAGCTTCGCCAAGGTGTTGCTCAAAGGTCCATGGTTCTATATCTGCATATGAAAAAACATATATCGGCCGTTCGCCATAGTAAAGAAAATAAAGCTGCACAGGTTTTAGTACAGACCATAATCTTACCAAAATCCTCCTTCAGCTGTTTCTTCTGGCTTTCACTCAAGAACATACTCTGGTCATGAATTGGGTGATCTACCTGAAATTAAACAGTCCAAAAAATTTCAGATTTCTCACGCATTATTGACTAATGCAATATGAATCATTTACAAGAGATGTATGTGATGATACATACGGATTCCACGGGTTGATTATTGATGTGACGAAACTCATTCCAGTGCCTTTCCAAATACTGAATAAGTTTTGGAACATCCTCTCTTCTAAAGATATCCCAGACAGCACCACCATGCACAGCGTTTGGCCTCTCATTGGCATTTCCATCAGTTTCCTTTGGACTATCTAGTTTCTGCTCTGGTATGGATTTCACAGTTGTTCTTACAGGTTTTTGAGGATCATCCTCTGTATCCATAGGGGCAGTTGAAAGAAGTGTTAGCATCATTAGTCCATTCTCTACCAAGGGATCATCTTCTTTTGGCATTTTGGAGATCATCTCTCTGTCTTCAAACTTGTGTCATTATGATTCTCATCAGCTATTAATTCGTTTGTCAACGTTACATTATCCTGAGGAATTAGACCCGCATCTGCCTTTGGATCATGAGCTAGCTCCGTAGCAGTAATGCAAGATGGTGAACTAGAAGACCCTTTCATAAGATCAGTTCTTTCAATGTTAGTACAGTCACCTGAGATTAAGCCATACTGATCAGTAATATGTGTATTATACAAAACAAATGGGAGAGAACTCTCTCAAAGTTCTTGCAATACCTTTTGAAACAAATATTTATCAACTTCTTGTGAGCCGGACGGTCTCGAGCTACTATTTGATTGTTCTTCCAAAAGAGCATTGCATTTCTTCAAAGCTTCCATATTCTTTATAGAGTCAGTCAGGATGATTTCATCTTCATCCACTCCTTTCGGTGACTTGTTTACAAGTTCACTGGCTTCTGTCCCCTGACTAACATATTGTTTATGCAACTTGGTTTCTGCATATCTTTTGTGTTGTAGTTTTATGTCTCGGTATTGCTTGGAAGGTATTTACACTTTAGCTGTGTGTGTCAGCATATTGACCTAACTCAAATTCATAGAACAATTAATCTGCAAACTATAAGGGAATGATACAAAAACTCAGTTTCAGTATGCTACTCTTTAATCAGCATAAGCTCACCACAGATTGTACAATTCCATGGTTTAGCTAGGTTTATGCCTGTGAAAAAATTAGAAAGTGTGAGAAAGAATCAGTGCATGTACCGGTTCAGAAATATCACAATGGCTTTGTTACAGAATCTCCCCTATCAAGCTCATCAGGGAAACCGTACGCAATGTATGTCTTGGGTCCAAGATCTGGCTTCAAGGATTTTTCTGGAAGTCTTGTTGCAAGATTCAGGATACCAGACTTTGGGTCAGTGTAATCAAAGAAAGGCAATGCAGCAATAAACTCATCATTATGCCTTGGAGGCCAATCCTTCATTTTCAACATTTCTGGCCAATGATCCTGATGCATGCGGCCTTTTAAGTAGCCATAAAACAACTGATGAATATTTATTTCAACCTACAAGAGAAAAGAGATGGTAATGAGTATACTTGTTAGAAAACATTTACATCAGAGTATTAAAACACAGAGAATTGGGTTGACTGACCTCACACCAGTCCAAGCAATCCAAAGCTTTCACTTTTTTCTGGGTCTCCTCTTCTTTACTTTTAAGCTTTGGATCCATTTCCCTACATCACCATTGGTTCCCAACTTAGTCCAGATGTCTTCTCGACTCAATTCTTCAGCCAGATCAACAGCATTTGGTGAGTAGAAGAAAGTATCATGCGAATTATTCCTAAACGCCGCCTGCCTTCTAATATAATCAGAATTGGTAATGCATGAGGAACATTCATGAGCAATATCCACATCTGGCACCCTAAACTGCAGAGTAACTTCCTCTGCATTTGTTATCAATTTTTCAACCCAATCTTTTTTCCATAAGCGTCTTAACTCCAGTGTTGAAGTACCACAACCACCACACTCTTTTGGAGGGCATGGAATGCTACCGTCTGAATTAAGCTTCCAATTAGAGATACGCAAAGGCACATACGCTTTGGAATCTTTTCCTTGTCCTTCTTGGATTACACTGTCCCTTCTGCACTTTTCTTCCCATCTCTCTCTTGACCGTGGAAACCCTCTCTTAGTTCCTTGCAGCAAGAAAGACATATCTCGCATGCACAATCTGGGTTCGGACAACTTCTGTTAAAATTGCCAATGGATGTGCGGCAGAGATCACTGTCGTACATGGATGAAGAGACTGTAAGCAAACATAAGAATGATGTGTAATGCTCTGTAAAAGATCATAGAATAATACAATTGAATCAAGGATGAGATGCAAACAGATTAACAACCACATGCACAATCTGGGTTCAGATCTCTTTGTTAGTTTGGTTTGTTTAAGAACTTGTTAGATTTGGTGATTTAGTGTTCTTTGAAAACTTGTTATGAGTTTGTCTTTGATGATATGGGAAAGTGAAAACTTCTTATTATGCGTTTGTTGCAAACCAATGTTTAAGCATTTGATGTTTGAAACCAATGTGATGTTTGAAACCAAACCATAAGCATTTGATGCAATATTAATGAAAATCTGAATTGTTCTATTTACAAGAATATATAGACATATTAGATACGACTCAGTAAAATCTTTTTCGATTACAGCAACGAGTATCTCATATTTACAAACCGAATAAGAATATCTTGGCATATTCTTTCAATTAAAGCTTTCGTCTTTGATGTAATGTTAACGATAGAGTAATTGGAAAGATAGAGAAAAGAAGAATGGGTGAAGAATACAACAAAATAAAGACCAAAAAAAATAGCATAACATTCATTGTTCGAAACCAATATTTAAAACAGCAAAAATAGCATAACATTCATTGTTTGAACCAACAACATAGCATAACATTGTTTGAGATCAACAAAATAATATAACATTTAATGAACTTAAAACACTTTCACTCGATCATTTGAGAAGGTTGAGCGAGTGAAATCATATCAGATCCTTGAGATGAACCTGAAGTCTAAATATGAGTTTGAGATGAGCTTGAAACCTGAAAAGTAGAAGGAAAAGATTGAACCGAGAGATCTACAAGTCTTTAAGGCATGTATAAGCATAACTAAGCAAAACCATCAAAACCATTAAAGAAAAAAACATAACAAGAAAGAGTAATCGATGCCTCTATTGGCTCTGTTTCTTCAAAATTCCTCGGTTTCTTCTTTGGATGTATCTTACAACCCAAATAATTGTGGACTTGTTCACCACAGTTTGAACAATGAATTATGCGGCATGTTCTAGGAATTTTTGAACATGTTTATGTTTTTTCTTTGGTGACTCGTTCTTACCATTTATTCTCTTCTTTGATTGCTTCTTTCTTCTAGGTAAGTCAGGTACTGGAGGCTCGACTACCAGGCGATCACTTCTCTTCAACCAGAAACGTGGTCCTCCAGGTTCCATATTGTTCTCATAAGTCAGTTGCCACATATCTTTCAAGAACCACAGAACTACATAGTAATCAACATCCAAACATGCATTTATCATAACTCCATATGCATGTTCACACTTATAAAAATACTTAAATCCAATTAAAAACTCTCAATTAAAACACCCATTTTATATAGAGAAAAAAGAGATATACCTGTGATTTGATACTGTCCACATGAACAAGTTTGATTTCTTGTATTGACTGTGTAAGAATTCCCATAGATGAACACCTCATGGACTCCATGAGTTGCATAATTTTTATGCATTTTTCAGCATCCTCCCTTTCCAAGTCTCATGTTTCTCCTTCATCACAACATCATGTAAACTCCAACTGTAGTCCCGCATCATCCTACGATTCTCTTCAAACTCAACCTCAGTATAGCTCCAAGCTAGGTTCCAAACTATCGGCTTTATTAGATCTTTGTTTGCATGCTCATTATTTTTCAAGTTCTCCATAATATGCTTAAAATACATTTTGTGTTCAGCAGATGGTAACTCATCTTTGACGGCAGTAAGAAGTCCCTGCAAACATGTTTTCAATTAGTAAATTCGATAGTCATATGAGATAATGTGATGAACCAAAATGAAACACAAATTGCTTACCCTTGCTTTATCTGAGATCATGACTACTCCAAGTTCAGTTTGAAGACCTAATTCATGCTTCAGTTGCTTCACAAACCACAACCAGTTTGGCCCATTCTCTTTTTGTACCACTGCCCAAGAAACGGGATAAATCTGATTGTTTGCATCATGTCCAACAGTAGTAAGCAATACTACTTTAACAACAACTTTCGAGAATGTGTCATCAAGACCAATAATTGGATGACAACACGCACTCCAAGTGTTTTTGAGTCTTGCTATGCAAACATAGAACCTATCAAACACATCTTCACTAGCCGCGTTAGTATATATATCAAAACTATTGCACTTGATCTCAGATATATGAAGATTATTTATTTGACATACCCGCGGAGATGAGAAAATTGTTCATTGTACTCCCTCTCAAGCAATTTCAATGCTAAATGTCTACCTATCTGGCATTGATCTCTTGTACTTACTAATCTCTAGTTCTCCTTAATAAGACTATGAATTTCTCCGGGCATACAATTCGGTTGTATCCTCAATTTGTCCATGAAAATATGTGCAATCACTGGACTCTTTAGAAGCTTGCATTTCCCATTCCGACTGCAAATGAGCGACGTATACCTAGTTTTCACAACCCACTTCTGACTCGGTTTATCATAGGAGCAATAAATTATCCACTTGCATTATCCACCACTGCCACATATATACGCAAGCTTAGTCTTATCACATCTACCTTGTTTGATGTTCCTTGCTTTGCTCAATGCATACTCTAACACATCTTGCTTTAACTGATAGCATGCATAGACGAAGTTCCTATGGCTAACTTATCACCCTTCTTTCTCATTCTTCTTTTCGGACAACAAATTCATCTTCATTTTCCTCTGCTTCATCCGAGCTCTCTGCAATTGTGTGTCTCTCCCTATACTCCTCATCAACAAAGTCAGCAACATCTTCTTCGATTTCAAACTCATATCTTCCAAGTATTTTCTCCTCTTCATCTACTTTCTCTGTTTCCTTATCTTCCTCTCCATATCCTCCTCTGCTTCACGGTTCAAGCCATTTCCATCATACCCATCCTCCACGATTTCCCTGTACAAATAAACATCAATTTGCCATTTGCAAAAACATAATGAGACTTATCTCCTCTCTCTCACTCTCGGAACCAGACCTATTTGCTAAACCAGTTAAAGATTCGACTTTCGTACATGCGAGCAATGGCTAGTTCATCCATCGAGGTTCTCTGGAGCTCTGAAGCTCTCTGTGATTTCTTTGTCTTTTTGTCGTGAAGAACCCAACAACAAACCCTAATCGATCTCTCTGTGTCGCCTGAAGCTTTCTCTCTCTGAAGCTTGATTTCTCTTTGTCCCTGTGTCGCGAAGAACCCAACAAAAAACCCTAATCAATCTCTCTGTGTCTCCTCAAGCTCTCTCTATCTTTGAAGCTCGATTTTTCTCAGTCGTGAAAGAGACCCAACAACAACCCTATCGAAGCTCTCTCTCTCATAAGATATATTTATCTATATCGAAGCTCTCTCTCCTTGTCACAAGTCTCTGAAGTTCTCTCTCTGTGTTATCTCGAAAGAGAAGAAAGAAGAACAACAAACACTAATTCCCAATTTCAATTGATTTGGGGTTAAATCGGGTTATGAGTTCGGATTATATCATTTATCGGACAATTACTATTTCATAAACGCGATTTAATGGATTTGATCATATTTTAAGTTGTTTAGTTTTTTAGGTGGAATTGGCAGATAATTTTTTTTTGAGGATTAACGTGGTTAAATATGATAATATGGGGAGAATGTCAAAAATTTTACAATCTGGGTGGATTGACGCATAAGTCACACTATGGGAGAGCCGTAGGCAGTCAACCCTACCAAGTTTAACCCAAGCTTCTAAAAGGAAACTTGCCACAGTTAATTAACCAAATGGTTCTAGACATTTTTAAATGGGTTTTGGTCTTGGGTTCGAAAATTCATGGGCCAATCTACAATCATGATATCGATATGGGCCATAGAAATTGGACTAAAAGATTCGTAAGTGGACTGGTTCAATCAACTGGGCCTTTATATATATACTTTATCTGTTAAGAGCACCATCATTAGCAAATGGTTCTATGGTCTAGCGGTTAGGACATTGGACTCTGAATCCAGTAACCCGAGTTCAATTCTCGGTAGAACCTATATTTTTTCTCACTCCGGCCAGACTTTTCCCCGGCGATTTATGAACCTAAATATAACAAAAAAGCTCTAGTCGATGTTAGAATCTCCATTGATCTCTCTACAACTGCCAACTCTTTAATTTTCTTTTTCCTTTTGTTTTTTTTAGAAATGGTGAATTCGTTGCTTGGTTTTGATGTAACTATGGAGATAGTTTCTATCCAGAAAATCGAAGAAAATAGTGAAGAGCATTCTCAGGAAGCCAACATGGATCAAATGACTGAGTTCAAGCTCCGAATTGACGCTTCGACTAAACTCCATTTCGACTTATCGGAGACGAATCACAAGAAGCTAATCAGAGATATCCTTGAAGCCCGGTGCTGGTGCCGTTTCCGCTGGTCGTTGTGTTAACGCTTTATTTGTAAGGTTGCGACTTTGTCTATTGTCTCTGATTGATTTGCTGTATAGAGAAGTGATTATTATCATCAAGATTTTGAATTTTCAGTGGTAACTGTAGAAACTTAGGGTAATCACTTTTGTGGGTCTTCAATTGTAGTTATCGGAGAAGCGAAATGCGACGGTTCAAAAATACAGAAGCCAAGCTTTTCTATCGATTGGTTCTCATGGAAATGGAAAAGCTTTTAGAGGTAATTTGAATACATTTGTTGTATTGTGAAGATACAAAACTACTCTTGTGCTCTTTCATGTTTCTTTTGTATCAGGAGTGCATTTGTCAACTAACCAATGGTCTGTGATCAAGAACTATTTTGCAGCGATAGAGGAAGGTATTAAGCAGTGCCAATCAAAATTAAAGTAAGAACGTTACTTTTATTTAAGTCTTTAAAGATTCATGTTCCCTATAATTGGTTATAGTGTTTTATCTTGTTGTTATTAAACGTTATGCAGATCTGAATCAACACAAAATGGAGAATACTTCTGAGGCTGTGGATAAGAACAGCACTCACGGTTTTCTCTTATCGGGACTTCACGATTTGATGGGAGGAGTTATCTTTGTTGGGCATCACAGATGGAACTTTTTTTGAACCACTTGAATCTGACTTATGTTCTCTCTGAACCCTGTCCCACAACTGGTAGCTCTCTAGGCCTTGAAGAAATAACTCGAGCTGATGCTGCGGAAAAAAATTGGTTGAGAGATGATCACCTGTGCCATAATCACTTGTTTAACTCCTTGTCAGATCATCTATACCGTCAATACTCAAAGAAATTCAAGCATGCTAAAGAATTGTGGGATGAGTTAAAATGGGTCTTCCAGTGTGAGGAATCCAATTCAAAGAGGTCACAAGTTAGAAAGTATATTGAATTCAGACTGGTTGAAGAGAGACCGATTCTCGAGCAAGTCCAAAACTTTAACAAGATTGCGGATTCCATAGTGAGTGCTGGTATGTTTCTTGATGAGACATTTCATGTGAGTACCATAATTTCCAAGTTTCCCCCGTCGTGGAGAGGCTTCTGCACCAGGTTGGTGGAAGAGGAGTTTTTTACCAGTCTGGATGCTGATGGAACGAGTAAAAGCTGAGGAAGAGCTTCTTAGAAAAGTAGCATATAGACCAGCCACAGGTTCTTCTCAGATGGAAAGAAAACCGAGTCTAGGAACAACGAATAGAGGATCTCAGAGCATAGGATGGAAGAGGAAAGAACCCGAGAGAGACGGAAGAGTCATCATCGTATGTGAAAACTGTGGGAGGAAAGGACATCTCGCAAATAACTGTTGGGGTAAAAAATATGATGAGAGAGCTTCCGGTAAACCAAATCGGGTTGCTTCTTCAGTCGCTGCAACTGTAGATTCAGAGACTCAAGCAACAACCAACAATAATAGAGAGTAGTAGCTGATTGGATTGATGATTGCTGAAAGTAAAAATGCATATATCTCTGGATTGAATGGAAGATGAGAGAATCAAGATTCGTTCCGAGAGGATCAAGCCTCATCTTTAACATCTTGAACCATCAGCTAACCAAACCTGTCACAGATACATTCTTAAAGTTAGTTCAATCTTTTGAATACTGATGATTCAGAATTCAGAAGCAGGTCTTCATTATTTTTTTCTTAGCATTTTCATCTGTCTGGTCGGAAGATATTAGATTGTTCAGGACACTCAATCGTATTAAAGAAAACAGTTCTTCTTTTTTTTCTTTTTTTTCTTTTTTGAATAGTAAAGAAAGCAGTTCTTCATTATCTTTAGTTCAGGACATTCAGTTGTATCAAAGGAAAACACATTTTGAATATCATAGCTACACATTTTGAGTTAAACTTTAAAGCAATAGAAATTTTCCCAATCAACGAGATTCTAACTCAGAGATTGTAACTCTATTTAAAGACGCAATGCGATTGTCTCTTGACGATGATTCTACAGCTCCGAAGTAAAAACAAGTAGGTTGCGAGGGTCTCGGTAAAGTGTAAGAATGTGCATTGAGCATTAAAACAACAGAAGCCATTGTTGGTCTACTCTCTGCTTTCTGAACACACAACAAACCAATGTGAATGCATTTCATGATTTCATCACTTAGACCTCTTGTTTCAATCAGACCTTGATCCACAATGTCTAACACTTTCCCTTTTCTCCAGCTTTTCCAAACCTATACATATAAAGACCAAATAAGAATTGAAAATTAAGTCAAGAGTCCAAATAAGAATTAGAATATCAAACTCAAAAGACTAGAGTCCGGAAAATAAAACACTTGCATAGCTAAGGAGGAATAGTGAGCTTTCATCTTCTGGAGACCAATTGCTTTTCTTACCTTTAATGATCTCAAGGACTAGTACACCAAAGCTATATACATCAACTTTCATTCCAAGGTGCCCTTTCATTGCGTACTCCGGAGCCAGGGCTGACCTTGGGCTAAAGCCCATGAAACCTTTGCTTTAAACGCCACAAAAAAATTAAATCTGTTAAGGGCAGAATTTTTGAAAAATTTAACGTAGTTTAGTGGTGGAGTCATAAAACTTTTGGTTTTTTTTGTTCACAGGTTCGAATCCTATAAGTAGCATATTTTATAATGGTGTAAAATATTATTATTTTGGCTTTAGGCATCATGATCATTAGGGCCGAGCATATTTTAGAATGGTTTAAAATATTATTATTTTGGCTTTAGAACATGATCATTAGAGCGGGGCCTGTCTGAAGCCATGTAACCGCTGCAACGACCAAATAAATTTAGGTACAGAATTGATAGAACTTAAAGGTTGGGTTTTTTTTTTTAATCTTGGTAGCTTACTAGGTTCCTACAACGTCTCAATCCTGGTCTGACTTGTTTGGTCTGTATCAACAACTTTGCCATTCCAAAATCCGTTATTTTCGGATTCATTCATCGTCTAATAGAACATTACCGGGTTTCATATCTCTATGAATAATTTTGAAACGAGAATCTTCATGGAGATAAAGAAGACCTCGAGCAACACCTGAGATTATCCTATAACGTGTTTCCCACTCCAAGATCGTTCTCCTATTGGTATCTGAAAAAGAAAACGATTAACTCTGATCATAATAAGTAATTAGAGATAGAGATGCTTGTGTGTAGAGAAATGAACTTGTCGAGGCTTGTGTTCTTGAAGAACTCATAGACGAGAAGTTGTTCTTCTCCTTTTAAGCAGAAACCTAAAAGGCTTACAATATTACGATGTTGAAGTTTCTCAACTAATGAGACTTCGTTTATGAACTCATTGTCTCCTTGTCCGGATTTCATTGACAATCTTTTAACAGCTATCTCTTCCCCGGAATCAAGAACGACCCGGTGATAATTGAAACACATGTAAGAGAGATTAAATCATTAAACGAAGCTGTAACTAAGATCATAAACATAAGTAACCTTATAAACTGCACCGAAGCCACCTTCTCCAAGCCGGTTGTCAGGAGAAAAGTCATTAGTTGCTAATCGTATGGTATCAAAGTCAAGTTGCAATAATTGTGCATCTTTAATCTTACTGTCTTCTACATCTTTGCCTGATCCAAAAGCAATTAAAAAAAGGGTGTCTAAAAGTTAAAACTCTCGAGAAAATAGTTTCAACGCAAAAATATTTGACTTTTGGACTAAAAATTTCACCTTCATGTCTCTGTTTTTCCTTTCTTCTATTCCTTTTCAAAAAGAAGTAGACAAAGACTACGATTACGGCAAGACCAACAACAGAGGAAACTGTGGTGATAATGATTTTTACTTTGTGGTCTCCCAAAACTAAATTTTGTCCATAAATAAACTGTTAGTAAGTAATTTTGTGTTACGAAGTTAAATAATCTCAGTTTCTATAGGTATCTATTTACAAGCAGCTACTACTGTCATACATAGTGGCAGAGTGCTCTGTTTGTTATTTTGGGGTAACAGAGTAGTAATCTGTTTTACATGGTTCTGTTGGGGGATTACAAATTATTTTTGAATAGTAAAACGGTGTTTTATGAAAACTTAATTTTAGGTTAATAATCACACACAAGTAGCTAATGCGGAGTAGTCGGTTTATTGTTTTTGGTTTATTGGTTAACATATTTTACCTGTTAGTGAATCAGGCTCATACTCGGAGTCGAGACGGAAGAATCTCAAGTTATTCTCTATCTGAAAACTACAGCTTGTACAAAACCACCTGATCTCATGTCTCCCTTTTGTTGCGTTCCCGAAACCATAAGAGAGACAGTCGTTGCAGTCTTTCTCAGATAAATCTGGCGTGCACTGCACGGCAGCAAAGTATGTGGTGTTAGGCGGAGGGCCAGAAGCATTTCCTTGGGCATACTTCCTCTTAGAGCCACCTGATGCAGCCTTGGGTCTGAGTCAGTTAAGTCACTCGCTCTAAAACCGGATAATCTTGTTTCTATCTCCTGTGGCGTTGTTTGGTTCGGTGCTTCCAGAGGAGGAGTCTTTTCGAGGATTCCGAAAATAGGCTTGTCCGAATAACGAAACATACATTTCTTGTACTGCACGTAAGTTTTTTATGTATTGGACAGTGCGTGATGGTTAGATCCACTGAAGCTTGAGCGATACAGTAGAGGCAATCTACTCGACTGACTACTCTGTTGCAGATCCCAATGGCCTCGACTCGTTCTTGTTCAGAGGTACTTTCGAAGGAGAGATTGTAGAAGTTGTAGGTGTTGGAATCTTGAGAAGGGATTGCAGCATAGGGTTCTTAAACCGTTCTTAATTAGTCGAATGTATTATGTTATCATTAGCGATGGAGGTCTTGATATAATCTTGTATCAGTTGTTGCTGAATGAATCCTTATTATAATTTCTATCAGCTATTAATTGAGCGTGACAGTTAAGCAGCATGGCGTAGTGTCCATTTTGCAGTATTTATGTTCTTAAGACTTAAACCGTACTTCATGAGGAACAGTTGCTGTTTGGTTTGCTTGCTTGCATGGTGCTTGACTTACTAATTTCCATGTTTTTTTTTTGGTAAAAATTCCCATGTTTTTTGGTATATCAACATTGTTCATAACTGCTGTTAGGGACAGTCATTCACAAATTGGAAGGTAGCAAATTCAGAATCTCCAGAGGTCAATAGTTTAATTCACCGACCTTTTTTCTTTAATTTGAAATTATTCATGTTATTTTTATTTTTCTATTTTTTTGGTCAAAAAAATTATTCATGTTATTCTTTGAGAAATTTTCTTGATTGATCAAGTTCTTTTCCTCTTTTTATGTGCATTTTTGTCTTCCTACAATTCAAATGAGATTCCTCTTTTAATTGTCTTGATTACCTCCGGCTCTTTTTTTTAAAAAAAAAATTGAAAAGTGGAGGGATAATAACGAGACTGGACACAGAAGAAAGTTCCAAAATAAAGTGGCTCATAGTCTGAGGATAAGTTCTTTAATGTTCTTTGGAATCTTCGTTTTCTGTTATTTATTATACTTTGTTTATTGTCTGTGCTCCTTCAAATCGAGTCCATTACATTACAAAACTGTCTTTTGGGCCTTTGTGCTGCCTTAATTTTCTTTTGTTATTTACTGTTTTCTTTGTCAGAACAACAATACCTATGCAAATAAAGAGGGGCTTTAATACCTATAATCGTTTTTACAGTTTCACTATTTCTAGCTGTTTATACAGAAATGTTGTCTTGATTAAATCAAGGTTCCTTTATCATGAAAAGAAAACTGAAATTGAAAGTTAAAACGATAAAGCAAACCTCACTGACCTGACTATCGAGAAGACTTCTTTTACACCGACCTCCGACGCCAATAGAGATGAGGCTCGTCGGCATCGGACTTTTTCTCTTGGTTGGACTCAAATTTTCGGCTTCGCATGGTTCCATTCCTCTTTCCCGGTGTCGGCGTTATCTCCGAATTTCAAGATCTCCTTTTTGTCACTTTTGAGGAAAGCATCCTCCGTATAATGAAATGATTTGATGTCACATATGCAGTTATGAAGTGGGGAAATTTTGCAGTCAATTTGCAATATGCAAGCTGGCTAACTTATTTAGGCATTATTGCAAATAAATAGGACCATGGCCTAAATAAGTTATGAAATTGCACATAAAAAGGACCATGGCCTAATTTACCTATAATGCCTAAATAAGTTAGCCAGCTTGCATATTGCAAATTGACTGCAAAATTTCCCCACTTCATAACTACATATGTGACATCAAATCATTTCATTATGACGAGCGAACTCTTGACACCTATCCTTGTCAGTATTCTGCTTTATTTGGCCGTTTCTTTTATTTGGAAAGGTCAAAAAGCTCTACTCATTTGGATATTGATTAGTATTACATGATGGCCTTTCATTTGAATATATGTTTCCACATCATTCACTTGCTTTGGAAATATCTAACCTTTGTTTATTATTGTCCAATAATCTAAAATCCCAAGCTTTGTTGATGAATTTTAAGTATTATTTACTTATTTGGACCCCATTGTGATCTTCTTCTGTCACATTAGATTAGTTATATCGTCATCGAGTAGTTTTAATTTTATACTACCATTTCGATAGACATATCTCCATGTTAAGTACTACCAAATAAATGGGTAAAGGTCCAAGTGGCTCCTGTTTCTTACAGGTACTTTGCTTTCATGATCTCTTCTCATAAATAGTCTCTTTTGTTGGGTCTTAATTTGAGTTGGTTCTCTTTTCTTTTCTTTAATGGAAACATGTTATGTTGTTTCTTTGCCACGCCTGTTTTGAATTAAAGGCTGACCAAAACATCCAAACCCGACTTTTGCTAAAGCTTAGCTATGTCACTTTCCAAAACACATTTTTTTTTTTTTTGTCATCAACCAAAACAAATTTCTAGAATGTAGAAATTTCTATTTTTCCAAAATCAAAGTACCACATAAGTAAACTATACATACTGGCCATGTAAACCCATTAGCAATAAGATAAGATGATGAGACCAGTAGAAGTTGAAATATCGTAGACATTTTTTTGTTTATTCTGAAACATTTAGTCAGTAACTTTTTTTTTATATGTGTTCTTTTCAACTTGTTTTTTTTTCCTTTTTTTCTTTTTGGTTTTCAACTTGCTTCTTTCTGATAAAAGACACATATGGTTTCTAAACTTTATCGTCTTTAATTTTGAAAATGCTAGTATAGTAGTTTTTGAATTAACATTTCTTTTTCGTGTCCCTTTAATTTGCTCCCTGACTCCCAAATCTACACGAAACACAAGAAATAGAGAAAAAAAAACCTCAGATAAAGACAGAGCATAAAACACTTGTAGATATAAAAGACACAAACCTCAGAGAAGAGAGTCAGAGAGAGAGATCCAACTTCCACATACAACTATGGAAGCTGAAAAAGAAACATATCAAGCAGGGAACTTGACAGTAATGAAACTTCCGGTGTTACCGCTTAAACCCAACAGTCACAGCCACTCTTTGTCATCACCCATTCACAGTTCCATAGCAGCTTCAGTCCCTTTTAGCTGGGAAGAAGAGCCTGGAAAGCCTAAGCAACACTCTTCTTCTTCTTCATCTTCTTCCTCACCATTAACTTCTTATTCTTCATCTTCTCCTGAAACCCACAAGTCCTTGGAGCTACCACCAAGGCTTCACTCGCTTGAAAAAGATGGAGGATCAGTTACCAAACTGCACTCTCCCATCACTCTCTTTGATGGACCTTACAGCATGACGAGATCAAGAAGGTTGGATTCACCTTCCTTTAGGATGATGGTGAAAGGTAGTACTGACTGTCATGGATCTTTCAGGAGTGACATGTATGGTGATTTAGAGGATGTGGAAGAGGATTGTAAGCAGCAGAACATGAGTAGTGGCTCATTAGCTCTTGTGAAGAAGAGAAGGAGATTAGGGTTTTTTGGGTTTAGGAGGAGGAAAGCATTGAAGGGAAAAACAGAGTATGGTAGAGGTAGTTATGTGTTTCCATCTTCCGTGGAAAGAGAGAGTGAATACAGCAGAAAAGAAGAAGAAGAAGAAGAAGAAGAAGAACAAGAAGGAGAAGATAAAAGCTTTGGCTATGGTGATGGTGATGGTATTAGTTGCAGTCAAAGCAGCAGGTTTTGTGAAGTGAAGATCACAAAAATTAGCAGAACAGGGAGCTTCTCTACTCTGCCTGCACCACCTTCTTCTTCAAAGTCTCACTTCTGGGTAAGTCCTCTGTTTTTATGTTCTGCTTCAATTAGTTGACTTTTTTTTTTCATCTAAGCTTTGAAACTTGACTGTTAAAAACCAGATTCTTTGAAGAATACCTGAAACGTTGAATTTATAACACCTTTTTTTTGGGAATTAAACTCTTTTTACAGAGTTAAAATATAAATATAGATTTTAAGAAAGTATTCTTGAAAAATCATGGATGAGACTTCTTTCATCTTTGTGTGTTTGTATATATATATATATATATATATATAGATTATATCCTAAAAGTGAATGTAGAATTAAGTTAGCACTTAACATAGTTTGTTGTTGGGTCAGACGAATGTGTATGCAGGACTAAAGCAAGTAGTTCCATGGAAGAACAAGAAGACTACAGTTTGAGATTCAACCTTAACCAAGACTTGAAAGATCAAGCCCAAAACCTAAAGAAAACTCCTCTGATTTCTACAAGTCTCTTCAACCTTTTGTTTATGGTTTTTTGAATCATTCCAAGAAAATGACATGACCATGAAAAACCACAGTGAGTCCCAGTTTCGTCACGCTTGGTGTTGTTGTTGTAGTTGTTCTGTTTGTGATGTGTTTGGAAACTTTTGTAAAGAGAAAAGGAGAATATTACGATGTAACATGGATTTATGTTCATTGTCTACGGAATATACATCATGTTTATGCTTCTTTTGGACAAAAAAATGCAAGACCAAAAGTTACATTTTTATTAGTCCAAAGATTTCAAGTATTAATAAAAAACCGAAATGATCATCTCACTAAAAGTGGGCAAAATATCCCGGATTCAAAATTCAATCTGAGATTTGCTCCGATCCGACGCGGATCCGTTTTTATATAAGATATATGTATAATATTTTTATATATATTATATAATAAATAGACATTATATAAATTATCACAAAAAAATTATTTAATTTTTGTGTATTTTTAAAATTTGACATAGTAAACTTGTTACATTAATTTTTTTATAATTTTTTTTATAATTTATATTATTATTATAAAATTTTATTTATTTTTGAGGGATCAAATAATCTAAATACTCTAAAAATTTTGGATATCCTATCCGTATTTACTCCTAATCACCATAGCGATAGCGTTGGCGACTTGGGGACTTGTTGCCTTGTTGGTTATAGACTTATAGATAGTACGCATAAGAACAGCTGGATTTTCTACACGTCGGTAGAAGTAGATCGACGATGGAAATGAGTGGACCCAGCCACGTGTTCTCGGGTACCCTTTGAAATTGAGAAGGCCCCCAAACAAGCAGGCTACCGTTATCACACTTTCCATATTTTGGGATACGTAAAAAGTTAGCGGCCCATGCTAGGCCCAAATTCGTTGATATGTATAACAAAGGAAAAATATCCAAACAAATTTCAGTTTCGAAAATAGACTATTATCGTTACAGACTAATTTTTTCAATAGTTTTTTTTTTTAATTTACCAAAAAACATTACAAACTTTACGTACCTTTTAAAAAAAATCAAGGTTTCAGAATTAAAATTGAAATTTAGGGATTTAAGGTCATTTGACTAATTATTTGATAATGTTAGCTTGATCTCATAATTTATTTATCGAGTTGCTATTTAAATGTATCATGTATGTATGGTATTTGGCAGAATGTATAAATAAATGATGTACAAAGGTTTACGATCAATAAGAAAGATATCTTCAATAAATTTACATATGGACACTAATTTTTTGGCCTCGAATGACAAAGCAATATATTATGCTAAATATCAACTACATTAAGAGGATAAACTTATATTTAAAAAAAGAATAAGAGAATAATAAGATAGTCAAAACAAACACACCACTAAAATGCCCATAAAAGTGAAACTCAACACTTGTAAACTTTAGCCTCAAAACATTCTCTCTCTCTCTAAGTCATCTCTTTGAAAAAGCAGGTCAGTTCATCTTCTTCCCTTTTTTCTTTATCTCCTTGTTTCTTCTGCAATTACTCTCTTTATAAAAAAATGTATTGTTTTTTGTTTTTGTGTTTATTAGGGTTTTATTTTTTACTTTCCAAAGGTTTAAATCTTTCCACCTTCTGATTTCTTTGAAATTTTGGTCCATTTTTAAAAGATGTCTGGCTTTTTAGAGATCAGCTCCTACAACCTTTTTATTAGTTTCTTGCTCGTTCCATATGTTAGAAAGTGATTATTTGTTCCCACTCTCTCAGATCCTTTATTGATTGATCTAGACTAAATCTTTCTTATATTATACATAGATCCATGTATATAAATCTCTATAGTTTTTGGTTCATGGACTTTAACTTTTTATATGTTCTTTCCATAAGTTTTATTTATTTATTTCTGTGTGATACTTTTTATAAGTTCCACTTTTGTTATCATGCTTTTATGTACTTGATTCAATGGGTTGATCATACATACTTACCACAGGAATTATAAACTGTAACCGAAGCTCACATCATGGACCAACATCCGTATCATCATCATGATCAATACCAACATCAAATGTCTATTACTAACGATAATCCCTATAACACCATCATCAAAACACAACCACCAACAACAACAATGGATTCAGCAACAGCAACAACCATGATAATGGATGACGAGAAGAAGATGATGACGACGACGATGACCACTAGGCCACAAGAACCAAGAAACTGTCCAAGATGCAACTCAAGCAACACCAAGTTTTGTTATTACAACAATTACAGCTTGGCACAGCCTAGGTACTTGTGTAAGTCCTGTCGGAGATATTGGACTGAAGGTGGCTCTCTCCGTAACGTCCCCGTAGGCGGAGGTTCTAGAAAGAATAAGAAGCTTCCGTTACTACTTCCTAATTCCTCTACTCCTTCTTCCACCAAGAATCTCCCAGATCTCAACCCTCCTTTTGTCTTCAAATCATCACCATCATCATCAAACCCTAGCAAGACGCATCAAAACAATAGTGACCTCAGCCTTTCCTTCACATCCACTATGCAAGACAAGCGAGCTCAAGGGCATTACGGTCATTTCACCGAGCAAGTTGTGACAGGAGGGCAAAACTGCCTTTTCCCAGCTCATATGGGAATGATTCAGTTTCGTCAAGAGTATGATCATGACCACGACGACAAAGCAAATCTTGGGTTTTCATTAGATAGGAAGGAGGAAGAGAATGGTAATCATGATAATTTCGTTAATGGAGGAGGAAGTGAGATGATGTTTCCTTATGGACATCATGATGACCATCATCATAACCATGAGAGACACGATGATGGTAATAAGAAGAGAGAAGGCTGTTCAAGCAATGAGCTATGGAGTGGAATCATCCTAGGTGGTGATAGTGGTGGTCCTGGTGAACCAACATGGTGATCTGAATATTGTCAAAAGGACAAGAAATAAAGACAAAAACAAATAGTTACGAGCAAAAGTATGTGATTAGATTTGGAAATTTCAGACCCGGAAGAGTCGCCTCGGGAGGAGCATGATGATTCTTCTTTCCACTTTTTAAAATTCCTCTGTTCACTGTCTTTGTCTTATGTCTGATGCAGCCACTTATTTGGCCTTTAGTTTACATCTTTAGGACCTTTTAACACATAAATGTCTGATGCCTATTATTGTATGTAGTCTTATGTCATACCATATTTATATTTGGTAGATGGGAACTACGTAATTAAGTTTGGGAACTAAAGTAATTTTCTGATGCTAATCTCATGCACCTAAAGTAACAAAACATGTAGCCTATATTGGTTTGTCAGTGATGAATTCAAATTCGAATTCTACATGTTGTCGATAAAAGAAATCTCACATTAAAGCCGATATAGAAGTTAAGCACGATATATGAGCCATATGTTTTTTTCTAATGCTTGCTATTTAATTTTGAGATGAAAATTTATGAAATTTTGTAAACAATCATATGGGCCGGAAATTTTTTTGGCAACAATTAATATAAAAATAACTCCAAAAACTATTATCAGTTTTGGGATTTTTATAGAGTTATAAATTTTGTGAATAATAAAAATATATATCGTAAATCTTGCTACAATTAGAAAGCTTCACAACACAAGTGTATTCGGTAGAAATAAATACATATAAGGATGTATGTGTAATTTCTAGATCCTACATTGCTCCGATGAGTATTTATTTAATGTTGATTCAATTCAGTTTACGAGAGATTTATCTCGATAGCGAAGTCTTATTAGGAAACTAATTAGGGAGACTCACTGTCCTGGAACAATATTGCGTATTGAATACAACACACGACCTGTAATATAAAACTATAAAAACTGCAACGTAACATATATAGTATTCCTCCTATATTACTTTTTTGCAAATAGAAAAGACACGACAGTGTACCTGCTCCAACTAAAGACTCTTCCAATTCACAAATCGTTTTCTCAAATTCCCACTGAGATTCTATTTCTATTTGCTTTAATTTCTGGGTTTATTCTCATGAGAAGACCAAAGATGACCCTTATTCCTTTGCAATTTACGTTTTCAACCAAATAGACACTCGCCGACACGCGTAAACAAAAGAGCAGTAATGTTAAGTTTTGATAATGTGCTTACGCAAAACAATAACAAAAAAGATATTGAATGGCACAAATAATCAAATGTACAATTACGAAATCAACAATTATTTTGTTGTCATGGAGTTATCTAAACCATTTGTTGTCATAAAATTATCTAAACCATTTGTTGTAACTAAGTGGTGGTAGTTTAGTGGTTTCCACTTAAAAGAAAAAAATTGTCATGTGGTTTAGACCATGAATCGATTTTCCTCAAACTTGAAATTATCTAAACTATTTTATTTAATTTGTCAAAATAGTATCATATTTTAGTTCCATTACGGAATTGAATATGAATGACAAACTAGTACAAACTATTCTGATGGCCTCGTAGCATTTATGTAGCTAAGAGAATAATTGAGACATGTCAATTCATGTACAGTGGCTAAAAGAATTATTGATATGTAAATTCACTGCCCGGGTCCAGGATAGGGCAACCGGCGTCATTTACAAAACACGTCCACTAAGAACATCTTGTTAGTAACACCTAGAGGCCCGTTTTGTGTAATAGGCCCAAATAGTGCAAATTAGAAAAAAAAATAGACCAGGAATGTTGGATTTATTTGAGCCTATTAAGGTAGGGCATATGGCCTTTTTTAGGAAAATGCGACTGGCCCAAAGTGATATGCATCGGTGCCACGTGGTTACTTCTTCTTGGATAGCTAGCTTTGTTTTGCATAGGGATGTCAAAATGGTTAATCCAACCTAATCTTTTTGAAATTTATAAGGATGAGTTTTACCTGTCTATTTATTTGATGAATTAAAATTTATATATTTAAATCCATAATTATTAAATTTATTGGTTAAATAAGTTATATGAATTATTTATATATAAATTAAAAATAATTTTTTTAAAAATCAAAAACATGCATATAATTATAAAACTAACAAGAATTTCTAAGTAACAAATTAAATTAAAATATATAGTTATCAAAATAAAAATAAAAGATTTATAAAATCCTAGAATCACAAAAATGATAAAACCAAAAAAATGTTTCTTAAGTTAAATAACAGTTGAATCTTCTTTTGATGCATATGAAATTTTGATTTCATCTTCCTCTTCATTGTCTACAACTAAAAATAATTTGAAAAAAATTAGTAATTTAAGTATGATAATAATAATTTGAATATAGATGATAAGTTTACATTTTTATCAACGACATAATCAAATAATCAAGATCTATTACAATGTAAAGCTTGAAGAAGAAGTCAACTTCAATATTTGTTAAAAACACGAGAATCAATACTGAAAGATGTTTTAGAATCTAGATGTTTTAGAATCTAGATATTTTAGATATTTTATTATAAATTTATTAGTTTTATGTTTTATTGGTAGATCCATGGATAATCCAGAAACCAAATGGAGTTGATCCACCAAAATGTATTTATTTATATGACTATAAAATTTCAACCCAAACCCACTAATATAATAAATAGACCAGATCAACTCATGGGTTTTGATCCATATTAACATCCCATTGCATAAATGAGATTAGCGAACATAACATTAAATAAAAGGAAACAAAAAGTGGTTTTTCCTATGAGATTATTAAAAAAGCGTTAAAAATTCATTTAGGTAAAAATTGTTATAAAACATCAATGAATTTATTTAACTAAAATAAAATTTGTTTTTTACCTCTATTTTAAACGGTAGTAAATGATCAATTTTAATGGATCTCAGCTCAACTTAGATCAAGGGAAGCAAGATTTTGAAAGGATAAATTCAAGGAAGTTCAATTTTTATGGGTTAACAGAGAAGCAAATAAACCCGTTGATACATTATTTTTTCTTCTTCTAAACACTTTATTAATAATCATAGTTGATATCACGAATTACAAACGATATTAAAACAAATTACAAAGTCAGTATGCAGAACTTGCGGATAACAAATTATTACATAAGCATATATATGCGCCATATAGTAAGAAAAATACATTAAAAAGTGAATTTGACGATACTTTCTGTAGATAAACCTTACTCGCTAACGGATTCACGGATCACTGAATCCATTATTTTCCTTTTTTCGTCTTTGATTTTTCTATGATGCGATTTGTGTGCGGGAGTAACATTTCTTGGTTAAGTCTCCATATTGCACACCACATTACAAAACCTGATGCTTCTGATAATAGTTTTGAAATATCGACATTATGATACCAAATCTTCCGTATCAAAGTCATTTTGAAATATTTTGACTTTATTTTTCTACTGACTTGATTAGAAAATAACAATATTCCTTCAAATGATTGGCCCTTGTTAGTTTCTCCAAGGCCGATGATGTCAGGATCAAAAACTCAAATTACATCTCCACACCATACAGTTGAGGGTAATGAAAATCTCCAATAGCACCACTTCAATCCCATACCAATTATGATTAATTGGTTAAAAAATAAAGAGAAAACACAATCATAGATATGACACTGACAACACCTTAGACACCGGAAAAATGCTCTACAAGAGAAAAAGATAACTCGACAACCATTTGCAAGAAAATTTATGAAAGAGAACACAGATTTAGCTAACCAAAACACCACAATTTCAATCGCTTGTATAGAAAATCATCGATAGTGATTTCTGGGTTGGTTTGTATATGAATCAAACCTAAAATACATGAAAAGAGAAAAGATTGCAATCCATAAAATAAATAAAAGAAAACAACCTTTTTGGAAACCATTTTATTCTTTGAGTGAATGTTGAAATTAGAAACCACCATAGAA
Organism: Cardamine chenopodiifolia; assembly: GCA_963922655.1. NCBI lineage: Eukaryota > Viridiplantae > Streptophyta > Magnoliopsida > Brassicales > Brassicaceae > Cardamine > Cardamine chenopodiifolia. Next base: position 14,429,345 of record OZ000482.1, on the reverse strand, counting down.
AGATTTGCTTGAAATTGATATGAAACTATGGAATTCATGATCAATCGATTAAAATTTTTTTTTTTCTCAAAATGTCGAGTTTTGGTTTTATTCCTATGTTCTTTATGTAATTACTCATGATCTACATTGTGATTTCTCTGCTATTAATCATTAATAAAGAATATGTTTTTAAAAAATCCAATAATAATATGGGAGACAAAAAGAAGTAACGAGATATATATGACGAATGGATTTTTATGCCACTTTGTTCCACTAAACCCTTGTGTCAGCAACATCCGAAATAATCCACGAGAAGTTGAGAACAGGAGTGCAAGAGCTAATTTATTAATATCCAATCCATTAATCACATTCAGAATATTTCTTTCTGTTGAAACATAATTATATAATTAGTGAAAAACAAAACATATTGTTTTCACTTTGTGTACTGCAGATGTATATTCGGTGCCAAAAAAATAAGGTATGCTCTTTTAGCTAAAACCCGACTAATCTATAAGTAGATAAATTCGTTAGGCACGTATAAACACACCATATCAAACATCCATATTGAAATAATCAATGGATCCCAACATTAGCATATGCAGATGATTTTAGATTTTTTTTTTGGTGGAAGATGCCAAAAAAATCCTGTATAAACAAATCTATTTCAATCATGACCTAATTCCAACACGATATATTTTAAAACTAATTCGATAAGACAAAAGAGTTAAACCGCTCTTATCACATCACCAACAAAGGTGATAAGCTGAAGGGCACTTCATATATATTCACAAGACCCAATAGGGTAACCCGAAGTAGCTAAAGCGATACAATATTTTCTTCTTTGTATTCTTCAATTAATTTCTGACCACACAAATAAGAATTAAAAAACATAAAGAAAAATCTTGATTAGTGATGATATATATAAGTATATATGCCCACTTAGGGCAAGATAATATTTTGATAGGGAGCCCAATAAATTAAATTAGGTCTCTTATAATTTTGGGCTCACTTAGTGACCTAAATTAAAGTTAGGTTATGTCATCTCTTTTTTTTGGTAACATATGTCATCTTTTTCCTTCTAATTGGTTTGACTATATATACTTATACCTCTCAAGAATTGTAACTTTTTATATGCACAGTATTTTATTAAAAGATAGTGCAAGTCAAACGTGCTACTTTCATATATCTTTGATATCACTTGGTGCATATGTTAATGTGATGGTAGTTTTAATTCGAATATAATTGCATTAAAAACAAATAAATCAATCAAATAAGACAAATAAAGTTATTTCGTGATACAGTGAATTATCTAATAAAAGAAAGGAATATGTGAAGGGCTTTACTTGCTTACGACCATCCCCTTTTCATGTGTTTTACTTTACGCGAACTCGTGTATGTATATGGACGCATATAATAAATCAGGCACACGCACATATCTATATATATATTATTTTGTATTTTTTCTGGTTCACACATTTATATGTTTGATAATTAATATCACTTAGTGGCGAGTGCATGTATAATAATAATCTCATTTGTTTAGTTCAAATTGATTATATTTAATACTTTCGTGTAAGGTGGCTAAATGAAAGAGTGATTTGAAATGAAAAAAAAAAACTTAATACCGTAAGCCTCTCATGCAAAATATTGGCGAAGAAATTAGTTTTGAGATAATTAACCTTTTGGTTGATGGAATTTTACATCAAAAAACTCTTGCAATATATATGACTCTGATAAAAGAAACCTATATTACAAATTAGGGTAGATAATACGTAAAATTTTGGACCGGTTTAGATGTACAATTAAATATGAATTGAAATCTCTAATATCTTGTGACATTAAATTATTATTTAAATTAATTTCATAAGAAACAAAGATGAACATACGTTGCAATAAAATGGATGGATGTACGAAGGTGTCAACATCAGTACTTGTGCGATGACGACTTTGTAGCACAAAGTTTGAATAAATCATTTAACTTTTTAATTAGGCCACTTCATCATTTTTTGCATATCAAGTGGGAGAGTGTGGTCAATAATATATTTTAGCAGATAACAAATAATATTAGTGCACCACTTAAAATCACTCCAAGAACTTTGAAATAGTAACACCCTTATAGTCTCTATATATGTAACACCCGAAATTGCATTGCTCATCAAACAAAACCCAAAACTTTACGAAGCAAAAACATTCATTTTGATCGAAATTTTGGGTTTGGGTTTAAAGTAATAAATGGCTTCAAAAGAAGTAGGGAAGCTAGAGTGGAGGATAAGTGTAGACAATGGGACAACAGAGAGATTAGTTCCTAAATCAGGACTAAGTAAAAGGATATTTCTTTGCCTAAAGGGTTTGGTAATGAAGGTGATCGTGGAGCGAATCGCAAAGTTTATGAGGAATGCTTGGAGGATTGGGGCAGATGAGCCAGCCAAAGTGGTTCATTGTCTGAAAGTAGGACTTGCACTTTCATTAGTCTCAATCTTCTATTATATGAGACCTTTGTATGATGGTGTTGGAGGAAATGCTATGTGGGCTATCATGACTGTTGTAGTCGTCTTCGAGTCCAATGTCGGTACGTAAACCAAACCCACTTCCAAAAGCTTGAAACTTTATTCTTTTTAGTGAGTGAAAATGACCTATACGTATGTGTATATGTCTATGTATCTCCATGTACAACAGGAGCAACATTCTCTAAATGTGTAAACAGAGTGGTGGCAACTATATTAGCTGGATCTTTAGGCATTGCTGTTCATTGGGTTGCAACTCAGTCAGGAAAAGCTGAGGTTTTGGTGATTGGATGCTCAGTTTTTCTCTTTGGTAATGGCCAAAACCCTTAGGATTATCAGTCTTTATAGGAAATAACCTAAAAAGGATCGATCTTTATTAAATTTCTATTGTGGGTTTAATTCTTGCAGCTTTTGCAGCTACTTACTCGCGGTTTGTGCCGTCATTCAAAGCCAGATTCGACTATGGAGCAATGATCTTTATCCTTACATTTAGCCTTGTCTCTGTAGGCGGTTACCGTGTTGATAAGCTGGTTGATTTGGCTCAGCAAAGAGTATCAACTATTGCAATTGGAACATCTATCTGCATTATCATTACTGTCTTTTTCTGTCCCATCTGGGCAGGATCTCAGCTTCACCGTCTTGTTGAACGTAACCTCCAAAAACTTGCGGATTCATTAGACGGCTGTGTAACAGAGTACTTCAAGGAGAAAGAAGTCTCGACAAATCAGAACGAAGATGAAGTAACTAACATTAAATTGCAAGGATTTAAATGTGTGCTAAACTCTAAGGGAACAGAGGAATCCATGGTACTTAACAGATTATCAATGGGATTAATTACCTTTTTGATTTGCAGCCGCTTATTCGCTTTTCGATTATTTTCCTTTGCTAATGTCTCAGGCGAATCTAGCAAGATGGGAACCTGCACATGGAAGCTTTAACTTCCAGCATCCATGGAAGCTATACGTAAAGATAGGGGCTGCTATGCGCAGATGTGCTTATTGCCTTGAGAATCTCAGTATCTGCATCAACTATGAAACAGAGGTAACCTTTTAGATTTAATCATAGTTTTGAACTCAGAGGTTGTGCAACTAAGACTAATAATGTTTTCTACTTCTACAGGCACCGGACCAGGTCAAGAAGCATTTCAGAGAAGCTTGTATGAAACTGAGCTCAGCTTCTTCAAAAATCTTAAGAGAATTAGCGGATATGTTGAAGAACACGAGAAAATCATCAAAGATGGATTTCCTGGTGTTTGATATGAACTCTGCAGTACAAGAGCTTCAAGAAACCTTAAAAACTGTTCCAATTGAAACAAGCAAACCTGAAGAAGAAGTTTCATCCGAAGAGGACAACAAAGGAGATGATGAAGACAGAGCCATGTCGATGAGTCTACATGAAGTCCTTCCGGTTGCCACTTTGGTTTCGTTGTTAATCGAAAATGCAACTAGAATTCAAACAACCGTCGAAGCAGTTGATGAACTGGCAAATCTTGCAGATTTCAAACAAGATTCAAAGAAGAAAACTGGAGACAACAACACAAAACAACCACCACAAAGCTCCTAAATCACTTTCATTTACACATCGAAAACCCAACAGACATGAAGATTTAAACCAGAGTTTTCATGTATATATAAGCCTTCTGGTATATAAGTATCCGACATTCCGTAACCGAAGTTTTCTTTGGCATGGTTTTAAGGCCGAAAAACAAGTTATTGAACTAAATCTTGATAATGTTGGAATCCACAACGAAGCTAGAGAATCCTTACATTGTCATCATAGCAAGCAAGAAATTAGATCAAAGGGAAAATAAGATCATGATTAAACATTGGCCAATCATATGTACTTTTCCATGGACATAATAGAATCCATGTTCACCTGGAAATGCTGGTGTCATAAGCTTTCCTTTTTTTTCTTGAGGGTTTTAATGCCGAGGTTCAGAGCCAAATCCTCAACGGGAACCTTGATCATATCGTTTCTAACACCGATATCAGTAGCATACTTGCTCATACAATACATCCCAGCAGTGACCGTTGCTACACCAACAGGATTTGGAATCAACAATGTGAGAGATGAAGAGAGCAATGCAGCTAGAGGAGCACCTAGAATGGAACTGGCTTGACCGCTTCTTCCAACCCCGTTCTTATCCAGAATGAGCAATCCTGTCTTGCAGTAGAGAGCAAAATCTTCACAGTTATTTTGGAAGACGTCGTAGTTACCAAATTCGTTTTGGAGAAGGTGCATTGCTCTGTGGATGACTGTTTGAAGCGGGTCAGATGAAGCGGTTGTGCAGGTGCCACTGCGGAATCTGGTGAGGAAAATTGATGAGCTGACTCCATATTCAAAACGGTAGAGAGAACCCTTATTGAGGAAACAGTCAAGGCAAGAAAGTACAACTCCACTCTTTGGTTGTTTGTATCCACAGTCAGGAAATGTAGAGCAAGGAGCTTCTAAAGAATCATTAAGCTCTGAAACTGAAGAAGACGAAGACGAAGAAGAAGAAGAGGAAGAGAGTGTGGGAGATATCAAGCTGTGCTCAGGTTTGAAACGAACGACCTTGCAACCACCAACAAATACGCCTGCAAATATGGAAAATTCAGAAGAAAACAAAATGGTTTCTTTAGTTGAAACGTCAACAAAAGCAATCAAAATCTATTTGCCACCACCATTGACTGTAAAAAGGTAACTCAACATCACTAAGATTGAATGAAACCAGAGAATAAAAAAGAGACACTTTGAAGCAACGTTTCAATAAAGTCAATAACTTTGGCATGAGGAGAAAACCCTAATAACCAAACAGAGATATCAATAGAGATTAAGATCATTTTGACAAAAATCAAAGACTCAATCGCCCTATAACCATACAACAGTTTTTTCCGCAAGAAGAAGACTCAAACCAAACAATCGTATCTCCTTCTCTAAAACTCCAAAACACCGAATCTCACACTCAACCAGATCATACCAAGAATTATCATCACAACTTAGAGATAAATTTTCCGGTTGGGAATGAAGAAGACAAAAACAGGGGAAGGACAATTTGGTCGGAAAAAAACAGAGCCAATGATTATGATGTTCATTAACTGTAATGTGCAAGGATTCAACACTTCTCTCTCCCTTGATTCATCTTCTATCGATCATGACCCAGGTGTCCACTTGACGATTCATTATGATCAAACTTGTGATTTTTCTTCTTAAGTGTTTTAATAATTGCACATCTTGTAATTATCTCGTCTCCTTATGTTATCACTTGTCACACGTATCAGGAGTATGTATCAGATTACTCCAATCCAAACAACAAAAAATTCATAAAAACGATGTACTATATAAATAAGAACAAAATTTGGCGCCATAAAAAAAGCACAGAAATAAGAAGATCAGATTTGAGCCGGCCCATTTAACCTTGATTCTGGGCTTCTTTCCCATGGTAAAAAGTAAAAACTACGGAGCATTAGATTATTTTCATTAATGTTTTCGAATCTTTGTCAGTTCGTGATAATAATCTGTTTGGTAGAATGCTAAGCACAATTAAAGAGAAAATGAATCTTTGTCGGTTCGTGATATTCGGATTTACGTTGTAATGTTATGTTAATTTTTTTTTGTCTGGGACCATTCTTGTAAATGTAATCGTACGAGTATATTAAAAGAAAAAGGATGCCTTGTCTTTATTGACCATGAGACATAAAATCGCATTTATAACTCATATTGGATCAGCATATATCATTACTCAAATGAATTCTATTTGCATATAGATAATTTTAAATCTTTTAACCAAGGCAAAATTATATCAGAAGTATTATATTAACCCAAAAAAAAATATTTACGTTAATGCACTTCTATTAGTATTATTATTATTATTATTATTATTATTATTATTATTATTATTATTATTATTATTATTATTATTATTATTATTATTATTATTATTATTATTATTATTATTATTATTATTATTATTATTATTATTATTATTATTATTATTATTATTATTATTATTATTATTATTATTATTATTATTATTATTATTATTATTATTATTATTATTATTATTATTATTATTATTATTATTATTATTATTATTATTATTATTATTATTATTATTATTATTATTATTATTATTATTATTTATTATTATTATTATTATTATTTATTATTATTTATTATTATTATTTATTATTATTATTTATTTTTATTTTTATTTTTATTTTTATTTTTATTTTTATTTTTGTTTTTTTTGGGAACAACACAATTATCAAAAGAAATAATACTCCATTATATTTTAATATACAGCTGTTGATCAAACTGGTACAGTAAATATGTTTAAACGAAAAGTCAAATCAGAATACAAATTCCCATATGTGCTTTTCTGGAGGGGGGGGGGCAAACTCCCATGATGTGCATGCAATATACATAATTCACTTATATTGACCTAAGAAAACCAAAAAAAATTGACCTACGACATTCAAATTCCCAGCCTATTAATTTTTTACAGACTCTTTCTGATAAAATTATATACTAATGACCCAAAAAAAACGATACAATACTTTATTTAAAACAAAAACAAAAACGATAAAAGGAAGAGCTGGATGGCATTAGCGGAAGAGCATAGAGACAAACATGCCTCAAAACTTGAAAGCATTGCTTTATTGTATTTATTACTTCCCTAATTACAATGTCACTAAAACGAAGTCGTCGTCAGCCTATCTGCATGCATACACATCTGTTTTTGATTTTGAAATAGTTATATTTAATGATTTCTTTAAACACTATTGTGAAATATTGTGAATATTTAAACAGATACTATTGGGAACATCTATGGTTAAAGACAGTGGCGTGAAGTTCCAAGTGAAAATACCGCCTGCCATAAAGAAACAAGAGTAATGTCTTCGATCGCGTTGAACAACTTTTCCAATAATACTTCCAATTAGCTTAAACCTGATTCTACAAATTATCATATACTTGTGCGCACATGATTGATGTATAGTTATTAAACTATCAAATATATAAACTTTATATTTTTCAAAATATATGATATTTTTAGTTAAAAGGTTTAATTCGTAAATAAATGGTATACAACTTTTTTACTGGAAAGATATAGTAAAAATAATAAAAGTAGTCGTACAAGTTAACAGTATATAAAAAAACTTAAAAATACCGTCTTATAACGTTTTTGGTATCACTTTTATGATTGTCTGTAAATGAAAATTGTATATCTCATACCGCAGCAATACGAGATTACCAATTAGCAACAAAAATATGTATATTAAAAATAATAAATTTTATGTTTTATACTGGTCTACAGAAACAGTAAATGTTAATTAAATATAGTTGAACCAATAAGAAAGAAAATTATAGAATATAAATCATAACAAAATATCAAATAGATTTATAATTTAAATATAAAATTTTAAAACATCTTATAAAATAAAAAATAAAAAAATTTAACTTTTTATATTTTGAAACAACGAAAGTATGTAAAATACTATGTGTGGAAAACCTCAAACTATTATTTAAGATAAAAAATAGAAATTATTCTTATATTTTTTAGTCTTGTAAAATTTTACTATCAATTTTTTTCATTATATTAATGGAGGCTGAAATTTATTTGATGATAAATATTTTATAATGAAAGATGTTAATTTTGAGTTTTTTGCAAATAAGGTGTTGGTTTTGATAATTAAAATAATTATACAATTTTTTATTTCTCAATTGTATATTACAGTGTAAATTAAAATGTGTTTTTGTTTTAGGCGAACTAAATAATTGAAATGTGCAAAACTGATAAAGTGAGAACTTGGCAGTGTACCTAAAAAGTAAAACGAAAATAAATATGTTTCCTACAACTGGTCATCCTCATTCCTCAATGTAACCCAACTACTACTCTGACGATTTTCTCTTGCCTTCTTTATTTCTCATACTCATATACTTCGTTTGTGTTAGTATATCGAAGAATGGTCTAGGTATGATCGAGATTATATATTTTTGGTTTTTTATAAAGGTTATATATATATATATATATATATATATATATTCGTCACACTAAATTTAAAGCATTAGAATTATAGGGATCGAACGCGTTGCTGGAAAAAAGGGTTTGTAAATATAACTTCATCAATACCAATATACTACTGTATGATTAATACAGTAATTTATCTTCTGACAAAAAAAAATAAAAATCTAACAAATGTTACAGTAATAAAGAAGAAATTATATATTTAACCTAAAATTTACTCCACTAAACATAGTATTAGATGTGGTTGCTAGCTTCTGAAAAATGGAATTAAAACTCTTCGCAGAAAATGAAAAAAATTCAATTTAATTAAAACATGTCGGCTGAGAATGAATTATGTACGTCGGATATTTAGAAATATACAAATAAATAATACTTAGAAAAAAAAGACAAGGCAGGGTAGGTTTTGAATGACGATTTGATTGAGTCGTCTTAAAAGCCCATCTCCTCCTTCTCATCATTCCCTCATCATAACACCATAATCACCATCTCTTTAAGTCTCTCTCAGTGTCTTCTATCCCCTCTCTCTTTATGCATGTAACTCCTCTATCACCAGATTCAGATGTGACTGTGATTATTATGAAGAGGCTATTTCCGTTGTGGGGAATGTTGTTTGGATCGAGGATATCATATAGACACACATGTTATATGTTATCTTGCATGTTATGATTGTGTAATGTATATACATGGTATCGTCGGACCAGGCTTCATTCCCCTCAACATATGTTAGCTGCCTTCAATCACTCTGGAAACTACAAGACCTTAGATTATTTTGTTTTTGTTTGAAAATACTGCATATTGATCTTATAATCATAAGTTTAATTTCCTCCTTTTTGCATTCTATTTGTTGCTCTATAATAAAATATGTATTCTACAAGGTTCACAAAAACTACAAAGTCTAATCCATTTTAACGTGATTATATACATAAATTAATAGGGTTCAATTTACGATATACGATGATATATAATGTGATTGTACATGTATATTGAGAATCTGAGATATGTGTAAAAAAAACTAAAATTAAATAAGGTCACGGGAGGAACAGCTAATTGTTGTTTTGGATTTTCTCCACTATAGGAGGAACCGCTAATTATTGTTTGAGATTTTTCATCCTCTTCGATTTGCTACTATGGAAGGTTACTAAGGATTTTGGTGTTTTGTACGCAAGGTGATTTTGCAAGAATTCATATCTAGGTTTGTTTATTTGGTCTTAGTTTAGGATTTCGATCTCATTTGTTTTTAAGTTTGTCATGTTAGTTGTTAAAATATGCTTGTCTCCCTTTAGTTGGGCTCTAGTCTTCGGGAACTTTTCGTTGTTCACCGGCTTAGTATGTTTCCGATGATGTATTTTCTCCTCAAGATTTTAATATACCTATCTTTCAGATGCAAAAAAACAGAAAAAAAAAAAGAAAAAAAAATGGGTCACGGGAAATTGAAGCTTTTGACTATGGGGGAAAATAGCAAAAAGAGATTGAAAAGGCTTGTGTGTTTGCTTTGTCAAAGCGCTTTATCTTCATATCACACCTTTTCCTAATATTTATTAAGATGTGACATCTTCTCTCATAATTCAATCGCGATTCCTGCGTAACAGAAATGCACATGTGCTAATATTGGATGTTGCTCTGACCCAAAAGGTTGTGTTGCTTATCTAGTAAGTAAATGTCAAGGTTAGGGTTTTACGGTTTGGAAAGAAAACAAAATTGAAGATCTGATTGCATTATATATAGATTAGTTGGGTCCAGTCGTTGCTTTAGAATTGTGCAGCGATGAAAAAATATATGCAATCTTGCTTATCCATATATATGCAATCTTGCTTATCCATATATTATCTGCTTGCGTTACTAAAAATAAAAATGTGATTGTTAAATGAGTTTGTAACGACATGATTAAAAATGAGTGTGCCGAATAATTTTTTTCCCTCGAGGAGAAAAAGTCAATCTAACAAATAATTAACCTATTATGTTAAAACTATAGGGCTTACGCTTAAAGGCCCATCTATTTATTTTTATCTTTTCTTGACAGGCAAAGAAAATATATTTAAGAAAAATGAAAACTAAAAAGCATTTTGGCATAATATTCTCCACTATATATTCCAACAATCTATTTTTCCACTGTTCAACCAAAATTTTATTAATTACTATTAAATTACTAATTGAGTATGCCACTAGAAATTGATATAAAACTTTTCTCTCTCTTCTAATAGGAAATTGAAAGGGTGTAAAATTTTTTAAATCGATTGATCATGAATTGCATAGTTCATATCAATCAAAAGCAAATTTTTCTATGTTGTTTTCCGACTTCAACGTTCACTCAAAGAATAGAAAGAGTTTTCGATTCATATTGTCAGAAAATGGATTCTATATAAGTTATTTTCTCTTATTTATTTTATGGATTGCAATCCTTTCTCTTTTCATTTATTTTAAATTTGATTCACAAACAAACCAATCCAGAAATCACTCTGATGCTTCTCTATACAAACGACCGAAATTGTGGAGTTTTGGTTGGCTAAATCTGTGTTCTCTCTCACAAATTTCCTTGCAAATGGTTGTCGAGTTATCATTTTCTCTTGTAGAGCGTTTTTCTGGTGTCCAAGGTGTTGCCGGTGTCATATCTATGATTGTGTTTGCTTTTTATTTTTAACCAATTAATCGTAATTGGTATGAGATTGAAGTGGCACTATTGGAGATTTTCATCCTCCTCTATTGTATGGTATGGAGATGTAATTTGGGTTTTTGATCCTGACATCATCGGCTTTGGAGAAACTAACAATAGCCAATCGTTTGAAGGAATAGTGTTCTTATCGAATCAAGTCGTAAAAACATAAAGTCAAAAAATTTCAAAATGACTTTGATACGGAAGTTTTGGTATCATAATGTCGATATTTTAGAACTATTATCGGAAGCATCAAGTTTTGTTACGTGGTGTACAATATGGAGATTTAACCAAGAAATGTTATTCTTGCACACAAGTCGCATCAGAAAAAAAATCGAAGAAGAAGAAAAAAAATAACGGATTCAGTGATTTGTTAGCGAATAAGACTTATCTATAGAAAACATCGTCAAATTTACTTATTTAATGTATTTTTCTCATTATATAACGTATATATTTGTTTATGTAATAATTTGTCATCCACAATATATCTATAGTAACTAATATCGTTTATAATTTGTGAGTTATCGTTTGTAATTTGTGGCTATGATTATTAATAAAGTGTTTTGAAGAATATATATATATTTCAACAATCTAAGAGGTGTGGCTTCATTTTTTTCTTTGTACAATTATGCGTACTTTCCATTAATTCGCTTGTCACCATTAAAAAGCGTCTCTTTAGACATTTTAAATTTCGCCAATGATTTACCCATTGATTCGGTTTGTCAGTAACAATGCACTGTTACACACCGGTAAGCACAAAGTTACTGTCGAAATTTATAACTGGAAAGTGGAAATAATAGTTATATATATACGCCTTCTTCTTCTAATAAATTAATCATCTTTGGAGGGGAAAACAAATTTTAAACAAATCAATATTGCAAATTTGCAATTGACAACCCCAGGAATTTCACTTTAGTCTCGATGTGTCACCATATTACTGAGTCGATTACTTGATTTAAGATTATTAGCGAAAAAGATAAACAAAGTTGTATGGAAAAAATACTTTTTGGTAAAGGCAACATGTGTAAGATTCCAAATGTGTAAATCAAACGCTAGTTATTGACTATATTTTGTTTGTGTGTGAAAATACTGTTTATCACTATGAAAATTTTGTTTTAATATAATTTATTTATTTTCAAAAATAAAAAGAAAATAGAAGATTACCCACCAATTTCATTCCACTTTTCGCCACCACTAAACACCACTTTTTCTTTCTTTCTTGTTCCTTGTCTAATGCTTCTAATTATTTGTTTTTTTTACAGCGTCAAGTGCTGCTAGTGATATCTCATTGGGATAAATAATAATACAATTTGGCTTCTAATGATTCGTTGCATGAGTAGATCTCCTATTTACAACGAATATTTTTTTGACATTTCGTGAAAAGAAAAAAAAAACTACATTTTTCTGTTATATACTTGCAAGATATTCATTTAAAAAAAAAAATTTGATGGATGTCATCATACTAAGAAAAATCGGATTTATATCTTTCACATTCATTTAGTTTACTATATTTTGAATAACTGATTAATGATTTGTGCTAGTGTTGTCACTCTGTCACTATTCAAATTCAAGCTTGCATATTGCATATTATTGACCAAAAAAATGAATTGAATAATTTAAAAACTAACAAAGAATGTTAAAAACATAATACCGAAGCCTCTTACTTATATATCTTTTAGTACTAATAAATATATAAACGAATACAATCGGAGTCTATGCTATCATGTTAATTACAAATACACATACGATTAATTATGTATGTCATCATCTCCGTTAATCCAGGGTTTAGCGCTGGATTATCATTTAAGTTTTAATGATCACAAAAGGGAAAAAGAACAAAAGAAAGTACATAATAATGTAGACATGTAGGATAAGATCAAAGTTTGTTGGAGTGCTTAGATTTCAATTAAATTATATATATTCGATTTTCTTTAAAAAACTAGACCACTGGCGATTCAAATTCGGTCCAACTAAGAGAAAAATAAAGTAAATTATGCGCACCCCAACTTTGCTATATTTACAAGAAACATCACCTTCTCTTTAGAACCAGTTAAAGAGACTCATCTTGAAGCAAATGACCAACATGCTACCTTTTCTTCACCATCCATCTCTTACAACCCTCCAAGAACCCTGGCTGTTTTCCTTCACTTTCTAGGGAAAACAAAAACCATTTCCTAGGGAAAATAAACCAACATGGGAGAGACAGAAACCATGGCAAGAAACTAACTAATTACATATATATATATATATATATATATATACTAATATTCATCCAATGGGTGACGGAGACAAAGTCATGAGCCACTGGAGCTTCCATATCCCACGTCTCCATCAGAATTATGAACATGATCATGAAAAACGTACCAAAAGGGTGTTTGGCAGTGAAGGTAGGACAAGGAGAAGAGCAAGAGAGAAGCTGAAGAAGAGTTTGGGTTCGCTCAAAAAGGGACAATCACGATCCCTTGTCACGTGGAAGAGTTTAGGTATGTTCGAGGATTGATCGATCGAGAAAACTCTAAATCTCTCGGAAATTATCTCCTTGATCATCATCATCACCATCATCATCATAACCATCATCATCACAACCATCTCATCCGGTGTTTTGGGTTTGATGATTTTGTTTTGGCTCCTTTTTCTGTTTTAATATATAGATATATGTAGTATAATTATCTCATGTTGTTGCTTGCAAATAAATCTGGTTCTTCATGTCATCTTTATACTATATTGTGTGGCTTGTTTTTGTTTTTGTTCAAATTTATGTTTCATGATAATTATTGTATAGCTTATGTATGCACAATCATGAAAATTACCATATTTGATAATAATAATAATAATAATAATAATAATAATAATAATAATAATAATAATAATAATAATAATAATAATAATAATAATAATAATAATAATAATAATAATAATAATAATAATAATAATAATAATAATAATAATAATAATAATAATAATAATCATAATAATAATAATAAAAAAAAAACTAACTGTTATGTCGAACTATTTTAACTATATATACTCAATATCTTATAATTAACTAGTCAATTGAATTTTGCATTACTAAAGAAAATGCTGAAACTTGGTCTGAGGTTCAGTCGACATTTTCAGATTATTGAGAAAAACACTTTGGCTTGGCCTTGCCTACTATTTTGCAATAGGTTAATCATTTGAATAATGAAGTCATTCAATGGTATTTCACATCCATAAATCTAACTTCTAAGTTACACTTACGTTGATAAAGATATGTGAAAACGAAGTTTCTTTATATAATAAATTAAGAACTTCATCCTTCAAACCTAAATGTATCTGATCACATTTTTCTTTTATTTTTGTTGTCTACTCAGTTGTGAATTATTCTATCTTATTGATCATGAAGAAACAACCTACCTAAAAGATATATATATATATATATATATATATATATATATATATAAAAGAAAAATCTTTAGTCACAGACTTGCAGAAAAGGTGGAGCAAAATCATATTGGAAAAAAACAAAATAAATGAAGAATTTTGAATGTGGAAAGAAATGGACGAGAGGCTTTGACCCTTTCTCCGTGAACTAAAAACATGTTTATAAGGTTATGGGCCAAAAACTGGGCTTTTTTCTTGTCTTGGGAAATTTGAAAATAAATGATATTTTTAAAAGATTTGTCTATATATACATTTTTTTAAAATTGTCAATTTTGTCAAAATTATCCTTACTCATAGGAAAAACTATTTTTTCAAAAAATTTGCATGAACATGTTTAATGACAAATATAAAGAATAATTTTAAAAATTTTAGCCAGTTTTAACTAGTGCTTTATTTTGATGAAATTCGTTTTGAAAAATTTAGAATATGTTTTCGTAAGAAAAGAGAAGGTAGAACATAGAGAACAGTGGTAATAAAGGGTGATTTGTTAAAATAGAGTAGATTTGTTGAAAAATTATTTAAATAGAAAAAATGTTTTAAAATTATACGAATAGTTTTTTAAATTCGTAATATACCGTTTTGCCCTTTTTTATGAGTAAATAAAAACGTAATTACGAAACTGTCATTAATGAAACTTGCTACGTTAGCCATATGACCAATGGTAAAGTTCATTTTCCTCGTGGAGAACTGAACTCTACCATGGACAACTGAACTCTATCATAGAGAAATGAACTCTATCATGGACAACAAAAATAAACTCTACCATGGACAAATCAACTGAACTCTACCATGGATAACTGAACTCTACCATGGACGAATCAACTCTATCATGGACATCTGAACTCTACCATAGAGAACTGAACTCTACCATGGACAACTGAACTCTACCATGGACAACTGAACTCTACCATGGACGAATCAACTCTACCATGGACATCTGAACTCTACCATGGAGAACTAAACTCTACCATGGACAACTGAACTCTACCATGGACGAATCAACTCTACCATGGAGAATTGAACTCTACCATGGACGAATCAACTGTACCATGGAGAACTGGCTGAACTCTACCATGGACAAATGAACTCTACCATGAACAAATGAACTCTACCATTACCATACTAGTAGAACTCTACCACACTCTTATGGTAGAGTTCATAACTAGTATGATAGAGTTTAGTTATGAATCGAGTGCCATCCGTTCCACGGACAGGCTCCACCCGAGCGCCACCCGTTCCACGGACAAGTCACGCCTATCTAGGGACAAGTTCCACCCGTCTACAAACAAGTCACAGACAAGTGATGCCGAACACCCAGACTTGGCATATGAACTCTACCATACCATGAAGCACTCGAGCGCCACCCGTTCCACGGACAAGTCCCGCCTATTTACGGACAAGTTCCACCTGCCTACAGACAAGGGATGCCGAACACCAAGACTTGGCATATGAACTCTACCATACCAGGAATCACTCGAGCGCCACCCGTTCCACGGACAAGTCCTACCTGTCTACAGACAAATTATAGACAAGTCACAGACAAGTGATGCCGAACACCCAGATTGCAAAATAATGCACCAGCAAGGAATCGAAACCAAGTCTGTGTCGTGACAAGGTACTATTTACCACTAGACCACTGGTGTTTGTTATGTTATATGAAATACTAAATAGATATTAACCATTACTATTTTTGAACTTTATTTTATATAAATATTATATTTGTTTTATAATTTTTATTACATACTAAATTATTTATTTGTTTTGTTAATATATCATTTTAATATAAATTTATTTATTTAACATAAATAAAAATGAAATACTAAATAGATATTAACCATTACTATTTTTGAACTTTATTTTATATAAATATTATATTTGTTTTATAATTTTTATTACATACTAAATTATTTATTTGTTTTGTTAATATATCATTTTAATATAAATTTATTTATTTAACATAAATAAAAATATTTTAACAAAACAAATAAATAACTTTATTTTATATAATAATAAATAAAAATTTATTTAGTTTATATAATAATAAATAACAAAAATAAATAAAAATATTTTAACAAAACAAATAAATAAATTTATTTTATATAATAATAATATAATATTATTATATAAAATAAATTTATTTATTTGTTTTGTTAATAAAAATTATAAAACAAATATAACATTTATATATATAACTAATAATATATTAACAAAACAAATAAAGTTAATATATTATTAGTTATATATATAAATTTTATATTTGTTTTATAATTTTTATTAACAAAATAAATAAATAAAGTCATTTAACAAATAAATAACGTTTTTATATAATAATATTATTTTATATAATAATAGCATAATATTATTATATAAAATAAAGTTATTTATTTGTTTTGTTAAAATATTTTTATTTATTTTTGTTAATGAATGTTTTGTCAATAAATGTTATTTATTTATTTATTTGTTTTGTTAATATATTATTAAAATAATTTAGTTAATAAATTATTTATTTGTTTGTTTTGTTAATATATTATTATATAAGTTAATGTTTATTAACAAAACATTTGTCCGTGGAACGGGTGGCGCTCGAGTTATTCCTGGTATGGTAGAGTTCATAACTACCATGCTTGGTAGAGTTAGAAATCTAACTCTACCAATCGTGGTAAGATCTCTACCACGATTGATAGAGTTAGATAGAAATCTAACTAGTATGGTAGAGTTCATATGCCAAGTCTTGGTGCTCGGCATCACTTGTCTGTAGACAGGTGAAACTTGTCCGTGGAACGGGTGGCGCTCGAGTGATTCCTGGTATGGTAGAGTTCATAACTACCATGCTGCTCTACCAAGCATGGTAGAGTTCATAACTACCATGCTGCTCTACCAAGCATGGTAGAGTTCATATGCCAAGTCTTGGTGCTCGGCATCACTTGTCTGTGGAACTTGTTTGTAGACAGGCGGGACTTGTCCATGGAACGGGTGGAGCCTGTTCGTGGAACAGGTGGCGCTCGAGTCATAACTGAACTCTACCATACTAATTATGAACTCTACCATAAGAGTGTGATAGAGTTCAACTAGTATGGGAATGAAAGAGTTCATAACTAGTATGGTAGAGTTCATGGTAGAGTTCATATGCCAAGTCTTGGTGCTCGGCATCACTTGTCTGTGACTTGTCTGTAGATAGGTGGAACTTTTCCGTAGACAAGCGGGACTAGTTCGTGGAACGGGTGGAGCCTGTTCGTGGAACGGATGGCGCTCGAGTCATAACTGAACTCTACCATACTAATTATGAACTCTACCATAAGAGTGTGGTAGAGTTCAACTAGTATGGGAATGGTAGAGTTCATAACTAGTATGGTAGAGTTATATGAACTCTACCATACTAGTTATGAACATATGAACTCTATCATACTAGTTATGAACTCTTATGATAGAGTTCATAACTAGTATGGTAGAGTTCAGTTATGACTCGAGCGCCACCCGTTCCACGGAAAAGTTTTGTCTATCTACAGACAAGTTCCACCCGTCTACAGAAAAGTCACATACAAGTGATGCTAGTTGAACTCTACCATACTAGTTGAACTTTACCATAAGAGTGTGGTAGAGTTAAGAGCTCTACCATACATAAACCCACAAACACACAAGAAATTCGCCAAAGACATAAACCCATTTTCGAAATCACTTAAAGAACACCATAAATGTAACATAAAACCTTCTCCAAGCCCAGAAACCCATTACGAACATCATAAATGTGACATAAAACCGTAATGCAAAATGTGTCATAAAACCGTAATGCATTTAGCGAGAAAATTGAAAGAAGAAGAACGAAATCGAGAGAAATAGAACAAAATCAATGTTACTCAAACCCAGAAAACGATTTAGCGAAAAAGATTAAAAAGAGAAAAAGATAGAAAATGAGTGATATAGAAAAAGAAGAAAGAAGACAATTTTTTTTTGTCTTCTAAAGAAGGCAAATGGTAATTATACTTTTTTTTTTTTTCTTAATCTATTTAAATAATTTCGGAATAAATATACTTTATTTGAGTAATTATTTCTTAATTTAATCATGGTTGTAATTTTTTTTGGTTATGCTATGTAACAAACTATCACGTGCCTATGTCAATTTCTACTTTGAAATTAAATTTCTTGACAAGAAGTCAGAAACAATCATCTTTCACATGGTCTTTCTTCAATCCTGCAACGAGGTCCACAAAAAGAAAAAAAAGAAAAAAAAGAAAATAAATGTCCACAAGTAACATTAGGGCTGGTTCAGTAACCATAATTATGGGTTCTATGCCATATCAACAAAACAAACATACATTTATGAAAATTTGAGGCATAGAAATATGCAAACCATTAATGAAAATATTAGTATATTTCCATAAGATATAGTAAGAAGGCTGTGTTAACACTGTGGGTTTGCGAATGGTGTGATTTTCATTTTTTGTACCACGATCTTTCTCATGCTTTGTTTTTACTTTTTAAGAATTTTTCTGGGCTCAAGATATATCAGGCCCAATTATGAATGAAAACTTAAAGCCCGAAGTGGGCCTTTTGGGTCATTTCAAGGTTTTCACGAGAAACGTAAATCGCAATTTCTCTTCCTCCCTAAAATCTACGAACGATTCTTCTCGAAATTTTCTGCGTCGTTCTCGCTTCGTCTTCTGTGAATCGATTCAGGTAAATCACTCTCCTCGAATCCAATTTTGTGGAGTGATAAATTGATTCTGTCAGATCAATCTGATAAATTTGTTGTTGTTAAAGTCGTCTGTGTGGTTTGTTTCGATTTTTTCTTTTTTCACGAGATCTATATATTTTGCTTCTGCGTCGATGTTTGAACGGATCGTTACTACGCTTCCTCTCGATAAATCTAAAGCTGGAAGATTTGCTAATCTTAGTGCGAAAAGTAAAAATAAAACGAGATTTGTTGGTAGCAGTGATTTTCTTAGATCGGATTTTAATTATTCAGATGAACAATTAGGTTTAAAGACTATGCTTGCGTTATGATTTTTTAATATTCAGCAGCTCAATTATGTATTGCTTTATGAGATTCGTTGGCTTGATTAGGTTTGAATCTGCCTATAATCTGATATATGTGACTTCTCCAAAATTTTATGAATTGTTTCTTATGTAACTTTAATCTGGTGTTTTCGCCTTTATATATATATATATATATATATATATATAATTAGATTTTGCTTCTTTTGCTGATTCAATATACTTTATTCTCTTTGTGTATCTCATTTTATGATTTTGTGGCTTGGTTATGTTTGATCTCTCTGTATATTTCAGGCTAAGAATGTCAAGAGCTACATACATAATTGGTGCCCTTGCGGGATCTGCCGTAGTAGCTTACGTATGTGACAAAGTTATTTCTGATGATAAGCTATTTGGAGGCAAGTTTAATCATAAAAGCATCATAAGTTAGCTAGTAATATGATATTACAATGACGCTAAATCAGTTTAGGTTTTTCAACTCTTAGGCACTACACCAGGAACTGTTTCTAACAAGGAATGGTTGGCTGCAACTGAAGAGAGACTTCAAGCTTGGCCAAGAACAGCTGGTCCTCCAGTCGTGATGAACCCTATCAGTCGCCAAAATTTCATCGTCAAGTCACGTCCGGAATAACTTCGAGAGACTGGTTTTACTTGTGGTGCATTATTCTCATTCGTTATGGATTGGCTGATTTGTTTAGCCTGGTTAATACTAATAATTTGTGTTGATGGATACACATTATTCACAGCCCAAGCTTTTCCTGATGCATGGTTTTTTTGTAAGGTTGTTGATTTTGACGATAAACGAAATCTACCCAACAAGCTCGGTTGTGTTTCCGGTTTAGATTGGAAATTTTGAGTTTATTTTGTTTTGAATGTCTTGACATAATTAGTTTTGGTTATTAACTAGAAAGAAAATGCTATGGTTGTTTGGTTTGAATAGATTTAAATAAAAATTTTAGTTGTGTTTTAGATAGAAAAACTCCGTCGTCGAATGGGGATTGATGAAAATGTTCAGCCTGAGAGTCAATTTGCGCACAAACCGGAAGGTAGCAAACAATTGAGCGTGATTCTAAACCGGTTCATACACCAAATCGAGCCGGTCCTACCAATTTTAACATTGCATGTGGGTGTGAACCATTCGACATCCATCTAGGAACTGAAACTCAACTCTCTCAAAACCTAAATAGAGACTACTTAATAAAGTGATATTTTTTCTTTTATCACTGTGAAAGACAACCTAATTAATATCAACAAAAGCATATTTTTTTCTTACTCGAATACATTTTCCTTCAGTTTTTTGGTATCACCACCGTCATGCCTAGCGGCTGAGCCAACTTGCCCATCAGCTCCACTCTGGTTCACATTGTTCCATCCTGTTTACCTCCACCACGAGTATCGTTCGGACCTACTGTTGGTAGAGAAAGGTCTTGAAATATCAGTAAATTTGATAATACGTTCCAAACCGCTGCAAAACCCTGAAGAAAGGTTAATAAAGAAGAGGTCAATTACCGTTGTTTGCGCCAAGAACAGTTTCCGGGTGGTGCATTGGATGTTGCAGTCCGTTGTTAATATTCAAACCCATTGGTCTAATCCCCATGTGACCTTGCATAGCTTGTTGATGTAACTGTACTTGTTGTGGATAATGAAGCTGATGCAAGCTCCCAAATTGTATTGGACCTCTTGGAGGGAAAATCGTGGGCGATATTTGTTGAGCCATTCCCACAGCTTGTGGATGTTGCTGCATGAAGTAGCTTGGTGGTGGCTGCATTGCTGATGGATGAGGAACACTCTACAGAAACCAGCCACAGACAGTAAGAACCGCATTTTTTTTACTTTTAACAAATCAAAACAGAAACTTACTGCTTGGGGAGTCATGGCTCCTGGTGTTGGTGCAGCTGGTGGTAGCTGAGGTTGAGCATCAGCGATTGCAGCGAGATACATCAAATTCTTTTGAAGAAGAGCTTGATACCTGAGAGAATCAAGTATTATTAATAATTCCATTTACCATCTTCAGAGAGCTCGAGATTGTATGAAGACAAGCTCACACTTACTGAGCACATTCTGCAAGTTTACCGAGGTTTTGATTTTCCAAGATGGACATTATTAGCTTCTTGTTCTCATCCAGACACTGCACGAAGCAACAACAAACGATGAAAATATACTTTAGTCAAATATCTCATCTTTATAATCAAATTCTAAGTCCATTTTTCACTTTGATAAATAACACCAAAATCATTGCAAATCTAATTTTCCAATTCAAATAATAACTTAAAGCAGAAAAAGGACAATTTAAGACAAATCATACGAAGCTATTGGCTCTCCCACATAAATAGGAAACTTCATTACACAACTATTTCAAAGCTACCATAAACAGACAAATGACTGAAAAAACAAGGCAAAAAGATAAGGTAAGAACCTTTTGGATCTGTTCGGTAGTGATATTGGTGGGCGGAAATGTTGGAAGAACCATCGGAATCATATGTAGAGATTGCTGCATCTTTAATTCACCAAAGAACTGAAAACAGTTAAAACCCTAAAACAACAAAAAACAAAAAACAAAGTGATAGAATTTTTAAGAGCCCAATGCAAGACAAATGATGCAAATATTCAACGAATATTTTGGGTTATCCTGAAATTTAAGACTTTTTTATTTGTTTGAATATCGCCGACGATGTTTTTGGAAATTTAAGACATAAAAGTCCCCCAAAAAATAAATTGTCTTCCCCACCGAATTGTACACGTGGCGTTTTGTCTGATTTTTCGTCTGCTCTACGATAAAGGAAAGGGAAAAAAACATTTGGCCCGTTTAATTCAGGCCGGTTTAAAAACTTGATACTAATGGGCCTTTGAAACAAATATACAAAAAAAAAATGAAACTTCTGCGTGAAGAAGAAGATTACTTTAAAGTCTCAATCTGTACCGTCGGATATAGAATCACCCGTCGCCCTCCGAACCAAGCAAACTCCGATCTCTGAGGTCATCTTTTCACCGTGGCTTCGGATATTTTACGGCGGTTATTCACGGCTCGGAACCGAAGACCTGCCCCAATTATCCCTTTGACCCGACTGGAGATGAACCTTTTCCGGTTCTGTATCCTACTACGCCGTCGTCGTTAGCACATGGTGGCCAATCTTGATCAAAGGCGACCATAGAGCTCTATCCGTCCTCACCGCCTTAATCGTCTTTGTTTTCCATTTCCTGGTAATTTCAAGTTTTATCATTTCAGATTAGGGTTTAGCTTCTTAATCCCCTAAACTGTAAAATCATTAGCCATGAACCAGTTTAGATACATAAGTGAATTGTTAGAAATGTTTAGTCTCTCTGAGTTACAAATATAATTCTGATGAGATGAAGATTGGTTGATCCTTTGCAGCTGATATTGCTGTTGTGGAGCTACTTCACTGTGGTGTTTACGGACTCAGGTTCTACTCCTGGGCTTTTTGGAAGAGAACTAGGAGGTGACAATTTTGAGGCTAGGAGCTTTTGGCTCTTTAGGTTACTGTTCTAAATGCCGGAATGTTAAGCCGCCTCGTTACCATCATTGTTCTGTGTGTAAGACGAAATCCAATTTGTTTTTACTATGTTTTTAATGAAAGAAAGGTGTTAAGACTTGAGGGGTGTTAAGATCGGTTCCACGAATTTAGGTTACTTTGATGTTGCTGCTGACAATATCATCAGCCCAACCATTTCATCACAGGCATTCAAACGAGACCATGGTTCTCCTCTGGTTTTGGCTGATCACTTTAATTTTGTTGCAGTGGGTGTAGGACCCAAAAATCGTAGTTAAGAAATGCGAATAGAAATCGTATAAAGAAAATAAGGAAGAACGATTTAAACAATAAAACGATTTGGAAAAACCCGTATAAAACCGATTTGAATCGGAGGCGAGATATGATCTCTGTCTTTAACTCAATAAAGCTCCCGTTAGTGAGACGGATCCACAGAGTTTTTGGAGTCCCAGGATACAATCGATATGAGACCACAACGCTACACTCGGTGTGCAATCTACGAATGTAGACAATTACGATATACTCTAGACGTACCGTTTTCCGAAAGAATGGAGAAACGTTAGCGAGAGATTGAAGGATCTTTGGGAGAGATGTTTTGTGTTTCGAATGAGTGAATTCTCCAAATGAGACGAGTCTCTTATATAGGTGAGCTCGGAGTGAGTTTAAACGCATGCAATTGATGGTAAGATTCTGCGTTATGATTGTATGACATTAACACGTAGAGAGTTACGATTTTCGTCATTAACATGATGCGATCGGTTTTGATTTTTGTTATAAATAATCAAATCTCGTATTAACCGAAAAAATTAAGAGGATATTTTTAGATAATTTAAAATAAAAAATTATCCAAAAAAGAAATGGGCCACGAGACATTCCCAAGACCCGAGACCGAGACCACGCCCACGCCCACGCCTGGCGGCGGTGGCGGTGGTGCGCGCGTGTGGTCCGATCCATCCTCTCTCATATGCACCATAAGTCTTAGCCCATTTGAACACTTGTATCACCTTCTAGTCATTTATACTAGAGCGAAAAAGTTCAGCCAAACTATGTGGGACATTTTATGAATCCCACTTACTCACTTACACTCAAATGAATATATTTTGACACTTAGCCCAAAATCCAATCCATTCCTTAAGTTATTTCTTATTCTTATTCTCAAATTTTTATAAGCCCAAAGCTTATAATAATTTAGACCCAACAGTGGGTACGTCTAAGGGGGTCATCGTCATTATACCAAGTATATATTCCTTTGATACTGCAGATCAAATGGAATAAAAGTTTGTCTTTTACATCATTACTTATGTCCATTTCTAGGTTACTTGTGTTGGAAGTTAAACTTGATTTTGGATCAAGTTTAATTATTGGTCCAATTATCCAATAATTATCTTTTGGGCCAAATCCAATACATGATCCAAGTTCTAGAGATTTCTCTAGAAATATCAACACCTCCACCTCCTTAAAAGGTTCTAGAAATTTTCTAGAATCCTCCCAACATCTCTCCACCTCCTTAAAGACTAAAATATCTAGATAGTTTCATAGAGATATCTAGATAATTGTAATAAAATAATATAGATATTATGGAAGAATAATCTAGATTTATGAGTATAATATTCTAGATATTTTGTAGTTTGGAGGCTATAAATACCTCCTCCCCCTTTCATTTGTAATCAACTTAAGAAGTTAAGAATTAAGTAATAAGAAAGAGTTAGAGAAAAATCAAAGTCTCCCATTTACTAAATTTTCTTCTAAATATTTAAACACTTCTCCATCATCTTCTTAAACAAGACTTTTTCTTTCCAACAAAGTGGTATCAGAGCTAGAAGATCTCACAAAGATGGCGAATAATGGTGTTCCCTTCCAAGTCCCAATGCTCACAAAGAGCAACTACGATAATTGGAGTCTACGAATGACGGCTATCCTTGGAGCACATGACGTATGGGAGATAGTCGAGAAAGGTTTCGTTATACCAGAGAATGAAGATAGTATATCTCAAGCTCAAAAAGATAGTTTGAGAGACTCAAGGAAGAGAGACAAGAAAGCTCTCTGTCTAATCTATCAAGGATTAGATGAAGATACATTTGAGAAGGTCGCGGAAGCTACGTCGGCCAAAGAAGCATGGGAGAAGCTTCGAACATCCTACAAGGGTGTCGATCAAGTCAAGAAAGTACGTCTTCAAACTCTAAGAGGAGAATTTGAAGCATTGCAAATGAAAGAAGGTGAACTCGTCTCCGATTACTTCTCAAGAGTTTTGACGGTTACTAATAACCTAAAAAGAAATGGGGAGAAGTTAGATGATGTGAGAATCATGGAGAAGGTTCTTAGATCATTGGATCCAAAATTTGAGCATATTGTCACCGTCATCGAAGAGACAAAAGATTTGGAAGCTATGACAATGGAGCAACTTCTTGGGTCGTTACAAGCTTATGAAGAAAAAAAGAAGAAGAAAGAAGATATCACCGAACAAGTACTCAAGATGAGGATTAATTATACAAAAGAAGGAAACGACCAAGGTTATCAAAGAAGAGGTGGCAATCAAGTACGAGGACGAGGTCGTGGATATGGAAATGGACGAGGTTGGAAGGCCTATGAAGATAACACCAACCAAAGAGGAGAAAGCTCATCAAGAGGTCGTGGGAGAGAAAATCCAAAACCAAGGTACAATAAATCAAGTGTCAAATGCTACAATTGTGGGAAGTTTGGACATTATGCATCTGAATGTAAAGCTCCCAACAACAAAAGAGTTGAAGAGAAGGCCAACTACGTTGAAGAAAAAATCCAAGATGAAAATATGTTATTGATGGCTTATAAGAAGAATGAACAAGAAGATAGTCAAAAGTGGTACCTTGATAGCGGTGCAAGTAATCACATGTGGGGAAAAAAAACTTGTTCGTGGACCTTGATGAATCGGTGAGAGGAGACGTGGCTTTAGGAGATGAATCAAAGATGGAGGTTAAAGGTAAAGGAAAAATTCTCATCCGATTAAAGAATGGGGATCATCAATTTATTTCCAACGTTTACTATATTCCAACCATGAAGACCAACATCTTGAGTCTTGGACAACTCTTAGAGAAAGGTTATGATATTCGACTAAAAGATAATAACCTTTCTATAAGAGACCAAGAAAACAATCTCATCATGAAGGTACCGATGTCAAAAAATAGAATGTTTGTCCTTAACATTCAAAATGCCATCGCACAATGTCTAAAGATGTGCTATAAAGAGGAGTCTTGGCTTTGACATCTCCGATACGGACATCTTAACTTTGGAGGATTAGAGCTGCTTTCGAAGAAAGAAATGGTGAGAGGATTACCTTGTATCAATCATCCAAATCAAGTTTGTGAAGGGTGTTTACTTGGAAAACAATTTAAAATGAGTTTTCCAAAGGAGTCAAGCACAAGAGCTCAAAAGCCATTGGAACTTATACACACAGATGTGTGCGGTCCAATCAAGCCAAGATCACTCGGTAAAAGCAACTACTTCCTTCTTTTTATTGATGATTTTTCCAGAAAAACATGGGTTTATTTTTTGAAAGAAAAATCAGAAGTATTTGAAAACTTCAAAAAGTTTAAAGCCCATGTTGAGAAGGAAAGTGGTCTTTTGATCAAAGCTTTGAGATCCGATCGTGGAGGAGAGTTCACATCCAAAGAGTTTCAAAAGTATTGTGAAAACAATGGCATTAGAAGACAACTAACGGTGCCAAGAACCCCTCAACAAAATGGAGTAGCGGAGAGGAAGAATAGAACAATTCTTGAGATGACGAGGAGCATGCTCAAAAGTAAGAGACTACCAAAGGAGTTATGGGCTGAAGCTGTCGCATGTGCGGTTTATTTATTAAATCGATCTCCAACAAGAAGTATTTCGGGAAAAACTCCACAAGAAACTTGGAGCGGAAGAAAGCCCGGTGTTTCTCACTTAAGAGTCTTTGGAAGTATTGCTCATGCTCATGTACCGGACGAGAAGCGAAGCAAACTAGATGACAAAAGTGAGAAGTACATCTTTATTGGTTATGACATTAACTCCAAAGGCTACAAGCTTTACAATCCGGACTCGAAGAAGACAATTATAAGTCGAAATGTCATTTTTGATGAAGAAGGAGAATGGGATTGGAGATCAAATGATGAAGATTATAACTTCTTTCCACATCTTGAAGAAGATGATCTCGAGCAACCAAGAGAGGAGCCTACTACACCACCAACTTCACCAACAAGTTCTCAAGGAGAAGAAAGTTCAAGCGAAAGAACTCCACATTTTAGAAGTCTACAAGAACTTTACGAGGTAACCGAAAATCAAGAAAATCTTACTTTATTTTGCCTATTTGCGGAGTGTGAGCCCATGGACTTCCAAGAAGCTATGGAAAAGAAGACATGGAGAAATTCAATGGATGAAGAAATCAAGGCGATAGAAAAAAACAATACATGGGAGTTAGCTTCACTTCCAAATGGACACAAAGCAATTGGTGTAAAATGGGTGTACAAAGCAAAGAAAAATTCTAAAGGAGAAGTAGAGAGATACAAGGCAAGATTGGTGGCGAAAGGCTATAGTCAAAGAGCCGGAATTGACTACGATGAGGTATTCGCTCCCGTTGCTCGTCTAGAAACTGTTAGACTAATCATTTCATTGGCGGCTCAAAACAATTGGAGAATACATCAAATGGATGTCAAGTCAGCCTTCTTAAATGGAGAACTTGAAGAAGAAGTTTACATTGAGCAACCACAAGGCTACATAATCAAGGGAGAAGAAGACAAAGTCTTAAGGTTGAAGAAGGCACTTTATGGGTTAAAGCAAGCCCCAAGAGCATGGAATACTCAAATTGACAAGTACTTCAAGGAGAAAATTTTTATCAAGTGTCCATATGAGCATGCACTCTATATCAAAATTCAAAACGACGATATATTGATTGCATGTTTGTATGTAGATGACTTGATATTCACGGGTAGCAATCCAAGCATGTTTGAAGAGTTCAAGAAAGAGATGACAAAGGAGTTTGAGATGACAGATATTGGATTGATGTCTTACTACCTTGGAATTGAAGTGAAACAAGAAGACAATGGAATCTTCATTACTCAAGAAAGTTATGCTAAGGAGGTACTTAAGAAGTTCAAGATGGATGACTCGAATCCAGTTAGCACGCCGATGGAATGTGGAATCAAGTTGTCAAAGAATGAGGAAGGAGAAAAAGTGGATCCAACACTATTTAAAAGCTTGGTTGGAAGCTTACGTTATTTAACGTGCACAAGGCCCGATATCTTATATGCGGTTGGAGTTGTTAGTCGTTACATGGAGCATCCAAAAACAACTCATTTCAAGGCGACAAAGAGGATTCTTCGCTATATCAAAGGTACCATAGACTTTGGCTTGCACTATTCTATTTCTAACGATTACAAGCTTGTTGGATATAGCGATAGCGATTGGGGTGGAGATGTAGATGACCGAAAGAGCACAAGTGGCTTCGTGTTCTACATTGGAGATACGGCGTTCACATGGATGTCGAAGAAGCAACCGATCGTTACCTTATCTACTTGTGAAGCGGAATATGTAGCGGCTACTTCATGTGTTTGCCATGCTATTTGGTTACGGAACTTGTTAAAGGAGTTAAGCTTGCCACAAGAGGAGCCAACGAAGATTTTTGTGGACAACAAGTCAGCAATAGCACTAGCGAAGAACCCAGTCTTCCATGATCGAAGTAAGCACATTGACACACGCTATCACTACATTAGAGAGTGTGCTAACAAAAAGGAAGTGCAATTGGAATATGTGAAGACAAACGATCAAGTAGCCGATATCTTCACTAAGCCTCTTAAACGCGAAGACTTTGTCAAAATGAGGAGTTTACTTGGAGTAGCAAAATCAAGTTTAAGAGGGGGTGTTGGAAGTTAAACTTGATTTTGGATCAAGTTTAATTATTGGTCCAATTATCCAATAATTATCTTTTGGGCCAAATCCAATACATGATCCAAGTTCTAGAGATTTCTCTAGAAATATCAACACCTCCACCTCCTTAAAAAGTTCTAGAAATTTTCTAGAATCCTCCCAACATCTCTCCACCTCCTTAAAGACTAAAATATCTAGATAGTTTCATAGAGATATCTAGATAATTGTAATAAAATAATATAGATATTATGGAAGAATAATCTAGATTTATGAGTATAATATTCTAGATATTTTGTAGTTTGGAGGCTATAAATACCTCCTCCCCCCTTTCATTTGTAATCAACTTAAGAAGTTAAGAATTAAGTAATAAGAAAGAGTTAGAGAAAAATCAAAGTCTCCCATTTACTAAATTTCCTTCTAAATATTTAAACACTTCTCCATCATCTTCTTAGACAAGACTTTCTCTTTCCAACAACTTGTACAGGATATATGCTCAAATTATTAATATTTATGATAACAAAATTTTAGATGATTTGGCTTGGTTTACAAGGAAAAAGGTCCCAGTCCCCGGCTACTTCCCTTTGCTTCAATCAGCTAGGAAGCCTCCTGCTAGCAGGTTATGGTGATGGACATGTTACAGTTTGGGACGTGCAGAGAACATCGGTATCAAAAGTGCACTGAACATACTGCACCAGTAGTATATGCCTTTTTTCTAGGCCGTGATTCTCAGGGTTCTCGCCAATTTAAAGTTATTTCTAGTGATACAAAGGGTGTTGTTTTCAAACTGCTGTTGAACATGTACTCAGTAAAAACGCAGGTAAATTTAGTATCATGTACAGTCATATTTACTAATGATTTTGTGTCTGTTTTCTTCTGGTCTCTTGTTCAGCCCTACTAACTTTAAGGAATGGGTTTGTACACCTTATTTTCATTGCATCAGTGTCTTCTTGATGGACAAAAATAGAACGGTCCTCTCTCCATCACCTTTGCCTGTTGAAAATTTAGGAAGTTCCTTGGTCTCTTCTAAGGGGGGTAACTCTGCTGTTCCATCCAGCAGTATAACTAGCATGATGGGAGGTGTTGTTGGGGTTGATTCGAGTTGGAAGCTCTTTAATGAGGATTCAACTTCGGTGGAAGAAGGTGTTGTCATATTTGTCACCTGTCAAACTGGACTAGTGGTAAATACTCCAGATATTTGTTCATATTCAGTTTACTGGGTTACGCTTCTGGAAATGATCCTCTTCTGTTTTCTTCAGGTAAAGCTCATTCCAAATTTGGAGGTGTATGCACAACTTCCTAGGCCAGAAAGGGTTCGGGAAGGTTCCATGCCATACACTGCCTGGAAATGCTGAAAAATTTGTCACTTGCACTCTCTAGACTCGATGAAAAATTTGTCAAGCTTGAAAATGCAGTGAAATGCCTAATGTCAGAATTGAAATTGGGTGCTAGCCAAGGAGCCAGCTTGGAACAATTCGGTGGTGCTTTAGAGTTAAAGGAGGTCCGTACATATATTCACAATAAGTATCTGGGCTCTATATGGCACTCTCTTCTAAAGGTAAATCGTTGTACCTAGATTACGGACTGATAAGCACAGTTTCGTCAAACACTGGGTCTTCACAACGCGCTTCGCCTTATTCACATGAGAATGAAATGTCCCATCATTCTCAGAACCAGAAAACATCACCGGTAAGATGTTTATAACTCTAAAACTGAAACCTCACTGCAATCAACTAAAAGGTGTGCAACTCTTTTTAATGTCGCAGTTTGAAACACTAACCAATCTTCAGGAAAGATCAGAGATTGGTACAGATAGAGAGCTTGCCTCGATTAAGGCTTGCACCTCGGGCTGTGTACCACGAAAAAGTGAGCAGAGCCTCGGGTTTTACACCAGGTGAGAGGAGCGGCAAAGACTTGAAACCTTGAAAAAGTGGACAGAGTAAGAAACTGATAAGGGAAAGGATCGATTTTTCGGCCAAGATTTGGTAAAGAGGGTTTTGGGATTCACGTGAGTTTCTCGTGACCGGCGTACAGACACATACGCACGTAAAGAAACGATTTACAAATTTAGCGCAAAACACAAACAAAATATTTAACAAAGGATGTCAATCAAACGACGCCGTATTTAGAACACGAACCGTTGATGGATTTTCTTCTTTGCTTTCTTCTCTTTGATAGGATCCAAGCTTGGTTTCCACCCTCTTCCCAACAATTGCCGGCTCAAAAACTCCGGCCTCCCTTCCTCCTCCGTCTCCTCTTCCAATCTTCCAACCGAAGTAGCAGCAACCACCGCATCGGTGGCCGGATTATTATTCTTATAACTTCTAGTGGTAAACCAAGGAAGAATCCCTTCATAGTAGCTAAACGATGACCTTACCATTGTCGTCGCGCTAAATATCATTTTCCGCATTTCCTCTGTCGTCAGCACCGCCGACGATGATGATTTGGCGGCTCTGCCACCGCATCTTTTGGCGAGAAGCACCAAATAAATTTTTCCCGGCTCGAGTGTTTTGTCCGCGGGCAAAGGAGCCAGCATTTTCTTCATCGTTTTTGCGTCGTTGTTTTTCCGGTAGAGATTGTCGAATGATATCGATGACGGATCAAATTCGACAACCACGTGTTGCGGATTATCCAGCATAATCTCAGCCACCGTTGTCTCTTCCTCTAAGTTTTGTACTCTTCCGTCGGATAATACAACTTTTCCGGTAGCCATCGCCACCACATCCGACTTCCCGGAACCAGCGACGTTACCCATTCTCAGATCAGAACAATCCTATGAGTATGTCTATGTGCGTGTAAATTATATACACACACACAACACATACATGAAATGGTTTGGTTTGTATTGAGTTCGTTAAACGGTTCCATCTTTTACTTAAATGATTATTTATTCATACATTCATTTACAAAACAAATATTGTATTGGTGAGAATCACGATCGAGAGAATTTTGATGGGTTTGTTGGGTAAGTAAGCTCACGGATAGTTTGATTTCAATTGAAGGTTTTTGATCCAACGGTCGAGAAATTCTTTTGCTGCTAGTACATCTATATCTATACATCTAAACACGTATTTAAACTTATATTATGTATATATTATCTATGCGTGAAACGAAAGTTAAAAAATATGTTCAACCATACATGTCTCTCTATTGGGTTAGCTAACTAACTTCACAAAGTTATTTCAACAAATATATCCAGAATAAATTACTAAACAAGTAATGTAAAAAAAATCACCACAAGAAACAAAGCAGTCGAGAAGCTAGAAAACTTAGGGTTGAATAAATGAAAAGAGCGTGGGAGTGAAGCTAGTGTTACTTGATGTATTGAGAAAGCCATTTGAAGCCTTCTCCATAACCCATTTTCCTGACGATGCTGCACATGAAAACCTCCAATGGCCTAACATTGGAATCCGTTAGATTCACTTTACCCTTTCCGGTAGTGAAGTTGGAGAGGCCGAGATGGTAACGAAGCTCGTCCTCTGATGCAGCGTAAGGTATGTCTATTTTGTTTCCTAGAATTAGGAATGGAACATTAGCTAAGGATTCGTCTGAGAGAAGTGCATCAAGTTCCTTTTTTGATTCTGCAAATCTCTCTTTGTCGTAGGCATCCACTAGGTACACCACCGCGTCTACCAGCAACAAAACAGAGTAGCCATTGAAGTAGTTCGAAACATTTGGTGATTCTGATTCTTCTATGATTCTCAATTTTCTACACTAGAGTGAAACTTATCTAGCATGATGCATTTGCCTGTAAGCTAAACTACATAACAAGATTTTTCACTAGGAAGATAAAGAAAACCGATAAAAATCGACAAAACAACGAGTTTTAAAGATGCCATATATATTGTTCAAATGACATAAACATGAGAAATCTAAAAATACCTTAGCATAGTAATCCTTCCACACTCTCCGAGCAATCTGATGACCACCCAAATCAAAAGCCTTAAACTTGATTTTACCAATGCTAAGTTCTTCAGATGTTGGATGCTGTGTCGGCTGATGCTGTACCAATCTCTGTTAAACCAATTCGACCGGGTTTGGTTTAGATCAATTAAGCAAAAAGAAACCAAAATTTTGCAAAATTGGAGATCGAACACACAAAAGGAAAGAAGAAACACGAAATGGATCGATTCGATAACGAAACAAAAATTGAAGAGAATCCGAATAAGAAGGTGAAGAGCGAACCTCGTCTTTCAACATGTGAAGCAAGGTGGTTTTACCGGCATTATCCAGCCCCAGAAACAAGATCTTAGCTTCTTTCTGCCATAACCCTAACGAAGCCAGTACGCTATAGAACCAATCTACCAAGAACATGACTTCTCGATCCTCCAACCACACAATTCTATGAACAACAGAGAGAGATGGGTCAAGTTTCTAACTTGGCTTCCAAGACGAGTAAAGAGACAAAACGGCAAGCAGTGTGGATTCTTCTGATATCACAAACGGACCCACAACGATGCCCGCTGCATTAAACTATCCACTAAGCCCAATTATAGAGGATCTAGTAAGCCCAGTTAGAGATCCAAATGGCTTTTTTTAGTCCAATATATACAATTATCTTTTGGGATCCATATATAGATTATGGCTATTGTAACGACAATTATTACTTCTTCTTTTTTTGTTAAAGGGTTTCTTTTCCAATTTTTTTCATTTATAAGGTATATAAATTTAAATTACAACCCATTAATAGCCCAGTTAGGAGATAGTTTGCTTAAAATAAGTTACAAAAAACCGTTGAGCCGGTGGGGAAACCATACCAATTAAACCGGGAAAAACCAAAGAACAATCCTAATCGATCTCTCTTCCAACCTGCTAGACTCCCACATCAGTTTGTTAGAATCCCATATCAAATAATAGAGTATCACTAATATATAAGAAATATAGAATAATTTATTCATTGGCTAATCTATTTATTGACAACGTGATTTTGAGTTGAAAATTCATAGAACTTAACATGATATTATAGTCTCGTTTGTTGATCCAAATATGAGTGATCCAAGAAAAACTTATTACAGGTTCGAAAATAAAATTTGGTTTGAGATAGAACAATAAGAGTCATTATCTCGAAAAAACGTGTTAAAATTTTACATCAGATATATTAAGAGACTATTACTAATCTATAAAAAATATAGATGAATACATTTATTGCCAATTTGTTTTGAATTAAAAGTATATAAAACTTAACACAATTCTTATTTCTCCAGTATGTTCGAGCAGCCGCCGCGACGTAGAACCTAGACCAAAACCACACTTGAGCACGCCGGAAGAACAGTTTTTCGCCTGTGGACCAACGCCATCCCATCACACCGTCTTTGTTGTTATTTTTGAAAAATCAGAACGAGCTCGAATCGATTCCATTTGAAATTCCGAATAATGTTTTTTGGTTAAAATCAAAAAATCCCATCAAATTAACAGAGGTTGTCAGATCTCGTCAATCCAGTCAGAGACGGATCTAAACCACCAAAGTAGTTTAGCCAACACATTTGAGAGAGAGCCACCGTCCTCAAACACCGCCGTGAACCCCCACCGACTGCACACCGTATTGCCTGATTTCCACCGTGGAAGATCCAAAAATTCCAAACCTAGTCCGATGAGGTCTTTGCCTATAAGCCACCGTCCTCAAACAGTTCAAACCGACGAAGAAAGCCTAGACCACCATGAAGCTCTAGATCCTTCCACCTCGAACGTGAAATCCACGTGCACGCAACTCGAGAACCTTTTCTTTTCAGTTATTACTTCTTAGTGACGCATTTAATCAAAACTCAATTGATATCTCTTCATACTTTCTTACCAATTTTTTTGTACCGGCAGTATTTATCTCAGTTTAAAGTGAACAACAAAATTTATGTGCATAATGACATTTGCAAGAATCTACCAGAAAATGATTAGTCGGCGAATCTTGAAGTATTTTATTTTTTTAGATGTTTCCTTTTAGTAATTGAAAATCCAACGTAGAAAGATAAGATCGGCAAAAGAAAAAATAAGATAAGCACAAATGTCAGCGTCAATTGTACCAAATAAAAGAAGCTAATAATTATGTAATGTAATAATCATAATAACTAGTATTGTAATAAATGAAATAATCGTCTATTGTCGTGATATGCTGATATTGTATATACCTGTTTGTCTTCGGTTCAAATAGAAAACATCAGAGTATGGATCATCTAATCCAAATTAGAAATTTGACCTTAATTTTTTTAAAATATGTGTTTGGTTAAAATAATGATAATAGAACGTCCTATCTAATGGTATGTTCATTTGGGTTTATGGGTCTCACTCTTAAAAATTCAGGAACATTATTTATTAATAACAGGTTAACAAAACAAAAATTAGCAAATGCGCCAAAAAGAAAAAAAAACAGACATATATTTTGGTATGCTTATTGAAAGTGGGACGCAAGAGTTTAAATTTCTGGCGTACTCAGCTGCTGACCAGGCGACCGTTGATAAAGCCATAATAGAATTCGTGAGCATTAAGGCTTCATATCCAAAATTCGTTCGGATTTCAATTTTGGTACTATTGTATTGTGTGATATAAGTTACATCTATAGTCAGATATATTTCCTCATAAATAGAAATAGTCACTAGTCTGGCTGCCTTGATATATCAGGTTACCTAAACAAACTTAGTCACATTTCAGAAAAAAACTAACAAACAAACTTACTTAGCTCAATCGGCTTTAATTTTCAGTTTGTTACATATTTAATCCTTTTATGTCAGAATATTATCACTTTCCTTTTGTTGGATGGTTTGTTTGTCCTCCTGTTCAGTTTTGGTTGTTGCCTATTTATGAGCTTGCTTCTTATTTTATTTTTTTCGTGTTATTGCTATAATTAATTAGTGAGAATTCTAGTTGACAAAATAATTTCCACGGCCAGAATGTATAAAATCGACAATCCAAGA
Source organism: Cardamine chenopodiifolia (assembly GCA_963922655.1). NCBI lineage: Eukaryota > Viridiplantae > Streptophyta > Magnoliopsida > Brassicales > Brassicaceae > Cardamine > Cardamine chenopodiifolia. Next base: position 14,393,511 of record OZ000482.1, on the reverse strand, counting down.
CGATATTGAAATTTGATGGCATTTTTTTGTGATGGATGTATTTACTTTGTTGCTGAATCAGTCAATTCTATAGTTTGACATAAATTAATCCAAATATAAATGCAATACTAAAAAAGGGGCAAGAAAAAAGTTTTAATGAAGTGAACGGTAACCTAATGTATTACTCTACATTTAATTGAGTTTTAGATCAAAGACAGCAGTTGATTTGAAGACTCATTCACAGTTGTTGCATTGTATTTGAATATAATTTTTTTTTAAATTACTAAAAGGTTCTGAGTCAAAACCCGTAATATTCTAAACCCGAAACTATATCGTGTAATATTAGTTTAGAATCTAATTTTTATGTAACTAATAATTATGTATTTGTTTATTTTTAAATCAAGTTCTTCAGCATATTTATACGTGTTCATTTGGGTTTCATATTTTTACTCTTTTTTCAAGAAAAATTGAAAGTGAATCATAATAGTTTCGTACTGTTTTGAAGTTAGTCTAGATTCGGTATTCAATCAAACCTTTTATTTTTTAGAAGTATTCGATCAAGCATACCGTCAAGATCATTAAAAAAATGAATTTAAAGTTAGTGTTAAGGAATGTCAAACAAATATACTGAATGGAGTAAAACGTGTATTTAAAATACACAATTAAGATACATTAAAACACTATCCATATATGAAACACTTTAAAATGATCAATCCAACAACATTATCTAAGCCACAAGTATTATAGTTAATTTACTACAAATAGTTGGTTTAAACTCCTTTTATTTATTTGAAATTAGTATATCTCTTATTAATTCGTCTGTCATAATTTATTTGTAGACTGAATCATCCCTCATTATTTATTTGTTTGAGATACTTACGCTTTGTAAACCAAGTAGATTGTAATGTGTAATGTCAAGTTAAGTAATTATTTTTATAAAAAAGTTAAGTTATTATAAAATGATGTAATGGATTAAACAAAATGATATGCTCTCTTTTTTCCTTACAAAATGAAAAATAAAACACATGTTAATAGCTAGGGAAAATAATTTATTGGAATTTGAATAAAAGATACATAAGTAAGGGTAAAACTGGGACTTCATATACATTTTGATTGAGAAAGTTGTGTATAAAGTTGCAGACTCTCTTGTCATAAGCTCTTCTTCAGAAGATAACAAAAACAGAGCAAAGCTTTTCAAAAAAAAAAAAAAACAGCGGCAAGAATAACTTTCCAGAAAATTCAAAATCATCGAAGACTCAACAAAGCGAGAGAAATGGGAGATGTGGTTTTGTTCATCGAAGAAACGAATTCGAAACTGAGAATCTCGCGTTGCAGAATCTGTCACGAAGAAGAGGATGAAAGTTTCTTCGAAGTTCCTTGTGCTTGTTCAGGAACTGTTAAGGTAAAATACCAAAATAAAAAACTTATTATATGAATTTTAATTCTCTTTGTTTCGATGTTCTTTTTTTTTTTGAATCAGTTCGCACACAGAGATTGTATACAACGTTGGTGCGATAAAAAAGGAAACACGACTTGTGAAATCTGTCTTCAGGTATCTTTTTGCTTCTCGATTAACCAGAATTATAAATTTATCCGATCTTTTGTTTTTGTGGTTTTGAAACGACTCGAAAAAGTTTTACAATATGTTTCGGTGAGGATTTTTTTTTTCTTTCTTTTTTAATTTTGTGATGTGCGCTTCGCTGTTTTCATACAATTTATATTTTTTGTTGTCTCCAAATTCTTATTTCTCGAATTGCTTATTGCGTCACTGTTTCAACCGTGTTGGTTTTTGTCGTCAAATAATTTTCATACTGATAATGATAAACTAGGGGAAAGTGAAATAAAATAAAATTTGATTTTCGCAATCACTTGTGAACTTTCTAAATTCACTATATTAAAAAAAAGTTGGAAACCAAAAAAGATAATTGGGGTTCATTTATTATTTTTTCTTAGAGACCCAATAAAATTAGCAAAACTAAGTTTGTTTTTAATAAAGTGAGTTATAATTATAATGACAAAACAATTAATGGAGATTATGAAACTAATAATCATGCAGGTGTATAGAAATGGATATACAGCAGTTTCAAAACAATCTAAAATGATAGAAGAAGAAGTCACAATCAGGTAAAAATAATTGACGTGGTTTCCTGATTCTTTCCTTGTTTACGCGTTGGGAGATAGCTTGCAAATAGTTAATTACTCATATTCTACAAATAATAATGTTTTTAACTTTAATGGAACAGAGAAAATGGACGAAGAAGAAGTAGAAGATTAGTGTCTATAGTAGAATCCGATTTTTATCAGTGTAATTCTGTTGCTCATAGAGGAGCTTCGTTTTGCAGATCATTAACTTTTACTGTAAGTTGTCTCTCTTGTTCATTTCTTTTTTTTTTTTAAACAAATGATTAGAGATGGGGAAAAGTCCATAGTTTAGGGGGATGGCAACCACTACTTTCTGTTCATAGCTTTTTGGCCAAATCTATTTCGTAGTTATGTGGCAAAGCCTATAAATGTGAATTTTTTTGGTGAGAACTCTTCAACTTATTTAAAAAGAAATGTACATGTTACCGTTATAAAATTTTTGCCACGATTTTATAATCTTAGTCTTTTACCCTTTGCCTCTTAGGTTTAGGCATAATTATCCTGATTTGTCGAATGATTGAATTCGAATCCGAATATTAAAATATTTTGTAATGTATATCTGCGGATATCTATATCCGGCTAAATTTTTTTTTTTTATTGGATATCCGTTTTCTTCTCGGATATCTGGTAATTTTTTTTCCCAAATACATATACGAATAGCAAAATTACAGATACCACAAATACAAATACAGATCCGGATATCTTCAAAAACCCCAAATATTCAAATTTGTAACATTTCTAGTATCAAGTATTATGCTATTTCTGCTCCATTGTTTTTAATGTGGTCTATTTTTTGAGTTAATGGCAAATTTGGGGGGGGGGGGGGGGGGTGGGGGTTAATAAGTTTATTTAATGGTTGGAATGTTGTTGCAAAAGAAAGGGATAAAAGAAAAACACATAGGTTGGGTAAGTTGGTTGGCCAAGAATTTGAGTTTTAGCCTTTTTTACAATATACAAACCTAGTTTCACCGCTCCTACCAAAATATTTTCTTAACAAATTGATTTTAAAAAAATTATACTCCTACAAAAATTTATTCTTAAGCTATTATATGTTTTATGTATGATATTTATATTAATTACGTAAAGACAAATTCGTTGTTTTATATCAAATTTACGTTAAAAAGATAAATAGCTCAAAGGAGTAGTTTTTGTTTTGTTTTGGGTAACTTGGATTTTTTGAGTCGAATCATAGACTAGTTCCCTGAAAAGAAATCCTTGAGTTGCCAAATTAGTATGATTTTGGAGGCTTAGTAAAAGGAAACCATAACGTAAACCATATTTATACCTCAGACTAATGTTACTATTTGAAATATCTGTTAGAATTAATGCATACATTATTTTTACAGCTTTCTGTGTTTTTGCTGATGAAACATACATTTGATGTGATTTATGAAACCGAAGAGTATCCATTCTCAGTGTTTACGGTAAATGCTCTTCCTTTTAAACACCAATCATTAGAATACAAAAAAATACCTTAAAAATATTTTTGTTTTGTTTCAGTCGTATTTTTATATATCTGAAATAAGAATTGAATGGATGAATATGAACGCAGGTACTAACATTAAAGGCCATTGGGATTTTATTGCCAATGTTTTTTATAATTCGGACAATCGCAACTATTCAGAAAGCTCTCCGTCGTCACCAATGTCCTGTAAGTTCCCTAGTTTATTTAATTTCCAAAAATTTATATACATAGATAAATAAGTATGTATGTTTGATCATATATTTCCAAATAAAGTGCATGTGAGAAGTGAATATTTAACATTCACACATGTGAAAATATTTGTGATCATGGGAAAAATCTTAAGAAACCAATTTTGGCTTTGATATCATCACGAAGTCCAAAACGCTATATCATTTAATGCCAAAATGTGAAATTTCAACTTTCTCTCTATATTTGTTGACTTTTGGTGATGTTTGACTTTTGAAAAATAGGAATCTGAAGATGATACGTTGAGCTCTTCTGACGACGATGAATTGGAAGAGGAGCAACAGCATCATTTGGCTTAAACCCGCAAATTAGCTAATTTCTTCCTTTTTTCGTCTTTCTAATTCATTAATTTTACGGAAAGGCATCTACTCGTTGCTCATGGTCATTTCAAAGTAAAATAAACACACGTAAATTTACATAAGAAAATTCACTTTTTAATTCGCGTTTGATTATTTTCCATATTATCAAATTGGTAATCTGTTTTTATAAATTCTAATAAAAATATAATCAACCCTGCTTAAGAAATAGAATCTGCCAATCCTACTCAACAATATATTCACAAAATTGAGCGATCTTACTATACAAGAATCTAAAAAGTTTAAAAAGAAAAAAAACCCCAAACCTGACAACACAAGATTTTGAAGCTAAAACCACACCTCAAAACTGAGTCTACTCGGAGTTTTAACTTTCCGTAGACTCTGGTTTCAGATTTTAACATGAGAAAGCTCATCCATCAAGCTTTAGTTTAAGCCTTTAAGGGTTAAAAAAAGAAGACAAAACAGAAACGTGTAGTCGTAGAGCACTAAAATCAGTTGGTTAGTCGGAGAAATGTGTTGGCCATGAGGTGTAGCTCAGACAATGAGTCCTTTGAAGTTGAGTAGTTAGGATCTGATGCAACACTTATGATGATCTGCTTTATCATTGCTGCCATCTTACGATCTGGTTTTCTATGGTTTTTACCGTATAAGGTATCGAATTCTTGGGATTTAATCATGGCTCTCTGAAGTACATAATCTGGAAGACCTATGGAGATTGAACCAAACATATATGATAAGTGAATGCTTCTGTTTAAGAGAAGAAAAGAAAAACAAACCGAGAAGTGAATTCAAAGTCTTTTACCGGCTAACCGAGCAACGTTAACTCCATAGCTTTTAGGACATGCACCAGGCGTCAATCTATAGAGAAATGTAACTTCTTCTACTCCACCAATTACTTCTCCTACTTGACATCCCATATGGCAAAGTGAGACCTATCCAAAAATATCAAGAGCAATCGGTTTTTGAAAAGTTTTCAGAATGTACACAAACAATCAGATGATTGATAGTCTCAAGTCTTTCAAACGCAGAATCTGAAGCAGACACTTTTCACAACACCTTTGGATTGGTTTGATAATCCATAGAGAGACGATGATAGTGAGTAGAGAACAATCCTCGACACTGGACCTTGTCTATGAAGTGCTCAAGTACAGATTCCCTGTAAATATAGTTAGGATCTTTCAAATAAACTGAACAATAAAAGTAAGACCCGACAACGAAATACACAAATATGATTCAACATACGCAATGGCTTGTCCATCTGATGTATCTGTTCCTCGTCCAAGCTCATCTAGCACCACCAGAGAATTCCGGGTAGCTGATGTCTGCATATAATGATATTATAGCCTTCTATCAAATGTGTTTGTTGGTATTTCGTATAGTCTAACAAAGCAAGTGACCAACACTCAGAAGAGTAATAACTGTGGTAAGTTTCACATTAATCTAAGAAAGCTTCATGTAATGAATTTTCAAACAGCATGAACATACTTACCAACATTACAGCAGTTTCTGAAAGTTCTGTTAAAAACGTACTTTGTCCTGCCATAATATGATCTTTTTGCACCCATCCGTTCCAAGTTTATGTGGTGTGATTGGTAATATGTGGTATTTTTATTTACTTTGAGTTATGGGTATATTTCATAGTTAAGGTCAAAATTTTTATCAATCATAAATTATTTAGGAGTGAATTTGAGTTAAGATGTAGTACGGATGATTTATAAATTTGAGTTATTTTCTTTGTAAAATTGTTAACTCAAAAATTAATCCAACATCATGAGAAAGAGAGGTTGAAGTTGAGTAAATATTTTGTGTTATCCTATTTTTAATCATTTAAACTTTTAAACGGTTCGTTTATTTTTGTTTGATTTTCTTTTGTTAAATCCATTTAAAATAATCTAATAATTACAACAAATATTTTGATAAGTACGATTGTAATATTTGAATGATTTGTGTAAACCATTAGTTTCCATTTGAATGGTTTAGACAAAATTGTTCATTTTGTCTTAATGTCTTAATTGTTGCTTTGATATTAAAAATGAACAAAATTATAAATTTTTATTAATGTTCATCGCCAAATACACACATCCTTAAGAATTTATTTTATGGTTGTCTTTTTTTTCTTTCTAATTATATAATGTATGTTAATATGTCCATTATTAATTTTTGTTACAACTTATACTTATACATCAATTATCTTGTTTTAACATAATATTAACTCATATTTTACTGCAAACAAACCACATAAATCTACTGTTTCTACCACATAAATTTTACTGCAAGTTACTTTAAGTTACAAAAGCTACTACAACTCAACTTTAATACTATATATTACAAATCGGAGCCATAATCTTATAAAAAAACTTTTAGCCTCCTTCTATAAATACTCCGATTTACAATTAGTTCCCACTAATTAACGAATTTGAAAAACATAAAGCGATTGAATTGAAGTGAGAATGTGAGAAAAGCACACAATGGAAACAGCTCAAGGTATTTGGTCTCACATATACATTATCTCTGTTTACAACACATCTTCGTCGTCTTTATATAGTTTAAGCCAATATTGGTTGGTTCGTTCTTTCAAATTCAAGGTTTTATTCTATTGCACAAGAGATTCCATCTCAAAAATCTAAAGAGGTATAAATTGCTTTCATTATAAGATCATTCTCTTAGTTTATTTCGTCGCAATAATCTCTCAGAAATCCACCTACGTTTCCCTTTTTGGGATAAATATATGAATCGTTTCGTTAAGGCTCAACAACAACTACTTCGTCACACTGGTTGATTTTAATTACCTTTGTAGTTTGTATATTGATGTGTTAAGGTTCCTGTCCATTATTGTTATTAAGGCTGAAGCATGTATAGTATGGACTCTTAAGATATAAAGGTTTAAAATTATAAGCAAGCTATGTGATTTTAAGGTCATGTGTTCCAGTTTTATATTTATCTGTTATGAATCATGATTGGTTTGATAAATGATAGGTGTTATAATTCCTCATATGGCGTTTGAATTTGTTGGAGCGAGAGGAGATGACAAGGAAAGATACTTTGTTTGAATCTTTTTTCGTCTTTTTTTTTGCTTATAAATGATACAGAACTTATTTATTTTTTCTGTCTTTCTTTGTTTCGTTTCAATTTTGAATAATTTTGGTTTGTTTGTATCAAATATTAGATTCTAACTGTCGGTTTCAGATTGTAATGTAAGAAATTGCAATGGTATGAGCTTACTGACAAATCAAACCAAACTAAACTATATTGCCCAAATTTGGTATGCTGAATACTACTTTGAGTTTGAATAAAAATATTAGTTTTTTAATAATAATTTTTTTAGATTATTTTATAATTATTTCACAAGTTCCAAACATAAAATAAAATTGGTACAAAAACATGGGCAGGTAATCACCTAGTAATAATAAGATAAGATAGACACCAAGTCACCTCTAAAAAAATCCAAGAATTATACAAAAAGTAATTTATGTTTCGCAATCCTTAAGCAGATTAAAGATCGCTACTACTGTCTCTACTGAAGTTAATAAATGAATAGAAAATAAAGAAGCACACATAACAAGACATACTTTGATGCAAATTTTGTGGTGTTACTGATTTGTTTTAGTAAAAAATAAGAGAAGAGGAATTCAGATAAAACGGATGTCAAAGGTGTTGGGATCAATCTGCCAAACATTCAAATCTGCATATTCCTCTAAACAATCCTTTAGCTGAGCTTCACTGTATCCCTGTTTACACACCCAAATCACTCTTGTCTCAGTGATCATCATCCATATGAATGAGAAGAAGATGAAGATGAAGTAACTAACCTTTCTGGAGATCCAGTTAAGAGCATTTGCATAGCTCACATGGGTCTTGTTGGATCTTGCAGCTTCGTCTCTTAGATTGAATATGTGTCTGATATTGCATCCAGTCCTGCTTTTTCTCGATCATCCGCATACAATGATCTTTTCGACATCTGCATTAGTCTTAGCGCTTCATCAACATCGCTTTGCGCCACTGTTTCTGAGAATCTCAACCTTGCTAGTGCCTAATTAAAAAAAAAGACAAAACGCAAATCATTTACTCAAATTGTGCCACAACTAAATCCAACCCTAGTTCCCTTACTTCAAGTCTTTTATTTTTTATAAATAAAATTCTACTTACAGCAGATATGCGCAGAATGCTGAGCAGTGTTCTCACTGTTGTGTAAGAATGAGGAGTATTTGATTTCGCTTCTTCTTGCCTGATGCTGGAATAAGCTGTTGTGATATATTCCTCTAACTCTGCTGGAACGTATGGTGATAATCTCCTCGCAGCTGAAATGTATGCACTAGAAAACCAGATATGCTCATGTTAGAGCCTGTGACTCTTCAGAATAAGAAATTATATGAAATAAGTTATTTAACTTACCGAAGAATATTGGGTTCCAGCGGCTCGAAGCCAAGCGCAGGAGATTCTTTTGTCTGATGCACGTGAAGCACATGCTTAGCCAATTCAAGGTCACTGTCCATATCAGCTCGATCTAAGATCAACCACAGAAGATCGAATCTTGAAAGAAGAGCTGGTGGAAGATTTATGTTTTCAGCTGGAGTTCTTCGCAAATCATATCGTCCCCTTCATAAAACACAATGATACATAGTTCAATAACCAATAGCAATGGTCCCACACCTTTCATAAGTTTTTTTTTTCTTTTTAATTCATAATATCATAAAAGGTAAATTACCAGGCTGGATTGGCTGCAGCAAGAACAGCTGTTCTAGCATTCAAAGACGTGGTAAACCAAAGCGAAATATCATTGTCTCTCACCAGTGCTCCTCCTTCTAAAACCATCTCATTTGTTACTTGATCTCTCATAACAGCAGCGGTTAGACCAACTCCACTGCTACCTTTGCCTGTCGTGTAGATTCCCCTTGGAGCAACATTTATAATGTGCTTGAGAAGCTGACTTTTGGCAACTCCAGGATCACCCATCAGACATATATGCACATCTCCTCTAATCTGCATTCTGCAAACATAATTCATGAATGTATTCACAAATAAAATATGTTCCAATCAAGTGCAGTGTGCTCTTTAATGGCTGAAAATCTGTACCCAAGATGTAAATCATAAAGCTCCAAACGAAGACTATGGACACTAAAAGTGGATGGAAAGAGGTAAATCGATATAGTTGGAGATGAACTAAACTAAACAACTGCTTTCTAATCAGAGTATAGGCTTTATCATAAAACATAGCAACATTAAGGAAATATTGCAAGATAAGATTAGAGAACAGGAGAGTTCACCTTCATCCCATCCTTTAACTGCCTGTGCGGAGCACCCACAAGAAGGAGAAGCAAAGCTTTTTTAATATCTTCATGTCCATAAATCTCAGGGGCCAGGGATCGCGACAGCTTATTGTAAATGTCACCGTCCTCAGCCAAACGTGCAATCTGTTCTTCCTCATCCTTCTGAAATTCATATCTGTAGACCATAATAAAAGGTTAAGATGCTTTCTGATATTGTGCACACACCAAAGCTGCTTTATAACTTAAGCAAATGGCAAAAACATCGAATTGGTTACTAAATCAGATATTTCTTAAGTGTTAAGGTGTAGCAACGGCTTACTCCTCGTATTTCTTCTTGAAATGAGTTACAGCCGTTGCTTCCAGATAGGTGTCCGCTACTAAGCCAGCTCGAAGTGCCTTAAACCCAGTGTAAGGAATGGGAAGAAATATCCCTGAGAATTCAACAACGTCCCCAGGTGCTACCTAGAAGGGTTTACGGAAATTTATTAAAAAACTAAAAATTCTACTAAAGTAAATGACGCTGAAATCACGATATTTAGTCCCAGTATAGCAAGATGAAAAAAATTCCTCTTAAGTTTCCAATTGCTAAGCTGCACCATACAAAGCTATTCACTACGCATCTAATGAAAATTTGAGATTCCTGAAACAGTGTTCACTGTTTCGTCAGGAGCTGTTAAACCCGTTAATCTATAGTATTCAGTTCATTCGAAGACTGCTCAACATATGGTTTTAAATTGAACAGTAACTTGTCATTGGACTATTCCTAAGCAACCCCGCTACAGACTCTGAAAAGAGAACAAATAGACTCCAACAATAGCATGGGACAGAGGTCAAGAAAAGTAAACCTTTCTTGTCAATTCTCCTCTTAGATGAACAGTCATTGACCTCGGAATATGCCCTTTGGGAACCTGTTCAGTCAACTCTTGCAACTTGGCCTACAAATATTGAATTTTTCTCACTCATTAGTTTGATATCAGTGCATTCACATATATGGCACTCATCAACAAGAACAGAACCTCCTGAAACTTTAGAAACTTTGATGCTCTGAGCTGAAGAATAGGATTTCCGGATTTTCTGTTAAGGCGACAGCGGCTGGAGGGGCACTTAAACAAAGGCATGAAGACTTTAGATGTAACTTCCTGAATTAGCACGTAATAGACAGACAATCAGAACTAGTAGTTAGAGATATATAAAAAAAGAAACTAGGATCTGGCAGGCACAGATGGGTACCTGGTAAATTTCATGACCACAATCTTCGCATGTGTACACAGCAACAGCCATCAGTGGCTTGACATCCGAACAGCAGGTCACAATACCAGTTATCCTGACAAGTTGCCCAATGTGTGAAGCCTTAACCTCCCTGATTGTAGATGGCCATTCCTTTGAAGAAGCTTTAAAATAAACGTCGCTGAATCAAAATAAAATCATTAGCAAACTTTTAAGAGAAACAGTAAGTCGTCAGGTAAGTTACAAGTAGCAATCCACAAACAATGAAGATTGGCAAAAGCTAGAAAAGAGAAATCAAAGAGCGGTGTAAGCTCACTAAAATCTTTTAGTCTCAGAAGGAATTTGCTGATGAGGATCAGAAACATCTGCATTATCAGTAACATCCTCAGCTCTCTGTGTAATCATGATCATCATCTGGAAAAGCCTCAGTGGGTTCAGGTAGCAATTCGTCAATAGCAGCGAAGAAAATGGAAACATATCGGCGGGTGTTTTCAGTCACCCTTCTGAAAAACTCCTCATTGGAATCTTTATACTGCAACACCAAAGAGACGAGTGTAAGTTCACTTGCCTTTGAAACAATCCAAATAGTAACAACAAGAAAGAAAAAAAAAATTCACATTGAATAAGTCCACAAGATCCACTTGAATAGCTCGAATCTTACGATTTGAAACCTCTTGCTACATAAATCATAGAGCAGTCAAAAGGGGGGAAATAAATTCACAATACGCTAATTCCCAGTAGATTGGATCTATTGAAGAAACCAATTTCAATTTATCGAGTAAAACCCTAACTGACGGAGATTCACCAAACCCTAGAAGATAAAATTTTGGTGAACAAAATAAAAGGAAACTCACGAGAATCTCCATGTACTTAGATCCTCCATTAGCGTCGGCGAAATTCGCGAGAAATTCCTTGGCAAGCGCTGCAGGAAGAAAACGTGAAAATCAAAATCCACAGAAAAAAAAAACAAAAGGAGGAAGAACGAATCAAAATCTTTCATGGTTGATTGAAACTTGGATCTAGAGAGGAAGAGTGAGAGAAGACAAATGAATCAACCAGTGACTGCATAAATTAGCCGGTAAAGCGTTGTAGACGACGATTGAGAGTAGGCGGGAAAATTATAGAAAGAAATGGCGGGGTGAATGGACGGTCCAGATCTAATGATAACGTAGAGATCTTTGTAATGTCGATAATACCCCTGATGGAAATTAAAAAGAAAAAAAAGTGTGGCTGCTGGAATTCGAGCCCAGGTCTCCACGGCCACAACGTGGAATTCTAACCACTAAACTACAGCCACTTTGTTGTTACCATTTTTTTCTGTAATATATTTATCTGAAAGTTATATGCAAATTGCATCATCTCTTTTAAAAAAATGTGGGAATTGTGGATATATTTTCATCTTCGTCATCCTACTTACGGTGAAAACTACTCTGTGTGATTACTTCTTACACATGTCTCAAATTCATTTATATGATTCAAATTAGTGTGTTTTAAATAAAAGCTTTGATTTTGATTCGACTGTTATTAATTATTTATTTTTTTGCTTTCATCAAACTTGGTCAACAACAACATCTTTAACATCGCCTTTATCTTAGGCGAGTAATAAAATTGATGAAATGAATATCAAACGAAAGTGTGAATAATTTCAGTCTACAAAAAATCTTCACATCTTCTTCTTCTTCTTCTTTCTCCTGTAAGTCTTCTTAATTTTACCTTTTTTATCCCCAATTTCTTTCGGAATCAAAACCGAAGAATCTGTTTTTTTTTTATCCTCTCTTCAATCTACGACCATCATCACACATATCTTGTGTGTTTTGACTTTCTGTCTGAAACCAACTTTTTATTTTGTCACTTAATTTCCTTTAAAAAGAAATAAATTTCTCTTAATGTCAAGTTGTTGAAAAATAGATGAGAAACGATTTTGATTTTCCAGGTTTTAAGAAGAATAAGATTGGAATCCCTTTTTTTCTAAAATGACATTTGGGAAAAGGTATATTTCCTTCTAAAATAATAGAATATTCTGAGTAAATTCCAACGATCATGAAGATTTTGTGAAAATGGAGATCAAAACAAGAAATGCAAATCTGCATTAAGTATTTAATTTGTGTACGAAAAATAAGGTATTAAGAAAATGTCATCTTTGTTTTAATTGTTAAACTTAAATAAAAACAATTATCTAACAAACACGAATCCAGACGCAGTTATCACCAATCTCAAAGAGGAAAAACAAACATTCAATTCTCGAAACCTAACCAACTTGAATGTAAGCCACGTGAAGATGTAAAAGTATATACCTTTTTTTTCGTTTTCTCTCAGATTCTGGAATTTGAGTAAACACAAAAAGTCAACCATTACAGCAAACTCTTTAGAAGCAAAGTAGTAGAAGAGGAAAATGGCAGGAGGATCGTTTGGTCCGACAGGTGTGGCTAAGGAGAGAGCAGAACAATACCAAGGGAAAGTCACTGGTTATGTCATAATCGCTTGCCTTGTTGCAGCCATTGGTGGATCCATCTTTGGATATGACATTGGAATCTCAGGTTTCTTCTAAATTCTGAAACTTTGGTGAATCTAAATCAAATTTTGGCTGAAATGGGTTTTGTTCACAGGTGGAGTTACGTCCATGGATGAATTTCTTGAGGAGTTTTTCCACTCGGTATATGAGAAGAAGAAGCATGCTCATGAAAGTAATTACTGCAAATATGATAATCAAGGCTTAGCCGCGTTCACTTCTTCACTCTACTTGGCTGGTTTGGTTTCAACTCTGGTGGCTTCACCCATCACTAGAAACTATGGAAGGCGTGCCAGTATTGTCTGTGGTGGAATCAGCTTTCTTATTGGAGCTGCTTTGAATGCTGGAGCTGTGAACTTAGCTATGCTTCTTGCGGGACGGATCATGCTTGGTGTTGGCATTGGATTTGGAAATCAGGTTATAGACCAATCTCATCTTTTAAGATGATAAAGTTACTTCTTTAGAGATAAACCAATCTCATGTTTAATGATAACGTAGCTTGCTTTGTTTTTGTTTTCAGGCTGTTCCTTTGTATTTATCAGAAGTGGCACCAACTCATCTCCGAGGTGGTTTAAACATGATGTTTCAGTTAGCTACAACTCTTGGTATCTTCACGGCGAATATGGTCAATTTCGGTACTCAAAAGCTTAAGCCTTGGGGATGGAGACTCTCTCTTGGTTTAGCTGCTTTTCCGGCTTTGCTTATGACGCTTGGCGGGTTTTTCTTACCCGAAACACCCAACAGTTTGATCGAAAGAGGATTGATAGAGAGAGGTCGACGAGTCTTGGAGAAACTAAGAGGAACCAAAAACGTAAATGCCGAGCTTCAAGACATGGTAGATGCAAGTGAGCTTGCCAATTCAATCAAACATCCTTTCAGAAACATCCTGCAGAAACAACATAGACCTCAGCTAGTTATGGCGATTTTCATGCCTACGTTTCAGATCCTCACAGGGATAAACTCAATTCTCTTCTACGCGCCTGTTCTGTTTCAGACTATGGGATTTGGAGGAAACGCATCTCTATACTCATCAGTTTTAACAGGAGCTGTTCTTGTCCTCTCAACACTGATATCCATAGCATTAGTAGACAAATTGGGACGAAGAGCTCTTCTCATCAGTGGAGGAATACAAATGATAATCTGTCAAGTCATAGTCTCAGTGATCTTGGGAGTCAAATTTGGAGACAATCAAGAGCTATCAAAAGGTTACTCAGTCGTTGTAGTCATCTTCATTTGCCTCTTTGTTGTAGCATTTGGATGGTCATGGGGTCCTCTCGGTTGGACCATACCGAGCGAAATCTTCCCATTGGAGACTCGTTCCGCGGGACAGAGTATCACAGTTGCTGTAAATCTGCTCTTCACTTTCATCATAGCTCAAGCTTTTCTTGCTCTCCTCTGTGCATTCAAGTTTGGAATCTTCCTCTTCTTTGCTGGTTGGGTCACTGTAATGACCATCTTTGTCTATTTCCTGTTGCCTGAAACTAAAGGAGTGCCAATTGAAGAGATGACACTCTTGTGGAGTAAACATTGGTTCTGGAAAAAAGTATTACCTGCAACAAACATTGAAGCTGAGAGCAACATTGAGACGAACAGTTCTGTCTAAAAGGAAGATTAGCTTTTGTCATCATTATTGATCTTTCAAGAAACCTTATGTTATATATGTTCTAAAAGATTTTATTGCATAAAAGATATGATCATGCGACTACATCTACAAACGTCAAAATCCAAAAAGTAAAACAAAACAAAACACAAAAGCCATTAGAAAAAGAGTCACAGTGACTGTTACACCAAAAAGCTCCATTACAGAGTTCGAATTTGAGCAGCCAAATTGGCGTTGGTGATCATATTTTGCCATCTTAGTCTTCTTTGCGGTGACAAAAAAAAACAAATTGTTTCCTCTCTTTTCTCAGGATTCTTCAAAATCAGCTCTTAAAAGACAATCGAAGAGACGGTTGCAATTTTAGGGCTTTTACTTCTCAAAATCTTCCATTGGAGATCTAAACAAAGAGATTGTTCTTCTCTAAAAAACTTGGAATCGGAACAGAGCTTGGAGACGGCGAAACTGAGCAACCAGCTCCGGCGAAGATCTCCACTCCTTTAAAAGCTCTGATCTGTTTCATCACAGTCTCTGGTTCAGGTCCAAGTCTATTAGTCGACGATACAATCAGATCAACATCATTCATCTTCAAAACAGGTCGCCTTGTATCACATCGATCGTTGCAGCTATTAGTATCCTTGTTACGAAACGCGCTTAATGTCTCGCCGCGCTTGAGGATCTTGATTTGTCCTATAACAAGATTGGTATTCGCCGCCGGAGATTTCACCACTGTAGGGATTCGTTTGCGTCGGCGAGGTGTCGTCTTAGCGGCGTAAGAGTGGCGGCGAGGGCAAGAATCAGGGTTAAGGTGGGTTAGGGTTGGGTGATCGAATCGATTGTTAAGAGAATTTTGAGAAAAGAGAAGAATCGCAGAGGCCATAGCTTTAGCTTTTGAGATTAAAAGGAAGGCTCAAGGGAACATTCATGTTTATATATAATCCGAGACTTGACCGACCAAACCGACTGAGAATATTTTTTATTAAACGTAATTATTTAGGGGTTTTAATGTAATTTAACTAAGGATTAGGGGTAGTTTAATTTAGGGTTTCACGCATCTTATCCAGTGAATCGGTTTATCTTTAACCATAAGTTTGAACTTTTAATTAGTATAAAGTAAAAAAGTACTGTGTAAGGAAACGGTTTAGCACAAAAGAATTTTCGAAAATACATAATAATTTTATTGTTTTGATTTACACTACAGATAACAAGATGCAAAAAATTGTCAAAAATCATGACCCACTTTGTTTGAATTATGACAATTTTAAGAGGACACTGCTATTGTTGTTGTGCTCCTTTGATTTAGCAAGTTTAGCTTGTATAAGTTTGTCCAAGATCGGTGGTTCCAATGGTATCACATCAAGACACCTCTCCGAAGCCGCAACAATCACCTGTAAATACATATACACAACACGGTCCGAGAGTGAATGAGCAGTTGCAAAAGCTAGACACAGATTAAAAGGAAAGGAAGAACATTTAGGCGTAATCACCTCGTCGAGCAAGAAGTCAATTGCAGCTTCGTCCTCAACTGTTTCCTTCAAAGGAGCTTTCAAGAACTGAATGTCTAACTGAATCTGCTGGAACCCGCTCCGGTTAAATGTTTGGAGCCGAACATATTCTTGCAAACTTTTCAGACAGAGTTTTACTATCGTCGTAACAACGGATTCCTGTTAAGTATTTAGCATGGAAACAACGAATATATGTTGATCAGGGATGACGAGCGTGTGTTTTTGATATGACTAAAAGGGAACCTCTATATTGTTTCGTTCTTACCTGCGTAAATTCAACCTTGGTGAATATTTCTACTTTTTGCTTGAACAGTTTTGCAAGATGTGTCTCGAAAAGCTGACTACGAGCTCTTTGTGAATTTGACCGTGTCATCTTATCGTTATGGAGTGTATTGCTTCTTGATGAGGTTGTAGTGTTACTTCCGTTGCTGTCTGTTCTCTTGTGCTTACGGAAAGTGCCTTGAGGTAAAACTTGTATCACTTCTTTACCAACTTCTTTCAACTGTGAAACAGAAATCCAAAAAAATTATTAGTTATTGCATGTTCTTTAGCTATAATTTCCAGATTGAGAGGATGTCAAACCTCGTGAAGAAACATATCGACAAACATGTGAACCTCTCGTGGCTCCTTGTGCTGCAGAATATTTGAAATATTTAGAAAACAATGACTGGAAAAATGCTTCTCTAAGAAGATTAGTCACACGAAAACAGCGATACCTTAGCCCAGTTTGGTGTCTTGAACCTTTTTCTCAGTAAAACCGATACCTTCTGTGTTCTTGTGTCTATGTACTGAAATATGAAATGATTTAGTTAGTTGATGTTAAGTTTTTGTAAACGACCTCATGTTTTGGAGTTTAATTCATACATTCTGGAGAAGTTTCTCGCTGGCTGCATGGAAGACCCGGCAAAGTTCTCCAGGAATAAAAGCAGGTCCATTCTCAAAGGCTTGGGAGTTTCCACCAGAGAAGGAAGTAGATATTTCCTGAAATAGCATATGAAATTTCTCAACTCTGCTACCAATTTGGTTTACACTTTAATTATCAAACCAGTTGTAAGACTGTTTACCTCAGTAACTCTCGGGATGACCTTTTGTTCGATGAAGACAGAGAGCTGCACCAATACAAGGATGAGACCGGCAAGAATTTTGTCACTCGATTTTCCCTCTATCAAACCTCCTTCAGTATCGTTTGATGGGCTAGTTTTTCCAGAAAGTACTAGAAATTGAGTTTCAAGTGACCTGAAGAAGTCTTGAAATCCTTTCTGAATCCAACCTATGATTAATTCCTTCATCTTCACAAATATTCCAGTGCTCTCATCAAGAAGCTGACGGAAGTCCTGGAATGATAAAACAAATATACGCGTTTTTGAGCATGGAATTCATAGAGGAAATGACAGAAGTAGGAATGTGCCTGGAATATATCTGTGGTGCCTTGTAGCACCGCTTTTTTGCTAGCTTCCAGGACAACCTTCAAGACTTCCCCCTCAACTGCTTCCTTTTGGTTAATACCGTATTTCAAGAGAGTATCTGCCATGTGTAGACCTTATTATAGTCCTCATTATGGTTATAATTTTTTCAAAGACTAAAAGTTTATGAAGAAATTAATCTACTCTTTAAATTACTTAAAGGCCATGTCACAGAACTTATTGTGAATTTTTCAACCTATACACATTCTCTCTCTTTTCCCCTACTAAGAAATTCTGCATCCAGTAGAAATTAGGAAACAGCGAACCTGATATATCCTGTTGAAGATGAGAAAACATCCTCGCAACAAATTGCTTAAGAGTGACCTGGGCAGCCTGAAATGACGAGTGCTAGTAATCATATATAGTTCTACACATCATAGAAAAAAGTAGAGCCACATAAAAGAATTGAGGATCAACCTCTGCTGAAAAATCTGAGAGCGCAGCCTCAGGTAGCACCTCGTCCATATGTACTACATCTTCCCATATAATTCCTTTGTCCAACAGAAATCAGACAAGATATACGGTTATTAGACTGATTTAATCAAAGCTTTCAGAAAAGCAACATATATAAGAGACAATAGCACGAAAAAACCACTGTACTCACGAAAAATTCCAAGAAAATCTGCTGTAGAAACCCGTTTTCTTATATATAGTTCCATGCCCTCAAAGTGCCTAACAACCGTAAGTGTTAAAAGTTCTGCAGGTCAGACACAACCAAAGTCTCGGTTTATGGATCAATATATCAAAGAAAAGTGCATTACATTGCTGTTAAGGCTCTCGCGAGTTTGAAAAGTCTTTCTTCTGAGTCCGGGAATATTTCTCGATAAGCACGAATGGCCTCTGAAAATCCACGTACAGCATCCTATCAGAAAAAAGGGGCAAACATTAAAAATATTGAAAGTGCAGAAAAAGCTCGTCAAAGCGATGGCTAATGAGAAAATCCATTAAAAAGCAGCTGCTGATAGTCAAAGTACTTAATAAATACACTCAGTTTAATCATGTTTCAACTTGCAATCATCAGAAACAGAAAACATAAGGAAGTGACGTAGTCTATGTTTACCTCATGAATTTTAGCAAGACCTTGGTCACTGCTTTCCGCATCGTTAGATGAATCACTGAGCTTTGCAAGTTTAATTGCCTCCTCAGGATTTATTTGAAGACCATCAAGGGATTGTTCCAGCTTTTCCAACAGTTTGGCCTTTAAGCTATCGACCTGCAGAACGTGCAATCCAAATTTATTTCACAACAACCTTCACCAAAATTATAGATGTTTTAACAAATTAAACAGGTCAAAAATAATTGAGCTGTGAGAGAGAGAGAGAGAGCTAACGGGCACATCTAACTGCTTAAGAAGCACTGCAGCTTCTGCTCTCGCCTGTATAGATTCCGAATCTGAAAATAGCTTTATCTGTTGAACAAAACAAATTAAATTTCTCACATCAAGAATCCAAAGAAATAACAAGCACAAAAACATAAAGACCAGTTATTTGTTTATAGTTAAATAAACCAGTATGTAGACTTTTATTAATTCAGACTATTATAGACTACTAAGACCAGAAGGTATACCTGCAAGTTCTTTATGATGATTTCTATAGCTCCTTCTGAATCTCGTCTACAGTCTTGGAATGATGTATCACCATATACCTGACAGAATGAGAAATTCTTATTGTTAAGCCTATCTCCATATGTATCTTCAGAAAAAATGCCCCTATAATAAAGGGATCCTACAACAAATAGGAAAGTGATCTGAGGACAGATATAAACCTTGAGAATTGGCATCGCTCCAGTATAGAACCTGACAGCATCGCCATAGGCTTCTGACTTGATGCATTTGTGGAGTCTTGCAGGTAAATCATAGATAAACTGCTCTTTTTAACAAAATATAAGTTTTGAGTAAATTCACAATAGCAAGCAGTATACTACTGTTATGGTGATCAGGAGATGACATAGCATAAAATATAAAATGAGCTACCAACAATGACTATTTACATACCTGAACTTTACGAAGAAGATTACGTGTCCGGTGCAGTTTCTCTATATGCTCTCTTTTTTCGAAAAGAGAAGTGTTGACCCCATCACTCCTTGATTGCACTGACATAATCTGCAGAAGTCAGTAGGGATACCATACTATGAGTTAGAAGTTCATATCGAAAACCCAAAACTACATGTTATCCAATTCGTTCAAAACACCTTCTGAAGAAGCTGGTCCATATTGCCTTCCATCCCAAAAATATTACTCTTCATCCTACCAGGTAAGGAAATAACATTCTGAATTTAGTATCTACATACTCCTGAGCAGTGTAATCAATCATACCGACAAAAGGTGTTGAAGATGTTTTAAGAGAATCACACACTTAACACCTGAAACGATCCAAGGGTTGTTACGAGTACCTTTTTATGGTATCTGTTGCACTGATAAACTTGTTGTAATTTTCATAGACTAGCATTTGCAAGTCTGTGTCGAGATTTTTAATCTCGGCAGCCATTTGAACATGTCGTTGCAGAAGCACCTCCAGATTCGACTTTTTAATCTGCAAAAGCCAGTAAAACAACCAGATTGTTGAATATTTCTCAATCAGATCGCTCACACTACTGTTACAAGAGAAACCTCATAAACCCAATCGAGTCAGGAACTATCAATACCATTGCAGGAAAATCATTAATAGGAACAACTAAAAATTTCCAGCTTAGAAATAAACAACAGCGACGACACATTGATCAAGAGTCATCTACAAGCACCTTGCACTGTAAACTTCATCCAAAGTGTACAATTCAAAACTAGCCAACTATTTTTCAGGCTCCAGAAGATACTATTCGGATCTGAAACTATCCTACCTTTCTAACTAACCACTGACACCGAGATCAAGGAGCCAAATCTAACTTCAGTGAATCGAAATACTCAATAATTGATACAATTTACAAGCTACAGACGCTTTTGATGGCGATTCACGAATATTCAGCCAAGAAAAGAGGAAAAAACGAAGACTAACCATGAGATCCATGTACTGATCAGCATCGAAGGAAGTGCTGTTGATGTTATCGAAAGAGGCGTTGATCGAGGAACCACTCGTAGAGATGGAAGGATCCGGAGCGTAGAAGCTCGACAATAGATCTCTCATTCTCTTCGCCTTTTCGTCCATCGGAACCGCTTCCGTAGCCATTTTTTTCTTCGGCGACGAAAATTTTTGTTACCGGAAGCTAAAATTTCACCTTCGGCAGATTCGAAATGTGAACTGAAATGCAAAGAAAGTGGATCCGACTAATTAATTGATGATGAATTCGGTCGGTATAGTTCATACATGAGGAGAGAGGCGTTGGATGTGGACGATGGTGGTCACCTACAAAGTGAACTGAGACGTATCCGATTCGAACCACGTCTAGGTTGGTCCAAGATATGTTTATAACCGGAAACCGGTTAATGGTTGGTCCGGGATTAGCAAGCTCTTTCTTGTAGTGATCAAGTTTTTAGCTTTTAGTTATTAACAAAAAAGTTGAAAAATCATAAATCAATTAATATGCAATGTAAACCGTCCGGTCCGGTTAAGTTATTGTAACTCTTTTATCAAGCACACAACAATCTAAAATCTTCCAAATAAATAAGATAAACCGATCAGTCGTCTGGGAGTGGGTCATCTTAAGGAATTGAGATTGTATGTTTGGCATTGTCTTAGATTAGAGCTTCCATCTCCAACTTCTCCTGTGACACCTCCGGCTCAGTGGTTTAATAATAACTCAAAACCTCAATGAGATTGGTGCTTTCTGGCTCTAGGATGAGTAATCGCTGAATCATCTTTCTTGGAGCCTTCAGGTTTACGAGCCCAAGCTGGTGCTTCGTCTGGTCCATATCTGTAGTCATAGAAAAGCTCTTCACTCGCTTCTATTCGTTCGTTTGCAAAAATTCCTACCCTGTGATCTCCTGCCACAAACATCACCTACAACACAAAAACAAGACCCTTATGTTTTCTTGTGTACATTATAAAACTCTTTCCACATCAAGAGAGATGATCCCAAGGTTATTATTACTAAATACCGGATATCGGTTTTGCAAATTTGTTACTGCAATTATCATCATCTTTGAAAAAGGGATTGATTAAATCTAGCATATCATGTACACACGTTATTTTACACTACACTTATAAAAAGATTGTAGAGACAAGTATCTTTTGATCATAATCTACAAAGCTAGATTTGATCATTCGTTTTCCATAATGTTAGTCACACTTAGTTTTCTACAGAATGCTAAAAAAAAAATTTCGTCCCTTTATTGCTGATACACGCAACCCTAGTACACATTCGAGATGGAACTTCTGATTAATTTGAGTGACTAGAGGCAAGAGAGAACGTATAATTACTAAAAAGATCATGCGGTTTTGTAATACCAAAACTGATATGAGAGAGAAGCTTTTAGTACCTTAGCATAGCAATTGGGTTTTGATGAATGACTAGCAAATTTCAGCTTGTCTCCTTTGCGTAGAGCATCAAGAACGTACTGCAAATATTAAAAACTTATTTTTAGATATGACATTCAAGAGGAAAACATCAGAAAGAGGGTGAGATATTAAGTCACATGATCATTCAAGTCAAAGAAGAAGGACGAATTTGCCCGGTCATATATTTTCCCACGCTTATCCGCCTCACGGTGTGAGATTAATTCGCCAGTGTATTCTCCGAGATACTCATTTTTTGCTGACCGAGTTCTGATGATCATATGAGGATCAGATTACTTAGTGGTTGATACAGATAGAGAGAAGAGCTATGAAAATTGTAGTTAAAGAGGAAGAGATTCACATGCTTACCTTTAGAAAAGCACCCCATCCAGCAACATCAGACTTTCCCAAGAGGTTCTGGTTCTTCTTCACTATCGGTGCATATTAGTGTCTCACCACCATGTTGCTCATAGTAAATTTGTCTCCGACCAACTACAGATTGATCTTCAGCATTGTTCAGAGATATATTCAGAAAGAAAAACAACATGTAATAACAAAAATGTATTTGGGGGATCTAGTCTAATTGTTTCGGATAGCATGCTCCAAAACACAAAATGAGAATTAAAACAATATTGCTGTGCAAGACAGAAAATCAAAAATTAAGACGAAAGGATAGAAGAGAAGAGAGTCATGATCTATTGCAGTTCTGATCCGAAGCTGTGGGAACCATGCGAATACGAAGAAAATCAGATATTATTTCTATTATAAAAAAAAAAACGAGGAGACTGAAAAGTAAATCAGTAAACGAGGAGTCGCAATCATCTGTCACCATGGATGACTCCTCGAGCTTTTCGCTTCTCTTCCACTCGAACTCTCTGCTTTTTTCCGCAACCGTAGTTAACAAGGACCAAGGGGAGAGATGCATTAACAAGTAAAGCTACACGTTTTTATAACCACTACTTACACGTGTGCATATCTTCAATTTATATTTTAAAATCTGATGATTATGATAACTAATATTTTATTAATTACGGATGAAACATGTGTATGTACAAACATTTTATCCTCCGGAAAAGGAGAACACAACAATCCAAACAGCTGTCTGATAATGTCCCACCCAGACTCGAAGCTTCTCTGCTCGAATTTTTTTAACCTTAAATGGGAGAAAGAAACAAAATAAAAATAAAATACGGGAGATTAAGAAGAAGGTCATTTGTTGTATCATCGGCCTTCCTGAAGATCTTCAGAGAAAAAGTTGTTCGTGTATATTTTCATGATCAAAGGCACTTAAACCAGAATAAGGACCAGAAGAGAACATAGATGAGGTTACTTCTGACTCAAACGTAGCTGATGATTGTCTCCCATTAGGATGAGCTTTATTAGCCGTGTTTAAAACCGCATCTTGATACTCAACCACCCGTTGAACCATTTTAAGTGACTGAACCACTTCACCCATCGTTGGTCTCTGGCTAGCTTCAGGTGCAACACAAGCTGCAGCGATTGTGCACACTCTCATGTAATCTTCTTTTGGGTATTTTCCTTCCAGTCTTGAGTCCACTAGTTCTTCTAATCGGTTTTTGTCTCTTAGAATTGGCCTTGTCTGCATCCAATATCACAATTTTACATTTAAGACTTTTAAATTATAAGTTTTGGACAATGCAGAAGATCTGGAAGACGACAAGGACTTTTTTTACTTACCCAAATAACGACGTTCTCTTGGCCTGAAGGTTGTGACATGTCCACAGGTTTTCTACCAGTTAACAACTCGAGAAGGACCACCCCGTAACTATAAACATCACTCTTGACAAGTAGGTGTCCCGTCATTGCATATTCAGGCGCTACATACCTGAAAATGGATTCCGGATTCAATAAGCGACTCAGAATTTTAAAGTTGTATACGATTATTTTTAAGAGAGATAAGCAACTCACCTAAATGTGCCCATAACACGGGTAGATAAGTGATTACCCCTGCCTTCAGGTGCTTGTTTGGCTAGGCCAAAATCTGCAACTTTGGCGTTGAAATTGTTCTCAAGGAGTATGTTAGAAGCCTTAAAATCTCTGTGTATAACCGATGGTTGCGAGTCTTCATGAAGGTATGCAAGCCCTCTTGCAGCATCAAGTGCAATCTTCATTCTGGTGTCCCAATCAAGGGGACAGTTCAACCGAAGAGGCCCTGGAGCATAAAAATCAACTTAAATAAATCACCCTTGTAGATATATTTCTTGTAAATAAAGAGGCCGTGTACAATAACGACTTTTGGTAATGTCAGATCATAAAGTAGGCAGCAAGGGAAGTGAAGAGTATATACTACCATGGAGCCAAGCCTCGAGGCTGCCATTTGGAACAAGCTCATAAAATAGAAGGTGCTGAGAAGAATCTCGACTGCTATAGTAACCCACAAGTTTCACAAGATTACGATGATGAAGACGACTTAGCATATCAATCTCCACCTGGAATTCTTTATCACCTTGTGGTCCTCCACTTGTTAGCTTCTTAATTGCTACAGCAGTACCATCGTCTAAGATGCCTCTGTAAACCTTGCCAAACCCACCTTCCCCTAGAATGCTAGCAGATTCAAAATTGCTAGTTGCCTCCTTCAGTTCTTCATATGACAGAAACCGTGTACTTGCTGGGTGAGGAAGAGATCCCCCCACTGAACCAGCTTCCGGATTCCTCGGTTTTACTGAAAAAAGGAAGATGCGATCCAGTTTTATTAAGAACAAGAACTTAACATTAATTTTCACGATTTAGGAAAGTAACATAAATCACACTGGCAATGTCGACAACAATCATCATCGATGTATCCCCATTCTTCGCAATCCTTTTGTTGGATTCCTAAGGTCTGATGGCTTTAATGTAAGGCCAAAAAATAGATCCAGAGTTGATAAGTAAAGACACAATAGAAAACTTGATATTTTCCCCACAACTATGCTAACTTTCTAATGTGAGGTTGTATCTTCTGACATGATTCATGTATTCCGAACTGAAATTGTCTAACATAAACCTTGTTATGAGAAGAGGTACATACCAACTTCTTTGTGAGGATCAGGAGCTTTCTCTTCTCGGAGTGCACAGGAACAAATAATAAGCAACAGAAATTATAGTAATGATAAGCACACCAGCGGCTACAGCAAAGATAAGAATAAGATTGAGGTGCCTCTTTTTTCCGGGAGAATTTACTGACGTAGTTGCTGAGGATCCTTGTGATGGTGCTTTGTGAGGTAAAGATACCACTATAGGTGCTGCAAATAGATTAAGACCTATCTTAATGCAAATGTAAGGAATCATGGTGATATAATCTGAAAGAAGCATTGAATTCGGAGATGCTACTGGTTATGCTGTTAACAGAGAAACTATATCAGTTTACTTGATGAAACTTTGACGACAGATGTGAACTCAAATGTGTAGGATTGAGGAGCCAGCTGAATTATTGCCCTGATAGAATTTAAGTAAAGTACTTTACCTTGAGAAGGTGCAGGGGCCTCAAACCAAGTAAGGCTTAGAAGTTTGTAATCTCCCACCAAAGTAGGGCTAAACTGAATCTTGTGGCTGATAAGGGAAGAGTTTATTGCTGATGCCTGACTTGCTGAAAAACTAATTCCAGAATGAGGTGTGATATCCATTGAAATGTTCATCCTTGATAAGCTTAGCACATAGAAGTTGCTCAGCTCGATTTGGTGAGGTAGGAGACCAAGCTGGGAAGCAAATTCGTTCAGGAACACATTCCAGCTAGGAGTTTCTGAAACATTCAAGAGAAGGATGTCCAGCTTTATAGGATACACGCAGTGGCAACCGATACTTCCTCGTTTCAGCACCGTATCTGGTTTGCAACAGTCTTCAAGAACAAGAAGTAAACACCATGAGTATTGAACTTGCGTGTTACTGCTAGACTAATGCCAAATCATAATGGGAAATAAAAGGGAACTGAAGTTAAATTATTCTTAAAAGGGATAATGTTGATTTAATTATGAGATAGAATAACAGACTTACTTGAAATGGAAGGGGACAAAGGCGGCTGAGTTAAGTCATCAGGAAGTGCACCATTACTAGATTGTGCTGGAGCAATATCAACCAAGCCAGCTCCAGGAGAGTGAGCATTCCTTTTCATGGAAGGTTTGGAAACAGGTGAGCTGGTAGGGGGATGAACAGAAGCGACCAATCGACTATAGCGGGGAGGACGCTGAGGTGCGAAATACTTTTTGTGAAACCGCGGAAATTCAGCTGGTAAGGGCAGATCAGGGATAACTGGTGAAGTCGAAGGTGATACAGCTGGTGAAATTGGTAGACCTTCATATAGAGCATCAGCTAACGGAATACTGACGAGGAAAACCACACAAAATACACAAACCAAAGCTTTCAACGCTGTTATTAGGACACCTCTTTGAGAACCTGGGATTGATAGATAATAAGAAACAGTGAGATAGAGATAAGAAAAGAACTGAACTTAAAGCTAGTCCATGTGATGAGTAAAAACAGAAACCATTTTGGGAGTAATTATCCTATCAGATGTTAATGTTAGCAGAACAAGATATCCAAAGAATGTCTCTAAGCTACTAACCTTTTTCATGAAAAGATACAAGGGCATGGTCAAAAAATCATAATCAATCAGAATTATTTTTACTTTTTTAAACCAGTGTAATCTAAGATATGGTCCAGAGAAAAGATTTGTATAAAAACCATACTACATTGATTTTTCTTAAACGAAACTAACAAAAATCAGTGACCTAGCAGATGAAAGAAACAAAGTAAGTAGATATCAATAGGTCCCATAGGCTTAACTTCTTCTCATTTCACCATACAAGACAAAATTAGAAATCCAAAACATCAACAACTTTTTTCCTCCAATTTCATAACTCCTTAAAATAGAGATTACAAAACTTGGATGAGAGAGTATAAGAAGATAATGAATATGCGTAAATTTACCAGAAGAGCTCGCGAGTGAGAAAATCGGCATCACCGACACTTTCTCTTAGCTTTAAAACCCTAAGATCCACATAAAACTCGCCGCGAGAACAGAAACTCACAGCGGAAGACGAAATCCAAGAAGAAACGAAACGTAAAAAACCTTAAACCCGAAATACCTCTTCAGGGGGTTTTCGACGGTGGATCCGACAAGGAAAAAATAATTACCCCAATAAACAGAGCTCCGAAAACCCTAGAAAGAGAATCCGCCATCGTCACCAACGATTTTCAGCTCCAGAAAAAATTCCGTTGGCGGAGATTTCTTCGGCTTCACTACGCTTTTAGCACTGTAGAAGAAGCTCCCTTTGTCTCTCTCTCTCTTTCTCTTTTATTTTTTTATTTTTTTCTCTTTTCGGAAACTAATTATTTTTTATTCTATGTTTAATTATTCTTTTCTGATCGTTTCAGTTTCTGAATGCGCGACAAAAAGAAGAGAAGCGTGCGGCGCACACTAAAATACGCTGTTAACGGAAACGAACATTAACGGTAGCAAACAAAGGCGTCACTGTCAGTTATTTACTCAGAAACGGACTTCTCTGTTAACTTTTTTCATCCTTTAAAGGTTAAAATGAAACCAGTGTTAAATCGGAAAACTTTATGAGTTACAACGGTTCAGAAGATTTATGTTGTTACTAATACTTAACAAAGGACAGAGTTTTTTTCTCAAATGACAGAGTTGTAAATGTTTTTTTTAAAATACCGGAATCCGTAATTCACCTCGAAATCTACATGTAATGTTAATTTCGTCTCAAATTTCATTCGATTCTATAATTTCTAAGTTTTATCTAGAGTTTTTTCTATCTAAGATAACGACACTCGGTTGTAAATGGTTATTATGCTATCTATAATTTTTTTATCACCTATATAATCATCTAAACTCTTCAGTTTATGACAATCTGATATTTTAATAACAGACAGTTAAAATTATCATCATGCGGAGGAAGTCTCACACTGGTGCTCCTCGGATAAGGCATCATCATAATGCTATACCACAATAAGTTCTTATAATGCAACCTCTATTTTGGGCTCTGCACTTTTTGCTTTATGCTTTACAAGGTATCTTGCCTTACCAAATTTCTGCATCTTTGCTAGGATTGTTGGACATCAGCTCCTGGCATTGGAACAGAGTCTAAGAAAAGAACTATGTGCAACAGGTATTGATAATTACAGATATACGCTTATGTTATGTGAAACAGGTTTTGTATCTTCTGTTTTTGTACTACTCTCTATTACACACGTGTCACTTTTGTTTATGTTTGAAGTTTGTCCTCAACAATCCTTTTTCAGATACCGAGTTACTCAATGCAGTCTATGGAATGTTATCATATAATTATGGAAAGCATTAACTATATTTATGCGATGTAAGTAAATTCACACTGCTTGAATGGCGGCATTTTCTTCTACTACTCGTTTGACTTTATGACTTGAACCCAAATTTTGGATGTAGCTTCTATATATTTTATTAAAGTTTTTAGTTATAAAATGTTTTTGGCAATATATTAATTTAAGGAACTCAAGTGTTAAATTACAAAACTATGAAAACAAACCTAACATGTGGTATCCTATCCATTGCATTTACTTTGGATCGCAATCGGTATTATATGTTTAATATGTTTTTATATGTAATTTAACACCTAGTTTCTGATTAATTTGCCAATAAATTTTTTTCACTTTTGATATTCATGTTTATAAGTTAGTTTTAACTACAAAAAATTATCTTATATTTATATTTTTTATAAACTTTTAGATGATAAAAGTATTTTTTGCAATAATATACTTTAAGAAACTCAAGTGTTAGTTTACATAATTGTGAAAACAAATCGAACATCTGGTATCATGTCAATTGCATCGTCTTAGGATCATTAGAGGTGTCATAGGTTTTCTCACTTTTAACACTTAGTTTCTAAATAATTTGACAATTTACATAACTGTAAAAAAAATTACTGAACAAGTGGTATCATGACCATTGCATAGTCTTAAGATAGTTAGTGGTGTCATAAGTTCAATCTGTTCTTACTGTGTTAAAATTTAACACTTAGTTTTTGAATAATTTGACAGTAAAATATTTTTCATTTTCTTATATCATGTTTATAAGTTAGTTTTATTATAAAAGAACTATATTTTATATTTTAAAAGCATTTAGTACTTTTATGAAACTCTAGTATTAAATCACAAATTGTGAAAACAAGATGAACATATGG
Organism: Cardamine chenopodiifolia; assembly: GCA_963922655.1. Classification (NCBI taxonomy): domain Eukaryota; kingdom Viridiplantae; phylum Streptophyta; class Magnoliopsida; order Brassicales; family Brassicaceae; genus Cardamine; species Cardamine chenopodiifolia. The sequence continues at coordinate 14,364,204 of OZ000482.1, read as the reverse complement.
TATCATGTCCATTGCATTGTCTTTCGATCGTTAAATACTTAAATGTATCGTAGGTACAATCAGTTTTCACCTTATTAAATTTTAACATTTAGTTTCAGAGTAATTTGACAACAACATGTTTTTAATTAGTGATTATCATGTTTATAAGTTAGTTTTAATTATAAAAGCCTATATTTATACTTTTTTTTGTAAGTTTTTAGTAATAAAAGTGTTTTTGGCAATAATATATATTAAGAAACTCTGAGTATTAAATTACGCAACTTTGAAACCAAACCAAATATGCAATAATTAATGAGTTTATTCACTATCTTTGGATTATTAGAACATGTGGAGAGGTTTTCAATAAAGTTCTCAATAATATATAAAAAGATATATATTAAAAATAAGAGAGAGAAAGGGAAATTTGTTTTCATTTCATAACCCTTAGACTATCTACAATAGTTTCAACATTCAACACCCTTCTTTTTATTCTACATCATCTTCTCTATCATTCACCTCATAATTCAACACCCATTTTTATTTTACATACTACAATATTTTTGTTTTAAAAAATTCAACACTTTACCTTACATTTTTATTAAAACATATAATTTTATTAAAACACACTTAAATTTTATTTGAAACACAGATAATTATTATGGATAGTTAAAAGAGTAATTATCAGAATTTTGAAGATTGAAAAGGTTATTATTGGGATCCATTTTGAAGAAATAAGATTTTTTTTTTGTGTCCAAATCAAATGAAGCAAGTCTTTATTTATAGAGTATAAAAAATTATAAATTTTGATATAAAAATAAAATTAAAATAATTATTACATTTTCCAATAATTAAATTTTAAAAGTACGAAGAAAAACAATAATACAAAAAAATATTATCTCTCCTCCTCTCCTCTTCTCCTCTTCTCCTCTTCTCCTCTCACAAAATGCCACGTGGCAGATACGGGTCCTTTTCTTGCAAATTCAGCATGTTGAATATTTTTAACAAAAATTAATCCGTGTATTGAACTATCAATTCAACTCACCATTGCATCCATTCAACAGTTTATTTTTTTTTTTCAATAAACTATTGTAAGTGGTCTTATAAAACCTATTTTCATATGTCACAAGTGATTGATTTTAAATTTTATTTATTATTTATTATTTATTATACCAAAACAATTAAATACTTCCTCCGTTTTTTTTAAAATGTCGTTCTAAAGTTTTATTTATGTTTTACAAAAGATGTCGTTTTATGTTTTCGATGTAATTTTTCAATCTGATTTTATAATTTACGCTTAACCCATATCAACCTTTCTTTGAATTTAATTCATAATTCATTATTAAATAGGGGCATTTGAGTATAAATTAACTTTTTCTTAATTTGTGAACAGTGTCAAAATAACACTGTTTAAGAAACATAAGGAAGAATACATTTGAGAGACTTTGAGAGTTTTAAAGGTGCCAGATGTTCAATCAGTTCTAACTTTATTGAACTTTAACATTTGAGTTTATGATTAAATTGATGATAAAATGTTTTTTTGTTTTGATTTCATGTTTATAAGTTAGTTTTAATTATTAAAAACTATATTTTATTTGTATATATATAAGTTTTTAGTAATAAAAATATTTATATCTTTAAAAGCTCGAGTGGTAAATTATAAAACTGCGAAAACAAATTGGATAACTTAATATGTTTACTTCATTTTGACACCATAAAGTAAAACCGTTAATTTCTAATTAATCGGACAATTAGAAAATTAAATTTTTGATTTTCGGAATGATTAAAGAAGTTTATACGATTCCTTTCGTAATCACTAGAATCAAATACACAACACATAATGTCGGTGCATGTACATATTCCTTTTCATAAAAAACGAAGATCTACGCCATAGGACACTCCCCGGAATTTAACTTCCGGCGGCTGGCGATTGAGCATATCTCAAGACACGGTTCATTAACATTGCTATCATCCTCCGGTGGAGCTACTCCAAATTTAAACTGTTATGATTGGTACATACACACAAGAGAGAAATCCCAACATGGTTATTAACTGGACAACCAAAATGCTAATAAAAATGGGAACATTTGAAGAACTCAACATGTTAATTTTGATTAATACCAATTGATGATAAGTGAAGTTAATCCATGACTTTATATATTTAGCTTCATCCTGGATTTTTCATGCTTATTTAGGGACCATTCTTTCGATCAGTATCCCGTTTTGGTTCCATCTTCTAACCAGTATTACTAATGAGTTAAATTAACCTACAAAGTTATATATAGTTGATTAGATAATCAATGGGGTCTCATCTTTTTTTTCCAGTGGCAGATAAGATCCTAATAGTTTAGAGTTGATATGTCTATTGTTAGAGAAGGGACAAGAAAGATGTACCTGGCAACTATAATCTTTGAAGTTTGGTTCCATCAACAAAGGAACTCCCATGTAGTCTTTAAAAAATGTCTAAAAAAACAATCCGAATTTCACATTTTCATGGATTAATCAAACAACATTACCTAAAGCTTGAAAGCTTAATCGTTCTACCGCGACTAAGTTGGACTGCAGAAGTACCTGAGTTGGTAGTTTACATGTATTGATGCATACTCCCACACATTTGCTTTCTTCTAGATACTGACATTTCTCCACGAAAACCTACTTGGATGCCAACTCATCTTTGTTATATAGAAGGAAGATAGAAAAATAACTGACAAAACGAATCATATCGAAACAGATGCTAAGTTTGGTATGATGATTACCCCGCTATCCCAAGATTCTCCATTAGGAAGATCAATGATATTTACTTTGCACGGTCCCATGAGCCATTGACAGGTAAGTACAGTAACTCTTGCTTCAATGGGAAACAAACAGAAGAAAACCGTTTAGCTCGTTGGGTTTAAATAAGTCACAGCCTTCAATGCTCAGTAAAATAATAGGAAAAACTAAAGCTTCTTTGTGCTTTCAATGTCATTTTGATAAAATTTTCATTGACATAGAGGATTGAAGATTCAACAGAACTCACCAACCATCAATGCAGCTAATTTCCCTTGTGCTATAGGAGCAATGAGAAGCTTGTAAAGCTCTAAAATGAGTGGAGGAAACAACGATGTCAATATTCTCACCTGTATCCACCAAAAACATTCAAAGCTTTCCACAAAGAACCAAAACTCAGAACTTTAGGCTAATCAATTCTGTAACTTTTCAATGAGAAATATACCGCAGCATCATTTGTCTCTGACCTAGTTCGACCTTTCAACAAGAGAAGCTTCACCAACTCAATAAGCCCAACGTAACCGGGTTTCTCTGAATCCGACCCGACTTCCTGTTACACATACTTGAACATAAACAAGATCATTAGCCTAATGTAAACCTAATTACCACTCCAATCGAAACCCTAAAATCATGAAGAAACCAAACGGCAAATCCATTTTACAGCTCACCTCGACCAATTTGTTTCGAAACGAATTCATAAAGAAATCGTCGATAATTCCTGGCTTGTACTCCAATTTCGAAGCTCCTTCATCTGATTTAACCTGAGAATCAAAACTGAAAAGTCACAGAGAGATTCAAACAAACACATGTATGCCCGCGTGAGCTCAAATTCAAAATTGGAACCACCTCTGAGGAATCAGAGATACGGCAACGAACACGCCGCGTGAGTTCTCGACTTCGTAGGATTAACTGTGTTGAAGGTGAGCTGGAGAAGACGATAGTCGTCTTCGGAGGAAGATGGACAAGGATAGCCATTTCTGGCCTTACAAGTTTCTCACAACTAACAAAAGACAATTACAACAATAAACTACACGCCATTTTTAGTGTAAAACGACACGAAGTTCTATTTCTTATTATTTTACTAAAACCTTTTAAACCCTAGATTCGACTGAGAGAAGACGAGTGAGAGTGAGATTTTGTCATTTCTAAGATTTACCGAGAAAATTCAAAATCTGTAAATCTGTGATGTATTCCGTTTCACGCCTCGCTAGGATGTTCTGTGCAACGCTGGCTGCTTCTGTAAATCTGGTTCTGTTCCGACGACGGCGAAAAAGCATAGCTCGGTGTACAAGAAACTCTCGAGTCTTGGCATGAGAGGAGGTAAAATCGAAGAAACGATAAAGTACTTCACCATGGAAGGATCTTCGCAAGTATCGTCAACCTCAACGCGCCCTCGAGGTTTGTCTATTCTTTCGGATTTATGTTTGCTGATCAGTGGCTGATTTAACTTAGAAAACTAGTGGATTCGTCATTGATGAAATCAGTAACTCAGAAAAATGCTTAGGTACGATACAATAGAAAGGACTAGTTGTGGATTTTAGCCACCATTGTTAGGACTATATTTGATTACCTTTTCAAGAAGGCTTTGCTTTCACTCAGGAGAGAAGACAATTGTACCCATTGATTTCTCATTTTTAGATTTCCATTTTTGTTTTAAGGGCACATTTCCTTTTCTTTGATGACCGTTACAAGTCTGAGTCTCTCACCCTGACCCACATTTACACTCTCAAATTTGGACCGTTGCTTCGTCGGTCCCTGCTTTATTTTTTACCAACGGATGTGTTGATGCGGTCTATATAGCCCAAATGGCTGTAATAAACCATTACAGAACTACAGTCAGATTTAATAAATACGTAAATTATTCGGTCTTTATCCGATAATGATACCAAACTGTGTACCATATCTGAATTTTCCAAAATGGAGTTCAAATAGTAATAAGCAAATATATTAAATTTTCTGCAGATATTCAAAATCCAATTATTTAAAATATTTACATCAGTAGTATTACTTATCTCTGTGTATATTTTTTAGGGAAATATAATATCTATAGTTCCTAAAATAATATCGGAGTTTGCCAAGTAGCATACATGCACGCAGACATGAATTGAAGAAGCGACGTGTAAATATGGTATTTTCTCATTATTTGTATACAGTATTCTTGAATAAAAACTGTAATATATTTTAAAGTTTGTTCTACGAAAAACAAAATAAATTTTTCTTCTTGCTTTGCTTCTCTTTAGCAGCTTACGGATCTTGCAAGAACAACCCCAACTTCTTACTTTTATGTATTTTTGGTCGTCAGAAAGTTTGTATATAAAAGTTTGTATTACCGAAGACCCTTCCAATATATTTCGTATTATCTATCAGTTTCCCCAATTACGACAATTTAATATTGGTTTCCGTATTTATACATTCAAATCTTCTTCTTGTGCAAGTAAAATCTCATAGATAAACAAAGAAGATTAGGTAATAATTATATGGATAAATCGATATATACGAAACATAAATATGGAAACTCGGTGGATCTTCCGTTATAATTCGCTTGATTTTTTATCCAAATGATTTGTATATATATATATAGGAGCAGAAGATAGCATTTTCATCATTAAGCTTCTTCTGTTTTCATTTCCTCTGTTCCTTCTTCCTCTCTTCTATCATTTCATATGACAATGCATATGGGGAGAAATAATTCATCTCATCATTAAACATTTCATGTGACAATACATCCCGAATTGTTTGGTTTCATGTCGCCTATTTTATCGATATATCAGAAAATATAAGGAATGTCCACGGTATATAGCGAATGAAGAAACTAATAATCATTTGCTTTTGAATGTTCTCCGCCAAAACAAGATTGAGCATTATCGAATATTCCTTTGGTTCCAAATATATTCCTTTCGCAATCATTGTTCAGCAATGCGGATTATCTATATTGGCAAGGGCAGGACTATGGAGCGGACGAGGAGAGTTTGAAAATCTTTCCTTGTGTTATGTGGTATATCTGGAAAACGAGAAATTGTAAAATCTTCGAAAATGTTAGCAAAAACCTGTGGGAGACCCTAGACCTCGCTATCCACGAAGAAAAAACATGGAGGAAAGCAAACATGAAAGAAGCCCCGCCCGAAAAGCCGCACAATGGTGCAGAGATGGAGAGTCTACCTCGAGATACCATACTTTGCTATACGGATAGATCATGACATCACTCGAATAGGAGGAACGGGCAAAGAGGGCTTGTAACTACTAGAGATGAGATACTACATGTAGGGATGAAAGATTCACGACGTTGCATTTTTCCGCTTCCTCCAAATTTGGAGGCTCTTGTCTGGGTTATGTAGAGTTTGGCAGCTATCTTTTTGACGGACGTCATATTTGTTACGCATTGGTAAGATGTTATCGACATGTCTGCATATTTTGATGATTGGCCATCATTTGCATTATAGCTTAGAAATTTCATTTACGAATTTATTCAAGTCTGTTAACTTTACATAAATTTCGTGTAGTGAGAATGTTCATGCAGATCATCTTGCGAAATGTATAAAAATACATAATTTCTGTTTTTCTCATGTAAGTACATCAATTTCTGTTGGTACTTAGTTAGAAAAAAATCATTAAATCTACTACTTAATAAATGAGTTTGACGAAAAAAAAGTTTCAGTTATGTTCATATCAGATTAGTTCAACTTATTAGGGTTTACTTATTGTGCAAATTAACTACTTTTATTATCATTATATTTTTATCTTGTTTTCTGGGAGAAATTTGTCTTTATATATCCAAGTATCACTATTGCAAGATGAAAAAAAAATCACTTAAAAAATAATTTGTTTTCCTTTGTTTCTCTCTGTTTTTAATTTAAGTCAATATTAATGCAGGCAGGACACATGATGTTGACCTTTTAGACAACGTGCGTCATAAGACAGTGTGACTGTAACGGCTAATTTTGTATATACATACATGCCTATACATGTGTCCTTCAATTCCATGTATATGACCAACAAAAGTATTACATAAGTAAAAAAGAAAAACATAAAGCAAGAAAATGTATCAATTGCGAATTATGTTCTTACTGAAATTAAAATCAAGAACTAAAGTTTAGAGTGACTTACTATTTGCTGAAAGATGTAAAAGTTTACTTGATACTTTTGCTCATTGAGAAAATAAAACATTATTTGACTTCTAGAAGTTAATAATGGATACCACTATGGTTAGAAAAATACAAGAAGCTTAGTTTCCTAAATTTTCTTCTTCTTCTTTTTTTGCTCTGTTTCGATTAGTTCCTAATTATAAAAAATTAAAAATATTGAAAAAGAAGACCCCGAAAATCAGTAGATGCTGAACAAAGCTGGCACGTCTTCAATCAAAAGTTTTTTTCCAATTTTCAATTCGTTTCGGCGACATTACAATCCAAAAGACATTCTTGTGTGTGTGTTTCTCTATTTATATACTTAAAAAAAAAATACAAAACGGATTTAATCGAGAGACATGAACGAAAAAAAAAAAGAAAAAAAAAATCAAATTTCTACCCAAATGAACCCTAATTTTGGGTTGGTCACTCTCTCTTTCTTTTCCCAAAATTGAATTCAAAGTTGTTCTTTTTATCTTCCTCGTACCTCACAGCATCGACCTGTTTCCACATTCCCAGCGATTATGCTTGATTCCGTCAGTTTATAAGGTTTCTGTGTTTCTTGTCTGAAAGAATTTTCCTGTTTTCTTCTCGAGTTTCCTTTCAGAATTGAAGTCTATCATATATTATAGATTTCTTTATAGAAATTGGGTTTCATAAATAACTTTGTTTCCTTCTGAAATTCTATGTTCGGGGACATTGGAGGAAAAAAACTTTATGTGTTGAAAGTTTCTAAAAAGTTTATAAAAAAAAAATGACACTTTTTTCGTTTGGTTTTGTTCTGGAAATTAGAGGACTTTACGAAATACGATTTAAAGATATCAGTGGTATTTTTGGTGGGTTCAAAGGCTTAGGTGATTCGATGATGATAAGGTTTGAGCTAAAACCATATTAGCATTTGTAGGTGTGTTTATGTTTCTTTGCAGTTTTGTTGATGAATTGTTTATGCTAATCTCATTTGCTAAATCAGGAGGACGAAAGGACTTGAAAAGAGCAAGTCTCTTGAGTTGAGGAAGCTTGTAAAGAGGATTAATCATCATTCAGGGGGATATTTAAGGGTTTGATCAGCTTTTGCTTTTGTGCGGGATGGATCAAATTGTTTCAGGAGGAGAAGATTTTGATATAGACATTGAAGATGGTAGATTCAATGAGACACAAGATATCACAACGAATCTTGTTTCAGTAGAAGGGAATTCAGAGTATGTTTCGAATAATGTTTGTAGTGGACGTTTGAGCTTTGAAGGGTCTGAAAAAATTGCTGATGATCTGATAAACCCGTTAATGGGAGATGGAAAGCGGAGAGAAAGAAGCAGTCAAAGTTTGGATCTTTCGGATAGAAAGTTTGATGATGTTATGTTTAAGAAGACAAGAAAACCTTCGAAGCCGCCAAGGCCTCCAAAAGGTCCATTATTGAGTGCTAATGACCAGAAGTTGATGAAAGAAATCACCGAGCTCGCTATGAGAAAGCGTGCTCGGATTGAACGGATGAAAACTCTCAGAAAATTGAAAGCAGCAAAGTCATCGTCTCCCTGTAGTAGCCTTCTCGCCATGATAGTCACGGTTATATTCTTCGTCTTCTTAATCTTTCAAGGTAAACCACCAATTTTGAGTTTCTTTGATCTATGTTGGTTTGGTTTGGCATAGTTTCTGTTGCATTCACATGTTTTGAATTATATTTTCTGCCTATAAAAAGGAGGCACGAACTCTTAATCTTCGTGTAATGTTGGTTCTTCAGCAATCACACACCTTTCATCTTTCTTGTTGTTTTGGAGATCTTTGGTCAAATCTCTATAGGTCTTTGTTTTTGGTTCTATGTGTGCTTTTGCGCTTGTTAAATGACCAAAGCTATTTTGCAGGGTTCTTCACAAGCAATGCAAGTTTGAATTCAGGCAATTCACCTGCACCAACTAATTCAGCCAATAACCGTATGGTCTCTGTTCAATTCTACAATGAGTTTGCTCCTCGCGAGAGAATCGATCCCAGCCCAACTTCTTTCAGGTTAGATTCTTTACTCTTTTCTTCATCACGCTGCACGGAAACCTAGCCCCACGGATCAGAGAGAACAGTTTCTCTACATATGTAAGTGAGAATCAGACCCATTTCTTCTAATTGATGATGGTCTATGTAAATTTCAGGTATAAGAGAGTTTCAGGTGCAGACAACGAAGAAAACACGAGAGAAGTTACCAGATGAGTTTCTCTTTGGATTCTTGTAATGTAACCAAAAAGAGGACTTATGTTTTTGTTTATTCGTAAATTCTTGACATCACACTCTATTGTTCCTTTGCTCTATTCTTGTGTTCACCACATCTATGTCTCTCTGTTGCTCTGCTTTGTATATATTTTTATGTATGAAACTGTTACTTTTTTGTCCAAGCTTCGAGGTTAGGTTTGTACAGAGACCCAGTCATGACCTAAACAATGATGCTGATGATAGTTGGGCTTTTCATTGTTTGTTTCATGCATTTTTGGACATCATTATCTGAAGAGATGAGGTAAAAGATGAGGATGATTTATGATTGATAATGATGATGCTAAACATATCTTTGATGAATCTTTCTAGTTTTGTATCATGCTTTTAGGCAAAGAAAATCAACATTAGAAGCCAGAGAAATTGAATTATGTTTGTGATATTATGTGATTAATCAAATTCCTCGTTACTAATTTTTTTTTTGAAGAATTTCCTCGTAGAAATTTTGTTTTGTAATTGATGAAAAAGACTCATCATTCCTGATAAACTTCACACAACAAACAAGTCATGACAACTGAAAAAGACAGCATTGCCAACGTTTAAAGGCCATTAATTTACTTTTATACCAAAAAACAAAAATGTCGGAAAAAGTGTTATTTTGTTTTTTTTTTGTTTTGAATTTTTACCGTATTCACCACTTTTGAAAAGAAAACTACTGCAAATGTGGGCAAAAAACAAATCTCATGCTAATGAAAAGTAAATTAGAAAAATTCTAAGAAAGTGGATTTTTCACAATATTATTATCAAACAAAAATCTTTAATGTTATAATTTTACATTCTATAGATTTTTTTTTTACAATAAAATTGTGAACGAGTTTATTTCAAGACTTGACCCAAATAAATTTAGCAATTTCTGTAAAAGAAAATCTTGAAATGTAAACTAGAAACGGGATATAAAAAATTCTACACTAATTTTGAATTTTAATAGTTTAAATTAATAAGAAACTTGGACTTATATCATAGTTGATAAATTTGTTTTTTTTTTTGATAAAGGATTTGCTATTAAATTGCTGATAGAAGTGTTACAAAGTGGTGAAAATACAGAGATAAGAACAACTATTAAGTGAAACTAGTGCTAACCAACCAAAATGAAGATGAAAAAGAGGATACTTAAAAAGATATAAGATTGAAAACACTAAACCGTAAGCTAAATCGGAATAAAAGCTAATCGATATAAATTTTTACCATCTTATGTTTTATCGTTCTCTAGTAACACTAAAATTTTTTTATCGACTTATGTCATCAATCGGATCGGAAATACTAGAAGGGAATCGCATACTAAACACTTTTTTACAAAACATTAACAAAAAAATTTGTTAGTCAAAACAACATATATAAATAGAAGAATATATTATGAATCTTTCGTCTGAATTTCAGTTTAACATTTTCATTTTGTTCAACTAAAATTTACTACATTATTTTTGTTTTGATTTCGATTCATGTATGGTTTTTAATCAACGATGCTTTTAGAATTTCTGCTCATATTTCTATTTTTTTCAATTTAGTTTCTATTGGGGTTTAAGTTTTTTTTTCCGGTTAAGATCATATAGATCAAATTATTATGATTTGTTTCAAGTCGAATTACCTCGGTTGATTCGCATTGAATACTTCGTACTGCAAATCTCTTAAATTTTCATCCGTCTATGTATGACATCTCTCGATCGGTCATTTTCAATTCATCAACCATAGTTGTTCTTGCTTAACATTAAAACCAAAACAAAACCATAGTTTGTTCTTCTTTTACGTTTTTGTTTTTGTTGGCAATGGGAAGGGGGTTGATATAGGATAAGGCCCTAAGGACATATAAAAAAATTCAACTTTAATTAATTTTCACTCATGTCGTGAAATTTCTCATATTCCAAAACTATATTTTATATATTATTATAGGAGAACTTTCATTTGTTTTGTCAAGGTACAGCGTAAAATATACATGAAAAGCGAAATGGACGTACATTATCACAAATTCTACGGATGATTGACTTTTTTTTTGCTTTAGAACTTCACGACTTTAGTAATCTTACCCTCTTGTTTTCGTCTTTTTCTATTTCTTATCTATCTTCTTACTCGAATCTCTGTGTTGATTTTCTGACAAAAAAAATTCGAGCACGAAGTATGATTTTTTCCCATGTAAAATCTCAAACATCAGATTTTTTTTTTGAGAGAACCACATTCTAAAGCTTAATAGATTCAAGTTTTTCCCGTAATAAAAACTCGTTTAATGTTTTATTTCTTCATTATGAATGTAAAATATATATAAAAGAAAAGAAAAAATGTTTGCGAATTAAAAAGATTGCCGAGAGTAACAAGAAGAGGTGAAAACAAATAACGAAATAAAAAGAGAGCAAAGCTACAAACCAAATGCTTAGGTAACGAAAGAAGGGATATAAATCGATGAGGTTAGCGAAAGAATGATGAAATCAATGATGATAGCTCTATGGCATTACTTTGAGACAAACTATTAATAGACGTAGACAAACTATGAACAGTGTAAATTCATATGACGGATGCAAAAAAAAAAGATTCATCACGATCTATACACATAGTAACATAGGCTAAACTTAGATTAGTTTTACTTTATTTTGGACCTCGGAAATATAAGGCCAGTTTATTTGATTACTCTATAGTATCGTACGTACAGCGGTAGTATTACATATTATGCAAAGTTTAAACGTTTCACACATTTTATACAAATTTAATTATACGTATATATATATAAAAAGTTGATTTCTGGTGTTATGTTCAATATCCATTTTTTTGTTAACATTGAACCGAAGTTACGTTAAAAATATTAAAATTACGTATTTTATGCTAAAGTCTACGTTAAAAATCCAAATGACTCTTTAATTAAAAATCCAAATGTACTTAGTTTAAAACATAAAAATATTTAATTTAAAATGGATGGAAAAAAAACATATATATATATATATATATCTGAAAATTAATGTTGAATATATATAGAATTAAATTCTGGAAATTTCATCTCTTTCTGAACAAACTAGAAAATGACCTATGCAATGTAACTTCTTCGAGATAATGTATTAATTTAGTTATTGTAACCGACAGTTAACTTTATAATTCGAAAACATAAGAATGATAGGAATATTTTACCATTTGACCAAAGTTAAAAAATGAATGAAATAAACTTAAGTCAGAAAGAGATCCCCTCCCCACGCCCACGCACACACCACACAATTTCTAAACGTGGTCAGCGACTCACTAGCATTCAATGCGTATTAACTGTCTTTGCTTATATCATCTCCACATTTTCTTACATTTTCAAATTTCATCCATCATTTTTAGTATTCGTATTGTGCCCATGTAGAAATTAATCATTAATCATTATAGATAAACCATTGTTCTACGAAAGCATTGTCCAAAAAGGAACATTATATAAAAGAGACTCTGCTCAAAAGACCATCATTTCCAAGATCGGAAACATATATGATCAAGTTCTTATATATATATATTTATATATGATCATGTTGTTTTTCTTTAATTTGAAATTAGTTTGGGAAGTGTATATAGATTAATTAGTATAAGTTGTGCAATATTAGTTGGATCTTAACCTTTATGGATTACATCCATTTGATTAACAATTAATTTGGACCAAAAAATAATTTTTCGACATGCTGATATTTGTAGGACAGTTTTTCTTTCTTATTTGGTGCCAAGATAATCTAATTTGGATGCCAGTGGACCCTTTTAATTAACTTCTCGAAGACAACCGATACAAAGCAAAAAATTCAACGTTGACCTAATGCATCAATCAATAACCATATACTAGTCGTATGATTTCTCTATCATTTAGTTTAGTTTCCTACAATTGTGTTCTTGGACTTTCTAACCATTTAATGAAACATTCCCACTTGAAGATACAATAGTAATTAAAGGCTGCCAAAAAGAAGAAGAAGAAATTAATTCGAAGGGAATAATACGCAGTTGGTGTAAAAAACAGAAAGAAAAAGAGAGACAGATATTAATACGCAATATTAAACGGATCTACGATCCTAGATGAAATATATTATTGTTTGGTAAGTGTAATTAAAAAGCTCATGTAGTGACGTTTCAGTTAAAAAAATGATAACATTTGAATACACGCAACTCGTACAAGACTTGTAATCACGTACTTATGTGTGTTAATCTCCAATTATACACAAACTTTGACTTATATTATTTAATTTAACCCCATAAATAATTCTACTTATAATTTAATTTAAAATAAATGAAAGCTTTGACTCATAGTCTTGGCGACTTAACTTGTTTAGCTACGCTACGTTAGGTCTAACCAAAAAACCCGAATTTAAAGAACCAAACGGACGCAATATTCTAATGGATACTAAGTTTATATATTTAAAAATCTAAATCTGAATCAAACCGTAATCGAACATGTATCTAAAATATTCCAAATACAACTATATACAAAAAAATATTAATTATATTTATATTTGATATAATCTAATAATTTAAATTTATAATTATAAATTCTAAATATATCAATTATTTTAATTAAAAATAACTAAAATATTTAAAATAATTAAGATATTAGAAATTTTTAATGATATTAGTTAAAATTTAACTAAATTTAATTATTTTTTAATATTTTCAATATTTTAAATATCCGAACTCGACCAGAATCGTGATGGAATCAATCCAAATTTAAATTAAAAAATAGAATTACTTAAATAGATATTAAATCTTTAAAAACCCAAAAATTCAAAAGAGCCGTCCCGAAACCGAGACGCTCACGCCGTCTACGCATACACGCGTATACTTTTCAAATATACTATTCACATGGTAATCTCATTTAATGCATAATCATGCAAGGTGTTCGTTTAACAATCAATGGCAACTACTTGTAAATTTGCAACACGGTTCTGGGTGAATTCGTCATGGTCTTACTATATAAATACCCCCTCAACTTGTTCTCCGACATGCAGTGTCTAAGACTTAAACCAAACAAAGAAGATACACCAAAGAAAAAGAAAAGCTTTCTGTTTTACAAAAATGTCCGCAAAGATTTCAGTTTTCCAATCTCTTGTCTTTCTATTCTACCGGTTTATCCTCCGGCGATACCGGAACCCTAAACCAAAATACCAAAAATGCCCTTCTTCTCTCCTCCAATCCGATCTATCAGGTGACACATTGATCTTCAACGTAGAAGGAGCTCTTCTCAAATCCGACTCTCACTTCCCTTACTATATGCTAGTAGCATTTGAGGCGGGAGGGTTAATAAGGTCATTGCTCCTCTTCATTCTCTATCCATTGATAAGCTTGATGAGCCACGAGATGGGTGTCAAGGTGATGGTTATGGTGAGCTTCTTCGGGGTCAAGAAAGAAGGTTTTAGAGCGGGGAGAGCAGTTTTGTCTAAATACTTTCTAGAAGATGTCGGGCTCGAGATGTTCCAAGTGTTGAAGAGAGGAGGGAAGAGAATCGGAGTGAGTGATGATCTTCCTCAAGTTATGATCGAAGGATTCTTGAGAGATTACTTGGAGATTGACGTTGTAGTCGGGAGAGAAATGAAAGTCGTTGGTGGCTATTACTTAGGGATTATGGAGGATAAGACCAAACATGATCTTGTCTTTGATGAGTTGGTTCACAAAGAAAGACTTAACACTGGTCGTGTTATTGGCATCACTTCATTCAACACTTCTCTTCATCGATATCTATACTCTCAGTTTTGCCAGGTCAGTCTCTTTATTTTTATATTATTTTGTTTGCTTTTATGGTAACAAATTTTCAAATAATTATTGATAAAACAAGAAACAGAGATATAACATTATAAATAGTTATAGTAGTGACGGGTGAGACACAACTTGCCTAATTGTAACTAAGAAATATAAACAACATAAAAAGGCAAACAAAGAAAATTTCCAATAACAAATCAAGGCCTATATCATTTAATACGAATAAGAAACGATGACATAACCTGTGTACGCATAGTTATTTTATTGTCATGACAGAGAAATAAATCTTGTGGTTTTGAATTTCAATACCTATAACTGATCTTGTTAGGTAGTTTCATTCATTGTTTTCATATTATTATACTCAGCTGAATTTCTTGTCTTTTCTCTTTCTCTAACAGGAGATTTATTTCGTGAAGAAATCCGACAAGCGAAGCTGGCAAACCCTACCACGAAGCCAATACCCTAAACCATTGATCTTCCACGATGGTCGCCTTGCCATCAAACCAACCCTAATGAACACTCTGGTCTTGTTCATGTGGGGTCCATTCGCAGCTGCAGCCGCTGCAGTCAGACTCTTCTTCGCTCTTTGTATCCCTTACTCTTTCGCAATCCCGATCCTCGCCTTTTCCGGTTTCAGACTAACCGTTAATACCAAAAACGTTTCATTTCAAGAGTCAAACTCAAGTCAACGCAAAGGTTGTCTTTTTGTGTGCAACCATAGGACTTTATTGGACCCTCTCTATGTTGCATTCGCTTTGAAGAAGGATAACATCAAAACCGTTACGTATAGTTTGAGTAGAGTATCGGAGATTTTAGCTCCGATCAAGACCGTTAGACTGACCCGTGATCGAGTGAGCGACGGTCAAGCCATGGAGAGATTGTTGACCGAAGGAGATCTCGTGGTTTGTCCCGAAGGAACCACTTGTAGAGAACCTTACATGCTTAGGTTTAGTCCTTTGTTCACCGAGGTTACTGACGTCATCGTTCCTGTGGCTATGACGTCACACGTGACCTTCTTCCACGGTACAACGGCAAGTGGTCTTAAGGCCTTCGACCCGCTTTTCTTCCTCATGGATCCTTTTCCCACCTACACCGTCCAATTTCTCGACTCTGTCTCTGGTGCCACGTGTCAAGATCCTGATGGGAAGTTGAAGTTTGAAGTGGCTAATCATGTTCAGGCCGAGATTGGGAAAGCGTTGGATTTCGAGTGCACCAATCTCACTAGAAAAGACAAGTATTTGATCTTGGCTGGTAACAATGGCGTAGTTAAGAAAAATTAAATTTGTTAAGTAAATGAGTTAAATTCAAGTTTGGGTTCTTTGAGTGTAAGTAATCAATGGTTTATTTCATTTGTTTATAAATATATAATGTTTATTAATAATGTCTACGTAAATGTAACTCTCTCTATCTTTTTGTTGGTAATATACACATACCTTGGGGTGCAAATGATTGTCTATCTAATGAATGACTGGAAAAAATAAGTTGGAAAATGTGAGTTGAATATCATTTATTTCTGCAAAATACTAGATGAATGAGTTAAACAATTAAAAAAAAAAAAAATTTCAGTTTTTCTAGTTGAATGAATTAGTTGACTTTTTCCAACCTTTTCATCTCTAAGTAGTGAACATTAGATGAATGATTTCTTCAACCTATTTTTATTCATCTAATTGTAGAACCATTTACACCTTTTATGTTTTATATCATCCAAAACCTTTGTTAACAAGCAGTTGTAGTATAAAACAGTGGTCCACAAATATATAATAAATCTTCTACATTAATTCGGACAAATCGAAAGCCATACTATTATTAAATTTGGATTGCTTTGGTTGGCACATGCATCATAAATGTGTTAACGGTCTAGCCCAAATAATGCATGTAACCAAACTTATTTTAAATAATGTATATAAGAACAAATGGCCTTGTATATACTATATAGATAAATATATAATGTATGAGAGTTGGTTATAACTGTACCTACAGACTAGCTATGAAACTTTATTTTACCTAATAATCTATCCTTTTATAAAATATGGCATATATAATCGTAGGTCAAAATAGTTATATATATATAATCTAAATATTAAACGTATTGGTTTCGGTTAACTAGGGCCTAGGGGTCTAAAAACCATGTGTCCATGTGAAGAGAAAAAAAGAATAATCTCACTATTTACCGTCAACAAAAAGTTAGCTAATCGATACTTGCATTGTAAAATATTATAATTCAAATTTGTTAACATTGATTCCGGTTAATTTTATTGTTATTTTCACAGAAAGAGAAACGCATGTAAAAAATTATACCTTGACAAAATAAATTGTATAGAATTTGAGTCAATTACAAGATTTTTTTATCTGGTTTTTGAGATTTTGTTCGGAAATCTTTTTCTTAAGTTCGAGTTATGTTGGACATCTACTAGTTTTTTTTTTTAATTTTGATGAAAAATTTACATGTATGTTCTTCATTTTACAATCTTTTGGTTGTTAAATGAAACCATAACTCCTATTGGTGTGTGGTATTTTCATAGATACGTTAAAGACTTTCATAGATAGATGAACTTATTAATGTCGAATTAATTGGATTTTACACTAATAATATATGTCCAGATTTTACTTTGGTAATTTTCCACTTATAAAAGGGTTAATTTTTTTTATGAGCTCAATCCATATGTTATTGAGTGTTTATTTTTATATACCTATCGGTATAAACATCCTTTTGTATCAGGTTCTCTTTAATTAATAAGAAAATTTACGAAATAAAAAATAGGCGGTCTAATAAATATAGTTTTATTTCCACTAAAGGAAAATTAATTGGTATAGTAGAAATCATTTGTCTTAGTCCCCATATGGAATTTGACAGAATTTAGATAATGTATGTGGTTGGTGGTGCTCATCACTGTCGCATTTTCTAAAAACTGTGTTGGAACTTGTAAGAGGCAAAGTCTAACCAAACCTGGATTGGTCAAATAAGGAAAAGTCAAACTCATTTGGGGAAAACAATTAGAAATCGGACACGTCTCTTCTCTCGTTAATGGACTGGGTCGTTAGCGTCATTTATGTCGATCAGACCGTATGCATTTACTAAGTGGACCTTTAATTAACAATTACCTAAAGTTAAGGGACCATTCCACAATTTCTATATTCTTCTTCTCCCCCGTTGCTACTGTTTTTTTTTCTGGGAACAGATCAAATTATCAAAATCCCAACGATGGCTTCTCTCGCCACTTCCATAAGCGGAAGCTCCAAAATTCTAATTTCTTCATCTTCAACGAGGATTTTGTTTCCTGTAACCTCCGATCAAAACTGGAGATTCTTCTGTTTTGCTAACAGATACAAACCGATCTCTGGAACGGAGATTTTGCGCCGATTTGCGAGAAATGCTTCGACCCAAGGAGAAAAGATATCACCTTTAGCATCCGTTGTATCTCCAGGTCTTTATTCAGCTCAGACTCTCGAATTGACGTCTCAAAATGTCGATTCGGTTCTTGAGGATGTTAGGCCGTTCTTGATCTCCGACGGCGGAAACGTCGACGTTGTCTCCTTTGAAGATGGAGTTGTTTCTCTCAAACTCCAAGGTTTGTTTTCTGTTTTTGTATTTTGATTGCATTTACAAAACTGCAGATTTTGGAGTTAGGGTTACTGAGTTTAGTTCGAAAAAAATAGAAACTTTTAGGAAACTTTATGTAACATTTTGGCTTAGTGCTGTTCTTTGTATAGTCTCTTATCACGCTCCTCTATGTTTGAAATTAAATCTTGCTCAAAAAGTTAACTTTCACTTCTGGGAGTGTTATTAATTCAGTGAATCTTTCACAGAGAAAGGTAATCGGCAAAGAAGGACATTTTCATGTAATTGTTTTAGAGCTCAAAGAGAACATCTGCAGAAGCAATTGTGTTCACATGTTATGTAATCGAGCTTATGTTGAATTGTGTTGTATGTTTAGGAGCATGTACTAGCTGTCCAAGTTCTTCAACAACCATGACAATGGGAATAGAGAGAGTGCTCAAGGAAAAGTTTGGAGATGCTTTGAAAGATATTCGGCAAGTTTTTGATGATGAAGTAAAGCAGATAACTGTGGAGGTGAGTGAGGCTCTTCTTTTTTTTAAAATGAAATTCCCGTATGTACTCTTTGATATCTTCTTCTGCGTCTGCATTTGACTGGCTTTGGTTGCAGACAGTGAATGCTCATCTCGATATACTGAGGCCAGCAATCAAGAACTATGGTGGAAGTGTGGAAGTTTTATCAATCGAAGGCGAGGACTGCATTGTAAAATATGTTGGACCAGAATCGATTGGAATGGGAATACGAGCAGCGATTAAAGAAAAGTTCAAGGACATATCTAATGTAACCTTTACAAGCTAGAAAGGATGAAGAAAGCGACCATGTATATGTAAAAAGATCATTGTTGCTCTATGTGAGGAAGAAAAAAGACATTGTCGTCTCCATAACTGTCCGGAGCCATCGTGCTAGGTTGATCAAGAAGGCTGTGTTGACAAAGTAGCAAGTTGTGGTCCACGTAACCAATCCCTTCACCAGAGAACAAAACAAAAAATGAAGTAAGAGTGTTAATATTGTCTTTTTGTTTAAAGATGTCTGTATAAACACTTTTTACCTGGCCAAAGATCTCTATGTTTGCTTCAGGATAATACCACAGATGCAAGAATCTGTTAATTCAGGTTATGTCAATTTTTAGACTTAAATACACAGAGAGATGGTTGGAAAGAGATTGAACCACGTGGTTTACTTACTGCATGATGGGGATTTCCGCTAATGGACAGGCGATACCGAGGAGAGTGGCAATGGTGAAGCCAAGTCAAGTTCTATCCAAAGAGAACCAAATAAATTCTGCCAAGGCAAATAGAATATAAGCTTCAATGTTGTCTGAAACACCAGCTTTATACATTTCAGCACTTAGCTCTAAGAACAACACCAGTGCTCTGTTTCATTCACCAAAACAATATAAAGAGGTTCACTTCAAGTGTCCCAAAATTGTTATATACAACTATACAACAATAAGAGTACTTACAACAGTGACATACACTTTTGTCCAGGTTGCCACGTGGAGGCTTTATGGAAGTTGTTTCATCCAATAGGAGTTGCAATAAACCTACTGTGAAGTAAAATAAACCAAGCAAGAACGGGACCTGAAAAAACATATCACACGACTCAAAAATACAATGTTTTTGTGAAAAGATTTTAAAGTTGTGGGGGTTTTGAGAATTACCCAGATGTCTGTATGAAGATGACCGATTTGCAAAGCTCCATTTTTAGTAAACCACAAGATCGACACGTGAGTGGAGACCATCGAGAAGAGGACCCAAGACGAAGCCTGAACCAAAAAGAGAGAGACTTACTGGGACGATCCAAGATTTTCCGGTACTGGTTTTGCTCCGTTTCTGACTCAGACAGAGAAACCGTCTAACCGGTGACCGGTTTGTCCCATTTTTGTTTTAATGGTCTGATGAGGATAGTTGACAGAGAAGATATCGCTGAGACAAACATCTTTCAGTTTCATCCACACAAATATTCAAGGACCTGTGTGAAGAAACTTCTCGGGTATACAACAACAAACCGAATCGAGCTGACCTTAACCGAACTGAAATTGCTCAAACCGAAACAGAACCAAAAATAACCGAAATTACCCGAACTGAATTGAATTAGACCCTCCAAAAATTCTTTTCTGTGGGTATATCTGTCGAATAGTTAGTTAGTGTGCATAAACCTAAAACACCGATGAGAGGCATCACACCCATAAACCCTCAGAAGATACAAAGTGATTCGAATCCCGTTAAAGAATCAGAGTAAGCTACCTAATTCTTCCTGTATACAAGAAACCTTTCTGTTCAATCTTTCTTTCTCTCTACTCTGTTTCTGAGATTTCGATTTCTCTGGTTCGTGTTTTAGTTACTATGAAGGTGAACGTCTAACTCATCTCCTTGGATTGATTCAGAGGTAACCTTCACAATTATCGTTTTTTTTATTTTTAAAAAAATTATCTCCTTTATTTTGTTTTCCTTGTGAATTAGAGGAATTGAGACATCGAAGCTTACGAATGTGAACTCATTACCTGAGAAGATATGGCTCAAGGTTACTTTACTTACTTTTTTTCTTTCTTTCGGTTTCCACCGTTCGATTATCAATACCATCGTGATTTTTTTCAGAAACAAATCGCCATTGGGATCAACGAAGTCACGCGTGTTCTTGAGAGGATGAAACCCAACAATACTGACCAACAACTAAACCTTAGACAATCTCCGGTTCAACTTCAGGTACCACCCTTAAACCTTAACAATTTCATTAGAAAAATTGTAGTGTACTGATTTAGAGTAAGATTGTTTTCATCACAGCTAGTGATTGTCGTAGCTGATTGTAAACCGAGGATGCTAACAAAGCATATACCCGACTTAGCTGCTTCAAGGAATGTTCCGGTTCTCTATATAAGAGACAACAAACGAGCCTCTCTCAGGTTAGGTGAGTTGGTTAAGCTCAAGACAGCTCTAGCCATTGGTGTCAAGGCAAGAGGAAACGATCTTAACCTAATGCTCCAACAGATTGTTCCCAGAGAATCTTGATCCTGTAAGAGAAGGGAGATTCTTTGATCTGGTTTCGATGTGATCCTTACTCAGTGTAGTATATACAGATAAATGAGATTGATAACAAATTTACTATTTCGGTTTTCCATCGTGCTCTTTTTCTAAAGACGAATTTCTGCTGCTATACCCAAAAAGATTTACCGTTTACTGCTCTTAGGCGCTGGCAATTGAGGATGGCTCATCTGCGACACCGACTTGGTTAGGATTCTCACTAACATTATCCACTTGTTTGCTCGGCTTCCCGTTCTGAGACTTCTTCTCTTGGTCCTTCTTTACCAGCACTGGTTGAAACTGCCACGATATAGAAACAAAGAGAATCAAAACGTGAATGAATGGATGAACGAATGTGTGAAAAGCAGAGATTTCATTTTAATCAAGAACCTGATATATGGAGTATATAACATTCCTTCGAATTTGAGCCATCATTTCTAGAAATAGATTATATCCTTCGAGCTTATACTCGATGAGAGGATCACGTTGTGCATATCCTCTAAGCCCCACAGCCTGTTGCACGAACTTGAGTGCTTGAAGGTGTTCTTTCCATAACCGGTCAATATTGCTCAAGATTAAGAATCGTTCAGCTTCTTTCATTAGACCTGGTTGTTGTTTCTCCACTATTTCCTATGAATCATAACAAGCTTAATCAACCATACAGCTTATGGTATCTTATACCAGGCTTAGAAACCATCTAACTTACTCTTTTCTGCAAGTATGCATCGCGGCCACGGGCACGGAGATAATCTTGCAATCCCTCATAACTTGATCCTTCGCTTTTCAGCAAATCCGGAGTGAGATCATTCAACAGATAACAATACCTAAGAGATTGAAGTTTGGAAGTTTTAAGAGCTTAAACAAATAGAAGTGATTATCTATGTAAAATGTTTTCTCTAGAGAAATATATAATTCTTACTGCTGAACTTTTGCGATGAGCTTTTCAAGATCCCAGCTTTCTTTTGGAGTTTCCGGGCCAATATTCGCCTATTAATGGTAAAATGAGTTTCAGCTGTTGCTGTACAAAGACTCGAGGGGAATAAAGAACTTGTTTTAGAGTCATCAATTTCTCACGGGTCACCTCTAGTATGTCGTCCATTGTCAATTCAGCATACTCGATAATCAGAGGCTCAAGGCTATCTGACACAAGAGCACGCCTTCTCTCTGTGTAAACACGATCTCTTTGGCTATTGAGAACCTCGTCAAATTCGAACAATTGCTTTCTGATGTCAAAGAAGTAATTCTCGACTTTTCTCTGAGCTTCATCAAGAGCTTTAGTAAGCATCTTAGATTCAATAGGCAAGTCTTCCACCCTGAATGCTCTCATCATACCCTAAGAGTTAAATGTCAACTATGTTTAAGCGATTATTCTCCAAACGAATGAATAAATTGTAGATACAAATGTTACCTGAATCCGATCTCCACCAAAAATGCGGAATATGTTATCTTCAAGACTGAGGAAGAAGCGGGAACTTCCAGGATCCCCCTGCCGGCCACTTCGTCCACGCAACTGTAAGAGGGCAACAAAACATATTCAAGAAGATTTATTCACTGGAAAAGGAACCTGAATCAACCATAAATCTCCTGGCAACAAATATTTTAAGGAAACCTGATTATCTATTCGGCGTGACTCATGCCGCTCTGTCCCCACCACGTGGAGTCCACCAGCTTCCACAACCTGCAGCGATTCAGGAGAATAAAGATCAACAACAGACACTTGACAGGGATTTACACACTGTCTGCTGTAAAAGAACTAACCTTCTTCCTTTCTTCATCCGTATAGCCCTTATATTCTTTTGAGATCGCCAGAAATGCATTCCTCAGTTTACCTATGACTTCATCCTGGACAGGACCCTGTTAAAAAGAGCAAAGATCAATGACTCAGTAATTTAACATATCGAGATATAATAATTCCAGGATTTCTCAGATGGTTCACCTTTTCACAAGAATAAGATAGACGTTCCTCTGCTTCAAGCTCAGTTAATGATTTCTGGCCCCAAGCCTCTACAGCTAATTGTACAGCTTCCTCAGCTAGCTTTACTCTCTCATTTGACAATTTGCATGGAAATAACTTCTCATTCACCTGAATTGTAAAGTTTTGTGTCTACTTAGCTTGACGTAACCATTAGAATCCATGCTTATCAAAACCAGAGACTCTTAAAAGGCCAAACCTTCCATGTTCTCTTGGGAGGGGCCTTCTTGACAGATACGAAAACACCATCTGTAGGCTTTACCACTCTGTAGTGACAGAAAAATGTAACAAAACTTCAGGTAAAAAGAAACTATGAACTACAAGGTTCTTCGACAAACAATGCACATAACCTGTAGAAACTACATCAAGGGCGGATAAAGGATCTATCTGATGTGAACATTTATTTATTAGCGAACTAAAATCATGACAACTCTAATATTAATCATATTTATATCTTAGACTGCCACATGCAAGATACCTGGGCATAAGTATCTCACGGAGCTTCAAACGTGCCATAAACTCTGCATTTCCACCAAGAATTATGTCTGTCCCACGCCCTGCCATATTTGTGGCAATTGTTACTGCACCTAAACGGCCACTTTGTGCTACAATTTCAGCTTCCCTCTCCACATTTTCTGGTTTTGCATTGAGGACCTTTTTGTACAACATATATATAACATCATCTGTCAGTTTTCTTTCACAGGGAATATCATCTGTTTCCATTTTTCAAATTGGTTTGTCTTTTTGTTTAGATGCCAGAAAGTTTTTTGGATTAAATACAGACAGAGCAAAAATTTGGATTGATTTCTGCATAGATAAACGTTGAAGATTTTTTATCAATATTACATAAAAACATTACCTCATGAGGTATTTTAGCTTCCTGCAATAATTGAGATAGTTCGTCACTCTGCTCAACGCTGGTTGTACCAACTAGCACAGCCCTACCTGTCTTGTGCATTCTAGAAATCTCCACTACCACTGCCCGCCATTTGCCATTGACTGCCTTGAAAACCACATCTGAATCATCCTGCAAGTGATTTAAAAAGGTCTAAGACAAGGAAAGAAAAATGTTTTTGAAAAGACAACACCAAATTCAGAAGCTATTACAGCATAGAGCATACAATGTCGTTCCAAAACTAGCATGGATGCTTAACATTTTCCCACTAGAAGACACTCATTTTAGATATTCTGAATTTCCAGATGCAAGTTTGGAACATAAGATATGAGACAAACCTTTCTTATCATGGGCTTATTTGTGGGTACAATTGTAACTTTGAGCTTGTATATGCTCTCAAATTCTGCACTCTCGGTCGATGCAGTACCAGTCATCCCGCAGAGTTTCGGAAACTACAGCATAATAGAAATTACGGATTACAAATGCGAAACAACTACATGCAAAAAGTGGAAAGTAGGCATTTCCAACCTGCAGAAAGAAATTTTGATAACTAATTGATGCCAGCGTAATAGATTCATTCTGAATAGGCAAGCCTTCCTTTGCTTCAACTGCTTGATGTAGTCCGTCACTCCAACGTCTTCCCTGGAAGAAACAACTTATTCAGTGGGTTCCCACATACTGTTTTTTTCTTTATGTTTCTCTCGTGGCCTGAGAATATTTCTCAGCCGTAGCCACTGAGATCACTAAATGATAAAGAGTGATAATTATTACTTACTAAGATGAATATTTCATATCAATAAGCAAACAATATAAACTAATTACCTGCATTACACGACCAGTAAACTCATCCACGATAAGAACCTCCTTCGCTCGGATGATATAGTTCACATCTCTGAGAAAAAGTTCTTTTGCCTTAATGGCATTAAGAACATATGATGCCCATTGTTCACGGGGATCATACAAATCTTTCACGTCCAGGATTTCTTCTGCATCCTCATAACCCTGTTCTGTAAGTAAAACAGTCTTCTGCTTTTCATCAACCTGCAACACCAGAACACTTAGTGAAAAGTTAGAATTTGGAAGATGGAAGGCCAAATCCACTTAATAATTTCACACAACAAAAGGAATAACTGAGGAGTCTTACAGTGTAATGTATATCCCGCTCAAAGGCTGAAGCAATCTTTGCAGCTTTGTAATATTGGTCACTAGGTTTCTCTGCAGGCCCAGAGATAATGAGAGGAGTCCTTGCTTCGTCAATAAGTATGGAATCAACTTCATCAATTACACAGTAATTGAAATCCCTCAAGACGAGCTCCTCCACACTCTGCACATTCAGTAAACTAACTCAGCAAAGACATTCAAAGAAAATTCACATAATCCAGAATGAAAATAGAAAATAAAGTAAGAATTACTTTCCGTGGCAAGATTGTCTCTCAGATAATCGAATCCAAGCTCACTGTTGGTGACATATGTAATGTCGCATAAATAGTTTTCCTTCCTTTGTTCGGGCGTCATATTCTCTGTCAAAGTAACAAAATATGTGAAACATCTATAAACAGGGAGAAAAACACGCAACGAACAAAGAAGATGATGATCACATTGACCAAGAAGTTCCGGGAAAGAGACATACGTTGGATTAGACCAACCTTCAATCCAAGAAACCGAGGAACTTGGCCAACCCATTCACAATCTCTTCGAGCCAGATAATCATTAACTGTAACCACATGAACACCTTTCCCACTTAATGCATTCAAATAAGCTGGTAAAATGGCAACAAGCGTTTTCCCTTCACCAGTTCTCATTTCTGCTATTTCTCCTTTATGAAGAACCATCCCACCTGCAATTTTAACAAATAGAGAAACAGTGTTAACAGTGAAACCAATAAATTTACAATCCATTAGAAATTGTTTTACCTATTAATTGGACATCGAAAGGTCTGAGTCCAAGAACTCTCCTTGAAGCTTCTCTCACAACAGAAAATGCCTCCTGCAATTTGAAATTCCTCAAAAAATTTGGTGTCAAACCAAAAACCGAAACTAAAGGATTGGAAATTTACAGGTAGAAGTGAATCCATGGATTCTCCTTGCTGAGCTCGTTGCTTCAACGCATCAGTCCTCCCCCGTAAGTCTGAATCCGAAAGAGCTGAAATCTCCGTCTCCAAGCGATTGACGGAGGAGACGATGGCAGCGTACTGTTGCCTAGTCGACTCTCCGTTATCAGAACCCTTGAACATCCCGCTGAGTAGGCCACCTAATGAAGCATGTACACTCGTGCTCCTCCTCCGAGAGCAGCTACCACATCCGGATACCCCTAACTTGACTGTTTTTCCGAATTTGGTACCCCAAAACGGCGAAGAGTTCAGAAGACGATTCTGCCGGAGGAATTTTCCATCAGCGATCACGAATTGAGAAGCTGTAGTTGAGATCGAGGGGCGATGGTTAACTAACTGAGAGTCGCAGAGTGGAGACATCATCTTTGACGGCGATCCGAGAGAATTGCCGGCGGGAGCGATAACAGTCCGGCTGATAAAAACCCCGAAATCTTCGGTTTCCGGTCGAGTGAAGAGGTCGAGGAATAGAGACGTTGGGGATAAGGTGACGAAAATTACGTTTATACCCCCAGACCCAACTTATGGTGGATAACTTCTTGCGTTGCCACGTCATTGAATTTCTATCATATTTGGGTCCTAGTCCTTAGCTTCTACATTTTGATTTTTGAGTCTTTTCTTTTCACCCATATAGTTTTGTTCTCTATTCGTCTAGGATTATGCAATACAAAAAAAAAACCAGTGTTATTTTTTATTTTGATGATATCATCTAGAAATCATTTTCGGCTTATTTTAAAAAATACAACCATTGATTTGTTATGGTAATACCTCAACCACAGTATAAACCAATACTAGTGGTCGGGTTATAAACGATGGGGAAAAATTGATACGCCACGAGAAGGGATAAAAGGTTTGAAAAAAGAAAATAGAAAGCATAAGGGTCATCATCACCCCCTACACTTTATTTTGCTGTAATAACAAAAGTATAATACAAGCTCCGAAAACTCACTCAATACAATGGAGTTACAGTACCAGAGAACAAAAAAAGTGATGAAGCAGAATAAATGTAGACTACCTGGGCTCAGGAGGCATTACTTTCAAACTCCTCATCCATTCGCAGAAACTGGCTTCATCAAATTCTATAAAACTACTCTTTAGTTTTATTCTTTGCTCCGTCGTCAATGTTCTTACCTGTGAAAATCTTGCTTCCTCCACATATAATCCCCACAAAAAAAATTGGATTCAGAGGCAAAAATAAACAATCAGCAAGATCAAGCTTAGTACTTAGTATTTTCCATGTTTTACCTGCTCATAAGGAGGGTCTTTATGTGCTGGTATAAGCCGGCAAACAAAATATCTTGCCTGAGAACTTCCCTCCTGTTACACAACAATGTAATAAATTGTATTTTGAGTTTTATTTCAATGGGTTTACCAGGTTGATACTGACATCATGAGAAAATAAAGGCGGGAAAGTGTGATTCTTTTGAAATATGCGTATGAGATTCTAAATGTTAAAGACCTTGAACGCGAGAATGCTCGGGGCTGGAAACCGGAATTCAGTTAGTTCTTCAGCCAACGTTCTGCAAGCTGCTAAAACTGCAGCGCTCTTCACCTCATCAGCAGACAGTTCAGCTCCCTAAATCAACCAAAAGATATGATTAATATGAAGTTGATCCGAAAATTCTTCTGTCGACATAATAAAGCGACTGAATGAAGACAATAGAAACTTACCAACCAAATAAATACATCTGTGCCATGGTCAAGAATAACAGCCTTATCTGATTGCATAGAGAGATCATACGCTGGTAGTTCCTCAAATGTACCACCTTCTTGGTGCTACCATTCGAAGAGACAAATCAAAAGATGCGTTTAGAAACAAATTCCGTAGCACTGATCTTTCATCTTCATGGCCAATGATGTTTCCTAATAGAGGACCCCTTCTAAGATGGAAGAGGAGTTCTGGAAGGGACGATAATTCCTTTGGGAAGCTATAAAGTTTTGATTTTGGCACTTGTGATCCGAATTTCAAAGCAATGTCTTTGATTCTTTCATCTATGGTAGCACGCATATCGACTGCATCCTTCTGATTTTTTGCTATTAAAAGAGTTCTCTTGGAGATAAGAACTGCAGCAGCTTCGTTTTCAACACTCTGAAGATATGCTGATATACTATCAACAGTTGGCAATTTGAATGTAATTACCCGAGACACATCTGCTTGATAAACATCCGAATAATGGAAAGCAAACTGGAAAAAGACATGATCGCTTTTGATGTCCCTCTTATTTTCTATCGAGAGAGAGAAGCTTTGTGTTTCTTCAACACTTTGCATCTGAATACAGAGAGCCGCATCACTCTTAAATGTCTCGTGAGTTTCTGAATGTGCTTCTTCGCCAGGTCCTATCACCTGGGTTATAAGAATATCATCTGAACACCGTACTTCAAGCAGACCATGTGAACCCCCTGCCCTAGTGGCCGCCCTCTGCAAGTCCACACCAAAGGCTTCACCAAAATCATCGTGAAGAACCAAAACACCACCTGAAGCTTTTGCAAGTGGCTGCAGGACAGGAACTCTGAGAGGGCAAGTTCCAGCGCACAATATGTCCACAACCGTATTGTGTCTATGAGCTTCACGCCCCAAATTCTCCATCTATTTTATGGCTGTCTTTTCCATACATGGATAATTTGAATGAGTCATTGAATGAGGTACTGATCCCGGACCATATGTAATGGGTCCACCAGCGCAAACAATGATTCTACTGTTACCTCCTGCTCTTCTGACCACTCCCCGAGACATTTCTGCTGATGGTCCTTGAATTATAGCTAGAGCAGCCTCAACAGTAGTTCCAACGCACCTATCTCTAGATGCTTCAGGTACATTCAATGTATATGGTCTTAAGGACGAGAAAACCTCATGTGCTACCTTTAGTGATGCATGCATTGGTGACAAGTATACACCGGTTCCATAAATCAGCGATTTCATGGACTCTGCAGATGGTGACTTTGCACCAGAAATAACATCTGCAGAAGCAACGGATTCTTCAGAGAAATCATATATGGAAGCAGTACGACCATACAGTATAATCCCAAGCCTAGTAGTTTGTGGAAGCGAGTCTACAAATGCATGCAAAGAGCTCTGCAAGTGCTGAAGGTGTGGTTCATCTAAACACTCATCAATAACAAGGACAACAGGTGCAGATGTCCGAGAATCAGAAGCAGGAACAAAACCAGGTCTCTTGTTTCCGGTCTGAACATAATCAACCAGAGGCAATGAAAGCTCTGGAAAGTTTCGCAACTCATCCTTGCTCGAAGCCACGTATTCATCTTTACTTGCATTCATGTTCTGGCAGATGACGCATTGCCATTGGCCTGAACCAACTAATATGGAGCTATAGGGATCTGAATACGCTCCACAATTCAGACAGTGATGTGGATCACGTTGGATAATACGAGGACCAGGACTAATCTCCCTCCCTGCAGAAACTATTGCTCCAAACCCCAAGCTAGCAACATTTGCTAGCTTCTTCTGCTTTAAAACCTACATGACAAGAAAATGGAATGCAAATCAAGAAATTTTGAATAGTAGCCACTTAAGAGGCTTAGAAGAAAGGATCAAGAAAAAAACGTTAGAAGGATACCTTATTTGCAGAAAACAAAACATAACGTGAGTCCGTAGTTATTGGTTCCTCCATTCTAACAACATCTGGGAGATCACGCTGCGATCCAACTGATGACCCATTTGAGTAAAAGGAAGGTGTAGATACAGTCAGAGAAGAAGGCGTAGCCGAAGAGTATGCCATAGGCTGAGGAGTAGCTGGAGAAGTACGGAAAGGCACAGCAGCAAGTTTAACCGGAGTATTAAAGACTGGAGGACCAGGTGGAGTACTCATACGAGGAATGGGACTTGCGGTTCTGATACCATTTGAAGGCGACAACAGATTTGGGGATTTCATGGGAAACCTAGGAGGTATAGGTGAAGCTACAATAGGAGGAGAATGATCTGGCTGTGGTGATGCTCTATCTGGCTCTAAAGGAGTAAGAATGCCCGGGTAATTAACCGATCTCTGCGCCATCGGATTCGCTATAATTTGACTAGATCAAAACGTAAAAGCGATGTTAGATATTCGCAATCTAGAAATTCACCACGAATTCGAAGACAGATCTAGAAGCTGATCCAAGATAAAGAAAGATCACCTTGGAGATTCTGGATTCAGTGATGGTGGCTGTAGCCCGGTTTAAATAACATAACCAAAATGAAATAACATGATCAACCAAAAGCTTATAATAATTTTAAGCTCAAAAATTCCACAAAATACACAGGACAAATTGCAAAGTTATAATTCTTACTAAATACTAACAAAAATCATCAGTTCCCAGAAAAATCAAAGTCCGGACAAGTGTATATCAACTGAAATCTACCCAGTATCCTTCAAGTAAAAGTAACATAAGAAACCCAAAGTGGTCACACAAAAAACAAAACGCAAATCACAAAATCAAGCACAAGATTTAGACATAAATCTGAAAGCAGAAGCAGGAATCAGAATTGTGATACCCTAATCGGAGAGATGATTCGAGAAATTAAGAAGAATCTATGGATTCGTAGACGAAATTATGACTCGCATTGAATCCTTCCAAGCTTACGATCTCTCTCACCAGTCTCCTATTGCCCTCGAGATTTTATTTTTCTCCCCTCATTTTCTTTCACTCGATGCGTGGCAGAATCATAAATTTACCGCGCTTGCCTTGCTGGCTTAATCGTATGATTGGATTAATTATAACACACTGAATGACGTGGCATTAAACGACCGTTGGATTTTGGATTTTTCCAAAAGCAGTAATCAAGTAGTAACGTAATAGAACGGATGAGATAAATTTCAAAAAGCGACGTCGTTTAAATACCTTGTGTTTTAAGAAATGCTAAAATCAAAATACATTTTTTTGTTACATGAAAATAGGTTTCATAAATAAAACGTTAATTCAAATTAATGGACAAAGCAAAGCTTGATCGAAATGTATTTTTTGAAAAAAGGAAAAAATAAATGTTTGTGTCAGTTAGAAGCATAGATGTGAAGCTCAACGAGCGAAGTATATGCTCCACCTTCGAGTCCATGTTAGCATATGATTATATTAGAAAATTTTCATATTTTTTTTAGACGATGAAACTTCCTCAAAATCATTTAATAAAGAAAATATCGATGATTATTGTCGTTATTATGTTATCTTCTTTTATTTTTGCTCTTTTTCACTCATAGCATCTAGAATAAGAACAGTAGCACCAGAATTTCGACCAACTAACTTCTCATGTATTTGTTTGGACATCGAAGAATCCAATGTCTTGTCTTAGAATCGTTTTTAGATATAATCTCCTTATCTTTGCTGCTTGTCTTTCTCCCGTAATCATCCAACAAGCCACCTCTAATTATAACCGAGAAAAAAAAAGATTTAACGAAATTGTTTTTCTTCCTTAACAAGAAATTAAAACTTCATATTACTTACGAAGAAAAGCTGCTCCTAGTGCTCCAATTCCAAGGTATACAAATTTCAAACAAACCTAAATCATAATTTAGTAAACATCAAAAAACAACTTACGAGATTGTTTCATTTCCTTTTGGGTTTTAATAACACTTTTCTTACCTTGGAGACTATCTCAACAATGTCTTCGTTGTTCTGGTTTTGACCCATTGAATCAATGAGCTCACTAAACAATAATGTCGTTAATGGAATACAAAAACCGTTTCCGATAGCTCCGATCGAACCAACGATCATCAACAACACATCGTAAGAATCTGAGAAGGAAAACAGTTTGTAGAACGGTACAGTCTTTGTCTTCTCTTCCATTTTCCCCTTATTCATCTCCATTATGTGTATTGATTTCAGGTTTTGGACTGGTTTGTACTTAGAAAAATGACTCACCAAGTATCGACATTGAAACAAAAGTCTGGGATTATTTTTGTCAATTTCCAAGTTCCAATAAATGAACTGATGTGATGCCATTAAATTAAAGACGCAAGAAGGGATTAGTGAGATGTCACATGTCAGATAAATATTATTATACATTGACAAAAAAAAAAAAGATACTATGTATAAGTATTATATAACGATGTTGTCATTAAGGATATAAACAAAAAAAAATGATCAACATGGATTTAATCAAAATTAAGAGGCGAAAAATGTGGGATTTTTTTTTGATGTATTTTTTTTAATGAATAATGACCCTAATATTTAAGTGACTTATAATTTTAAGAATAAAACTCCTTAATACAAATTATGAAAATACCATGAATGCGTGTCATGGGGTCTAGTGATTTCTGAATTTCCTCAACTTGGTCCTATATTCCATTAAACCATTATTTAATCTCAATTGATATTTTCCTAATCTTATATATATTTTCTTTTAAATAAAATGTGAATACCATTTTACTCTCATTTTTAATAAAAATTTAAAATATAATTATACCAAGTACAAGTTAATTTTAGTTCACATCTTTACACAAATTGTTACCATCTAAATTATCATATTTTTCTATTATTTACAATTACAACTATATATATTTAGATGGTAAAAATATACGTACAAAATTGTATTAGTTGTATCAGTTATACCATAATTGTATTAGTTAAAAATTAATTATACTATAAATAGTAGATTCAAACTCTGGATGCACGGTGCACCCAGCGAGTGTTTAAAACATATGAACTATACAACTTGTATTTTTTTTATACCACTTATAATTACAACTATACAACTTGATTTGTCCGATAATCAGATTTCATTAAAGATAAAATCGTAATTTTGATATTTGTTATTTTAAATTAAATCTAATAAATATTAGTTAATTAGGAGGGTACAACCGTGACTAAGTTTACGGACGATTGAGGAGTTGATTCATCATTGCATTAATAATGTTAAGAGTGTATTTAAGCCTAAACAGGCATAATTATAATGGGCCTTTAAACAGGCCTCATGAGTCGAAAAATAGGTCTAATTATGGACCTTTTTTGTTTACAGTACTAAAATATAGACAGATTTCTGGATTTTCTATTGCCTTTGATGAATTTACGAAAATTTAGTAACTTTTCTGGTTTTTCTATTGCCTTTGATGAATTTACAAAAATTTAGTCACTGTAAGTGTTTTCCTTTTATATATACATGAATTTTTTGCAAGCACAACGTGTAAGAATTTTTAATTATATACTTCATTGTAATTTGATAATAATTACAAGAGAAATTATTCATTAGATTAATCAAAAGCAACCAAGTGGCATGTGGTTAACTGTGTCGTTTTTTACATACGTGGCATATGGACCCCACTCTTTAAAAACACATTAAAAAAATTGCTCATCCAAACACCAATCACCTTAAAGGAAAAAAAAAAACAAACTCCTTAACTCTTTTGGAATTTTCCGTTGGCCCCAAAAAATTGAAAAAATTCTCATTTTTATTTGGTTTCGAGTTTAGATATTTCCTCAATTCTTGGGAAATGGAGAACCAACCTCTCATCAACCCTCAATCACGTTACCGTCTCGAACCAATACCGGAAAATCCAGAAACCTCCGCCGTCACAATCCCTCGCTCAATCTCAAACACTTCTTTCTTCCATGAAGTCTCCCAACACCAAGAACGTGTTCTTCACCATCATCATTATGACCTCGAAGAATCCGCTAAAGAAGATGACAACAACAACAACGAAGACACAGATTCATATTTCAACAACCCTAGACCACTTCATCGATGTCGTACAGCTCCAGCTATGGTAATCATCAACGACTTAAGACCTAAAACCTCACAAACTAAAAAACCTTCACCAATCTCAAAATCAATTATCAAACAAGCTATTTTTTTGCTAATCATTTACTTAACCTTAGGGGTTTCAATCTATTCATTCAATAGAGATCATTACTCAGGAATCGAAACTAATCCTGTTGTCGATGCTCTTTATTTCTGTATCGTCACTATGTGTACTATCGGATATGGTGACATAGCTCCGTTGACTCCATGGACGAAGATCTTCGCTGTCGTTTTCGTTTTATTCGGATTTGGTTTTTTGGATATTCTTCTTAGTGGTGTTGTTAATTACGTTTTGGATCTTCAAGAGAGTATGATTCTCACTGGGATTCAAATGGGTTCTTCGTCGAGACACCATAGATTCTCAGCTAAAGATTACATCATCGATTTTGAGAAAGGAAGGATGAGGATAAGAATGAAAGTTGGATTAGCGTTATGCGTCGTCGTTTTGTGCATTGGTGTTGGTGCTTTGGTTTTGCATTTCGTTGAAGAATTGGATTTTGTTGATTCGGTTTACTTATCGGTTATGTCGGTTACCACCGTTGGTTATGGTGATCGAGCTTTTAAAACTCTTCAAGGGAGGCTTTTCGCGGCGATTTGGCTTCTTGTTTCGACTCTTGCCGTGGCGCGTGCGTTTTTGTATTTGGCTGAAGCAAGAATTGATCGCCGGCATCGGAAAGCTGTGAAATCGGCTTTGAATAGAGAAATCACTGTTGAGGATTTGCTTGCTGCTGATACTTACCAACATGGTTTCATCAGGTTAGATTTTTTAAAAACCTTAACTTTTTTTTCTTTTCTTACAAAGTTTGAATTTTTGTTAATCTTGGGTCGTTTTCGCTAAGATTTAAGAGTGATTTTTGAGGCAATTCCTTTAAATTATATGTTTTTGTTTTGTGTTCAGATTGTTTTAATTTTAGGTCAAAGATGTTGCAGAGAGGTTAAAATCTTTAATCATGTCAGTCTTAGACTTTTTTTTCTAGCAAGTAACTATTAAGTGGGGACTAATTCAATTATTGCCTTTGTTTCATGTTATCTAATGATTTAAGTGAGTTTTTCAGTGATTAATCTTCTATTTGTTTTGATTTGATTTTGGTGTTTCTCAGTAAATCAGAGTATATTGTGTTGAAGCTTAAGGAGATGGGGAAGATCACTGATAAAGATATTAACGAAGTTGTGATTCAGTTCGATAAACTTGATCCTAATAATTTGGGGAAAATCACATTACCTGATCTTTTGGGTGGTCCTTTGTGACAAAAAAAAATAACTCTTTCTATCTCAAATTTTAAGCTTTTCCTTCTTGTACAATTATATATATATATATATATTTATCTCTTTTAAAAGAAAAATTACTGAACAGATGTAGCAGCACTGATTCATACACAGAGTTATCTGAGTCTCTCAATTTATCAGAGATAATAGAAATGTATATGTTTAATTTTTGCTTTGTATAAAACCAACGTCCAATGATGTTTGCTAAGCGCTAATCAGACGATAGCTCTTAGCTCTTATTAACAATGTAGATTGAGATATTCCATAGTACTTATCTTGATTAATAGGATGAGAATGAACAAAGAACTGAGACATTCATTAGAGTTTGGTGTGATGTATTAAACAGAAATATAATAAATAAATCTTTCACTCGTGAGTCGTGAGATCATTTAGTGGAAAAAGGCTCATAGCTGACGCTTTTTGTCTTTTGAATTAGTAGATAGGTCGATTGAACAAGTCTCCCATCCTAATCCATGCACATAAAATTTTAGCACAAAATATTTGTTTAATCGGTAAACATTGATTATACAAATCAGATAAACAGTTAAACACAGATTGCTTAATGTTTTATGGTTCTTCTGTTTCTGCATATCAATTTTATCACTACAAGAAAACAAGTTGAGAGTTGTTAAATGACACTTTGTTGTCATTATTGTGCCTTGTGAGAATTCTGTGTTAACTTTAAACGATATTATAGCTTCTTTTAGTTTGTTTCTATTGACCAATCAATAATATCAAATGTTTTTATTTAGCTTTGAAAAAAATGTATATTTATTACGATCATCTCTTAAGATAACTTTATGTTCGAATTATTATTTATGCTGTCGTACGTAATCATATCGTATAAACCGACAACAAAGAATCTCATAAAGGCAATATAAATGGGTTCCACCTCTATATTCATTAACTTTGAAAGGATCAAATGTATCATACATAATGTATGATCTGTTTTTTTAATATAAAATAATCATTTAGCGAATAGCAGTGTCGTTGTTTGTTGAGAATGATTGTAGTTTTGTGTTGTATTCCAAGAGATTGCGTGTATAATTTCATATTTTTGACATACATAAAATCGATTTACAGGATACTTATATGTATTTAATTTAAAACTATATAAATATCCTAATCGGTGTCTACAACTTTGATGAAATCTGGTAAAAAATTATGAAATCTGCTATTACTCGCCAGCGTCATAGATGAGACTATTCATAAAACATGAGGAAGGGATTAAAAATTAATAGCAAAGAAAGCATGAACTTTCATTTCAATAATACAAGAAGAAGAAGAAGAAGAAAAAGAGTGATTAATTATTGGTAATGGAAGGTGTTTTAAGTAAAAAGGATAGAACAAAACATAAAAGTATAAAAAATCATAATAAGTCTAAGCTTGAGGCTTGTCCCACTTGAGTGTCTTCACAACCTCCCAAGTGAAATCAGGGTCGTCTCTTCCGAAATGTCCATACGCTGCCGTTTTCAAAAACCTTCCATTTCCTCCTCTCTTCAAGTCCAAGTTTATTGTCATCATTCCTGGTCTGAAATCGAAGCTCTCTTTCACTATCTTCAGTATCTCCTTGTCTGGAATCAACCCGGTTCCGTAAGTGTCGACGAAGACAGACAGTGGCTCAGGGACTCCAATGGCGTATGAGACCTGAACCAGAGCCCTGCGAGCCATTCCGTTAGCCACTACACTCTTGGCGGCTTGTCTCACAATGTAGGCTCCGCTCCTGTCGACCTTGGTTGGGTCTTTGCCTGAGAATGCACCACCTCCGTGAGCTCCCCATCCACCGTACGTGTCGATGATAATCTTACGTCCCGTTAAACCAGCGTCACCATGTGGTCCACCGATCACAAACCGGCCTGAGGGGTTAAGATGGAAGATGGTATTGTCATCGAGGTATTTCTCTGGGATGATTGGTTTGATCACGTGTTCCTTGAGGTCACGTGCGATTTCGTCGTTGGTCACGGTTTCATCGTGCTGGGTTGAGATTAGGACGGTGTGGACACGGACTGGAACCATAGCACCGTTGTCATTGTAGTACTCAACAGTGACTTGGGTCTTTCCGTCTGGTCTTAACCAACGGCAAGTTCCGTTCTTTCTCACTTCAGTAAGACGAGCACCGATCTTGGTAGCAAGGACATGGCTCAAAGGCATGAGCTCAGGGGTTTCATCTGTAGCGTATCCAAACATGTGTCCTTGGTCACCGGCTCCAATATCCTCTGGGCGTTTAGTGAAGTGACCGTGAACACCTTGAGCAATGTCAGGGCTCTGTTGTTCGATGTTAACAAGGACTTTGCATTTGTCAGCATCGAGACCAACATCATCAGAGATAAATCCAATGGAGCGGCAAGTGTCTCGGACAATCTTCTCGTAATCAACCGTGGCCTTGGTCGTGATCTCACCGAAGACCATGACCATGTTGGTTTTGGTACATGTCTCACAAGCAACTTTGCTGTCAGGGTCTTGCTCAAGGCAGGCATCGAGGACTGCATCAGAGATCTGGTCGCATAGCTTGTCTGGGTGTCCTTCGTTCACAGACTCGGATGTGAATAGGAAAGTCTCCATTTTTAAGAAGCTATAAGAACAGAAGAAAGATTGAATTAGCCACCTGAGAAGCATCAACATATCATGAAAACTTTTTAAAATTAAAAAAGAAAATGAAAGATTCCACATTCAAGTGACATAACGCTAGAAAAGATTCCAACTCATTGTCGAACAGAATAAAAAAGATGCATCTTATTCTAACTTATTCGTTTCTTCTGATATACAAAGATGCCCAAAATGGGTTATGAAACAGTAGCAACCCTATAAATGATGGAGATCTATACAAGAGAATTAACAGAAATTTTTTAATTCAGTTTAAGAACTTGAATCTTAATAATTCATGGACAAATAATTAACCAGGAACTCTCATTTATGACTAGACTTAATTGCTCTTGAATCCAAATACACATGACTTAATACAAAGCATTTAAAACCAAATGAAGAGTTAAATTCAAATCATACACAGATCGATGCGAAAATCCAAATTCACGACAAAAAAAAATATATATATATATATAATAATAATTCAGATCCGCTATAATCGAACCTGAATCGAGATCGAAACATTGAAAAATGAAACAAACGAAGATAGATACTACGTGACTATAAAACGAACCGATCTAATACTTAAAATCACAGATCCAACTATAAAGAAGGCGTAAACGGATCGAAATCATCAAATCTGAATCGAAAAACATAGAAAAATCTAATTTCATTGCAGATTTAACAAAGCATACGACTCAAACCCGTAAATTCGACGAAGAGAACACGAATCGATCTGGGAGAAGGAGAAGAATCGAAGAAGAGCGATACCTGAGGCGAGATGGAGAGAATAGCGAAAGGGGCGATTTGAGATCTCAGAGAATCGGATCTCTTATGCCAAAAGCAAATCTTACAGCAAAGGAAAGAATCGGACGTCTTGTAGTTGTAAACGGCGTTGCTATTTATAGGGATTAACGGTACTGTTGACTGTCCACCGGATCTATAGGTTAACCTTTTTGCTTTTGGACTTCACTACTTCATTTGGCTTATTCGGCTATCCATCTTTTTAATTTTAAATAACTGAACCATCATTTTATCAAGTTTATAAATATTAAATTGAAAGACATATATATTTGTATAAATATTCTGTTTTAGTTATATAAATCGAATTATTTTTTTCTATTTTTAACAGTATGCTAGATGGTACAGTATAGAATTAATTTATTAGTCTAGAGACCCTTGTTGATAAATAATATCAATCAACCATAATTTTGTCTTAAATATGGTGTTTCTATTAGTGATGGATACATAACTCGAGAAACAATTACCGGAATATGAAACAGTGTTAATCTTCTATTTACGTATATGAATCCAAATCCAAAAAATTTATGAATTACTTATATAATAAATCTTATATTTTCATAATATATATATATATATTATAACAAATATAAATAAAATTTTAAATCTAAATATCATGATCTCTAAATTCAAATACTAAAATTCGGATCTAAAACTTTTAGGTATCCTATTTTGTGGATTAAATCGGATCATATATCATATTCCACGTATTTGTCCACTCTTATTTCGTACTAATTAATACCAATACATCACTCTTTTAAGTAACTCTTCAAAAAGGTTTGATACTATATTTAAAAGATATTTTACACATTTTAACTCATAAAAATGATTACTCTAATAAAAACAAAATAATATAGAAATATACGGTAGATCCAAGCAGATGGAGTTGTCGCTCGGAAGTTGGGGCTCTGGATTGAATCAGCTAAAATCTTGGGGTGTGATAAAGATCTTACGTCAGTCGCTCTAGGGTTTTTTCACGATCTATTCTACTTTTGTACCTATTACTAACGGTTAAAAAATTATATCGATTTTTTTGAATTAACCGGTTTAGTTTCTGTTTAAATTTGTAGTTTGATTATGTACTCTATAAATCGAATGAAAAAAACTAAAAATATTTCAATTAATGAAAAACCCTTTTATCAAATAAAAATCATGTATAGTATTTATCATTTACTTTGCTATCGAGCGAATCTTTAATTAATTAATAATTAAATGTAGCAACCGGGAGGTGCCGGTAGCCCAACAAATGCTGCAGGTTTCGGGAGTTTTGCAAGAGTCTGCTAGACTTAGTCGGCTCAGTTCGGCTCGGCATAACGGCTGATTCGTGTGTGTAGCTGTTCGGATTTCTGTAGTGGGGTTGATAATGTACCTAGCATTTTTTTTGTTTGGGTTGAAGGCATATGATAAACATACTAGTTAAATAAAAAAAGAATTGGAGGACATTAAATTGTTTACTTATTATCATCATGATTTTAACGCGGTTGTATAATTTATTTAAGTCCGTATTGGTTTAAAGTTTAAGTGAACTTCTCAGCCAAGGTTTATAGTTTTATATGTTAATTCTAGCTTACCTTCTATTTAACTAATTATATGAGCGTATTTTAGAATTTGTTGTGTTGTGTTATGTCTAAAAAAAATTTCTATGCTGTTGATTAATTTTTTACTATAGTTTTTAGTAAATACATATTTATGTTGAATTGTAATTTTATTCACCAAAAAAATGCTTGAAAGATTTTAATTATGCTTTGAGAAGAGAATACAACTTCTTTTTGTTTCTTGAGATATTTCATTGCTTTGAAAAAAAGAGAATGAGACTTGTACTACCCATAAAAAAGAAAGCTTTGAAAAGAGTCTCGTAAGTCATAACATACTTTGCAAATGACCGAGACATTAACCAAACAAATTTTTATTTGTAAAAGATCGAATAATCAACTAGTCAACTTTGAATGCTAATAAATAACTATAAGTCCAAAAATTGTAGAATATTCTAAGTCGTATGAGT
The DNA here is from genome assembly GCA_963922655.1 of Cardamine chenopodiifolia. Taxonomy (NCBI): domain Eukaryota; kingdom Viridiplantae; phylum Streptophyta; class Magnoliopsida; order Brassicales; family Brassicaceae; genus Cardamine; species Cardamine chenopodiifolia. The sequence goes on along the minus strand of OZ000482.1, from coordinate 14,323,474 downwards.
GAATTAGGATGAGAAGGTAGTTGAAAGATTGTATTTGTTGCATGCGAAACTCATGCACGCAAAAATTTTGACCAGTATTTTTTTTTCTTTTGATAAGATTTTGTATCTAACTATATATTATCTAGTCTTGAAATACCTATTATTATGAACAACATTTGATAATAATTGATTACATGGAATAGCGTCTCCAATCAATAAGTACTGCACCATTATTATTCTACAGGTAAAACTAATTAACATCAAGTTGTAAGTTTAATAAGGTTTTTCACTAATTCAACGATTTCTTGAAATCCTCAATTGTTTTATAGTTGAAAAACAAAATAACCAAATTTGTATATTCCTTCCGTTCTATTTTATAAGAGGATTTACTTATATTTTTTGTTCTATTTCATCAGGTGTTTTGCAAATTTTATACAAACAGTTAGTTATATTTAATTTTTGTGATTATTAATAATAGTATAATACTATTTATTATTGATTGAATTATTTAAACTAAATATTTATTTGCATTTTCATAAAAAAAAATTTAATGTAATTTTTTAAATTCCACGCTTTTAATGTGATGATAGTACGATACTCCCTAGGAGCTAAGTATTAAAAGCGAAATTTATTATCCTTTCACTTGAAGATAGAAGTCTGGCTTTGGACTATGCCCAATATTTCGATCCATAGGATTTGATTGTCAAATTTTCAAAAAAGATTGCGCAAAATTAATAAGTTTATCTCTTGTAGATTGGTCGGTTTTCTCAATGTGGAAATACGATACAGTCGACCGTTAGCAAATCTTAAAATAATATCATCGATGAGTTCCGTAATTTTTTTTAACAAAGAGATCATCAATGAGTTCTTGGCATGTATTGATTTATAAATTTTACAAACACATATTTAAATTTGAATCATGCGAAATTAAAGAATACTTTACTTGATCAGCCAACAAAGTTTGAAGAATATGCGAAGATTTTGTTTATTATTTCTTTTCTTGATTTATCAAAAAAAATCAGAAATAAATTTTGAAAAATCACAGATCTGGTCACCAACCACTAAATATAGTAAATGAACGGACAAGCCGAGCATGATGACGTGAAATGAATATCTCGATCCAGTTATCAGAATTAATATATATATATATATATAATAACATTAAAGTTAAAGTGTAAGGGCATGTTTTTTTTGTTTTTTTGGTATTTCATGTAAAATTCCATAAAAATAAAGAAATTGAGTATTAAAATTCAGGAAACAGAACATAACCATTTAAAATAACATCAGAGAAACATAACGAAAACATTAATAGTGATTCTCGTCTTCAATAATTAATTGTAATCACGCGAGACCTCCAAAACCAAATAATATTATAATTTTTTTAATTTTTGTAATATTATTGGTAATACGATCCATTTTCTTATTCTAATTCTTTAAGATGTAATCAATTTTAGAAAACTTCAACTAAATTTTATCTTTTAATATGTAAATTAAATAACTTTCCAAATAATTGGTTCCAAAAAGCCTTTGTATATTGACGGAGAAGATTAAATACGACATGGCTTATACGAACACCAAAAACAGAAAAAACAATCGATTTCAAAATTTATGATAAGATCAAATGACTTCGATTACGTTAGTTCTAACCAAAAGTCCCGACATCGATTCCAATCTACAATTTCGATCCGTTTAAAAAAAATAAAACAATAAACTTGAAAAACGAAATAAGTATTTTAAACAAAGGAGGATCAGAAAATTATTAAATCAGATATATGGAGAAAAACGCAATCAAACCAAAATAAATGAAATTGAAAATGAAAAAATAAAAGTCAGACAAAATTCGGATCTAAAGATAGACGAGACACGAAAAAAAAAAGATGAAACTTTAAATCAAAGCCATCCATAACATCGTTGAAGAAGCCGACACATACCGTAAGCAATTAGATGCAACTCTATAAAATAGAATCAGACGATTGTCGGAAAAAAAATCCAACCAACAACCACATGAGAAGCCGATGGATGATTAAGAGCTGATTTAGACAAATCAGATACTGAAAAACGAACTTGAAATCAATTTTCTAAACATCCTACCTTGCAGCTGGGAAGACAAATCGAAAATCACCTAAACAAATTCTATTTGTGATCCAGTTTTGTGTAAGCACATGTTAACCTTGATATAAAGACGTTTCATCATTTATGAAACGATATGTTTAAATATACTTTTGTGAATGAATAGTGTTTTAAGTCAGGTTGTTAACGGTCTATTTATATATAAATAGATATTTTCTTTGGAATTTGATTCCAATAAATAATATTTTCCCGTAAAATAGGAATTCGACTATAGATCAGATTTTATCGATCCAAATGATATATATATATATATATATATTGTGAATTACAACTGAATTTGTATAAGCATTACTAGATGATAGATGTATAAAATTTAAGACCTCTATTGGAGATCTGGACTGATTACTGCTAAAAAAAAGCCACATGTACCACAAAATTAATCATCATTCATCACTTAATGTAAAAATCAAACAAAATCTCTTATGAATTTAATCATTTATAAATCGTACCGTATTAATTGATTAGAATTGAATAAGGTCATGTGTTGTGTTGATATTTCTTTCATAAAGGTCCCACATGGGTACAATTCCACATCCCCCAGTATTGTTTACTATCAAATTGGGTTCAGAACATGATACCATTACCAGCATTTAATAGAGCGCCGACAAAGGCACAATTCTAATCAAACTAACCAGAAATTAAAATTCGGTTTACTCTGACCAACAGTCAAAATTGATTTGGTATGAATTACAGATTTTGAAGCCTCACCTTTAGCTTAGGACAAATCTATGGAAGTTAAAACAGAGAATACCTCAAAAAATGGGTTAAAAAACCGGGTTACGAACCGAGTTGTTAACCGGAGAATTCAACCATTTGGATCCCGCGTCCAGCAACGGCGATTTGGTATCGGTTTCTGCAGATTGATTCAATATACATGTTTGGTATGTGAGAATGGCAACAGATAAAAGAATATTTGTTCATGGATTATGGAAGTATGAGTGCATTTCACTTACTCATCAATGGCTTTAGCATCGAGCGCCTCTGGCTCAGGCACACTGATGACTATATGAGCATGCTCGATCAGTTTACCATCTTTGTCGAGAAACCAACATCGTACACGTTGATCAAGACCTGTCGAGAACACCCAGTTCGCGTCCATCCACACACCTTCATTGCATCAAAACCAATATGAATGATTTAGAATGGTGAAATGGTGAAAGAGAAGCTTCGCGTAGAGAATTTTTTCGAGGTAAGGTACCTTCAATGGCAGAGCTATGAGCTTATGCAATACCTCCACGGTCTGTGAGCCTGATTCTGTAACTTTGGGTTTGGTTTTGATCTGTGATTTCTGATTTGTTGTCTGGACTACTAGTACTAAGAATGTTGAAGCTAAGAGAATGAAGGGCTTGGTCATCACCCCCGCTTATCCCATTGAACATCAAATCATTGCCATAAATTGGAGAACAGCTTGAGCTAGAAACATGGAGACCATCAACCCCAGATTGATGAGCTTTCTTAACGACATGTGGAGGCTTTATCTCGCTCGTCTCAGGTGGAGAATCTGCACCTTCGTTTTCATCGTTTTCCTGAGGAACGTCTTTTGTGAGTTCCAAAGACTTGTCTGGATCTTGTTCTGCAGCTTCACCAACTGAGTTGCTGGTGTCTTGTGTTCTCTTAAAAACCTTGGTGCCTGATAGTTTCCATATTCTACCACTTGACTTCCAAAGACAAGTTTTGATCCTCCATCGAAAGACCAAACAATGCGAAATATTGAACCCTCATGTCCAGTAAGTCTAAGCATATGGGAAGCGCTATAATGCTCATGGTCGACCTTGTCACCATCAAGACCCTCCAAACAATGATCTGCCAACAACCAGTCGATTCCAGTTACTTAAGCTAACCTCATTGAAAATAGTGCCAGAAGCGATGCAGAGAGTCCGAATACTGTTGCCCCCATAATCTCATAGTATACAGTAAACACCTTTCTGCAACCAAGCAAGTAGTTTCAGTATAATATAGCTCGATAAAATCAAAAGCTGTAACTTGAGTCTCCAAAACCCTTAAAATCCCAGTACAGTAAAACTAACCTGGTGACTGCACTTCAAAAGCAATGCATGATTCTTTAACATCCCAAATAGTTCTCCCAAATAGGCCCAATGGGTTTTAAAAAGTAAGTCAACTAGATGCGAAAGTAAGTCGATAGTTCTCCCAACTGAGCTATACCGCTTTTATGTTATATTGTGTAATTTTTAAGTATATTTATATATATATTATAAAATTCATTTCTTTTTGTTTTATTCAAATAAAAGCGAGATTACATAATAATAGGTATTATCGACTGTTACAGATAATCGAGATTCGAGATTCAGATATCGCACGAAATCCACAACGGCTCCTCAAACTGACCCTCAAGCTTGTCTCCATCTTGTCCGTTCAAACTCAACCGACTCAGATCCAATTCATCCACAGTATGCCACGTGGGTGTCCCATCTTCATACCCATTCCACGTCAGCCTCCTCAACCCTGTTCCATCCAATTTCACAACGTACAAATCTCCATACGGCTGAAACTGATTCGGCATCGCCACCGGCTCCGCCGTTATTCCACAGAGGTTCGCCGTGAATACTAGCCAGTCACCATCCTTGTTGAAACTCACGTGATTAACTCTCTCCCTCGCCGCTTCCTCCGACCCCTCCGGTCCCGCAATTTGAATCCTCCTCAAACCAGATCCGTCAGGCCTCACCACGTAAGCGCCGAACGCGGCGGTGTTTTCTGGATTGTGCCGGTTCGATGAGAATCCGATGAGATCTCCTTTCGGAGACCAGCTAGGCATAGTGTCGATCCATGGCCCCTCCGTCAACCGTCGTATGCTACTGCCGTCTGATTCTCCGTTAACAGCGTCTAAAATGTAGAGATTCTTATGACCTGATCGGCCTGATCGAAACACGATGGATTTGCCGTCGGGAGAGCAAGACGGGAATGCGTTATTCCCAGTGTTCTCTAGAGTGAGAATCTTCACATCACATGGAAGCTCTTCTTTATCAGCGGTGAGATCTGACGGATCAAACTTAATTCGAGCTATCTGAACCGCAATTCCCGCCGGACGGAAAATTGGACCGAGAGATGCGTAGATGACATGACGCTCCGTGGGACTCCATGAATTGTAGAAAGCTGTACGGTCTTTGATCAACGTCCATCGTTTTGAACCGTCCGATTTAGCGACTTTGATGCCACCATTAATGTCGAAATCAGAGTTCAGTGCTATCAGATCACCGTCAGGAGATGGTGATGGAAACGATCCATTAATTCTGACCAAGCGGAGGGTTTTGATTGGAGAAACGATCGATTCTAGATTCGGAACAATCGACTCGCCTTGAGTCGACTCACCTCGGAACCTGTGGTAGCCAAGGAACTCGGAATCGGCAGAGACGAAGGGGTTGTAATGGTGGAAACTCGGATTGAGTGGCTCAGTCACCGGCTGAAACGTTTTGTGTTCAAGGTCGAAAATCTCGATGTGACGGTGTTTGACGCCGCGACGACGAGTTGCGACGGCGATTCGTTTCCCATCGTAGAAAGCTGCAGGAGTGAAGCAATGGAGTCCAGATGGTGTAACTCGGATCGGTACGATCGGGAAATCGGGAGATTCCTGGAAATTTTCCGGTATATCCACCCGGAAAATGCTCCACCAACCGTCGTCAGCTTGGTGGTGGAAGAAAACAGTTGAATCGCCGGACCAAGTCGGCCATCCGCCACGCTCGCAAATCACCACTCTTGTCTCCGGTTCAGATGCTCTAAAAACAGCAATATCCGTGTTTATCTCGTGAAATTCACCGCCCCAAGAGCGAGATCCATAAGTCGCGACGGCCAAGAAATCTCCCGATTGAGAAACCGCTGGGCTAAAATCGGCGGTATTTGATGGAGTGACACGTGTAACTTCTTTCTCTTCGCCGTTGAGCTCCACGGTGTAAAGCGCTGACCAATTCTTGAAATGACGATCAGGCTGCTCGTGAGCGGAAATGAAATAGAGTCTGTTGGTTTGAGTAACGAGAGGACGGTCGTGGAAGAAGCTTTCCGGAGCACCGGGAAGCTGTTCGAGTTTAGAATCTCCGGGTCGGGTTCTGTAAATCCGGGCTGATCCTGCTCGTTCCGAAACAAAGACGACATCATTGCCGTTATCGTTGGCGAATTGAGCGTTGAAGTTAACGGAAACGCCGTCTGTTAAGCGGCGCTCAACGGCGGAAGCGATGTGAAGAGAGAAGACGTCGAAGCCATAGTGAGTGCGACCAACGGTGGTGAAGATGATGGTGCCATATGGAGTTTCCATTGCCGGGAATTTGATGATCGGTGGTGGTAAGCGAGTGGAGTATTTATAGAGAGAGTCGATGACTTGGGGAAAGTGTTTGACTATTTGATCGTGTGTGAACGGAACAAAATGATCCGTGCGTAATGACGTTGCAGTCTTCATAGGATCTTTATCCATAAAGACGTGGGAAATCGACGCAGAAGAGAAGAGATTCGAGTTTGTAAGAGACTCTGAGAAAATTGGTTTTGAATACTAAGGTAGACAATATTTTTTGGATTTGATTGGTCCGAAACGGCGGCAGTATCATGTTAGAGCATCCTCATTGCTACTAAAGGATGCTCTTACAGTGTTATACATTATACACTTATTTTTTCTGATAAAATTTTGCTATCATGTATCATAAAAAAGAGTTTAGTATGTACGGTATGTGCAAATGACACGGTTATGTACAAGTAAGATGTATGATTTACGATACTACGATTCAGTAACTTGTAAGAGTTTTATAAAATATACATATATATATAAAAGATGATACGTTAACTAATCAAAATTGATGTCTTCCACCATATATCTACTAGTCTTCACTCACCTACCAAGTATTAAATCACCAACAACAATACAACATCAAGCAATAGAACGATTGAATTTTCCGGCGACCAGTAAAGTATTTTCTGGTGAGATGCTTCCGGGATATACTTGACTAGCTTTGAATCTAACCCACTTCATCCTCCCCGTATCTGAGTATCTGCTTGCATTTAAACCCTAAGATAGCTCTTTCCATGGGTTTCATTTTCTTCACAACTTCCTCCATACTGCTCAAAGAATCATCTTCCCCTTCTTCCCCTTCTTCTTCCTCCTCCTTTGCACTGCATCAGAACAACAATCAAAATGAAATAACTTATTTGAAGTAACTTATTTATCATCTTTGAATCCAAGAAATGTTACTTTGAAGCAAGAAGGTCAATTTCGTCAATACCAGGAAGGTTGGAACCGTGATCATCATCTACAGCCCAACTAGTGAACCCAGTCATGATATGGAACTCGTTTTTTGAAATCCCCAGGCTAAAGATATATTCTTTATCTACGAGATAAAAAAGTGACATAACCATATTATTGATTAGTTAAGAAGTTCTATAATAATCTGATTAGACCAAAGAAGAAGTAGTGACTGTGAGTTTACTTATGTAGCTCTTCCATTGGCAAAGATGATGGCAACAAGTAGCTATAACGAGACCTCTCGGAATAGGGCTTTCACCATCTTGTCTGGATAAACAACATCTTAAGCTCAAATCTATTATTGACACATAAAACGAACATCAATTACCCAAAACAGGCACTCATAGTAATGAAATGGATATCCAAACTGCAGGTATAAACGTGTAGTGACCTGTTGCAGGACCACATAGATGTTTCCCAACAGCCACATAAGGAACACCGTGTAAAGATTCAACTGCATTAAGGTTCAAATCCTCAACTGAAAACACAGAAGAATTGAATATTCGATTATTACATACATAACCCGAAACAAGTAAACAAGAAAAGGTACTACTAGATTTAAGGGATTTACTATCAATTCTCATACGCTCTAAAACTAAGTTCTCCTTTGCCTCAATGACCGATCAGCCTAGAAGCGGTAAAACAGATGTGGATTAAGAAATAAGCTAAATTACTGAAAAGAACGGAATGAACACAAACGACCAAGCTTAACCAACCTTAAGCTTATAAGATTTCCTCTCGACTAGATACACTTTTTTTATCCCATAGCAATCTGCTAGCATCTGTGTTAAGTACCCTCTCCCAGCACCAAATTCAACAACCGCAGACACACTATTATCGTCTTTCTCTTCCAGATCGCTTTCGCAGCATTCCACATTTTCGTTGCACCTCTTCAATGCACCAATCTCTTCCAAGTTACCAAGAATAGAACCATGCTGCAAAACATGTTTCTTTTGAAACGGTAATTTCCTGTCCAACAAATCAGAAAATATCAGTAAAAAAAGTAACTTCCCCCCCCCCCCTGTCACTAACCAAACCCCAAGAACAAAAGCTCCAAACTTTTCAAACAATATACCTATCTATCTCCTTATTAAACCATATGTTACAAGCTTAAGGTGACAAATACGAATCCTTGATATCTTTACACGTATCGCCATGAACAACATCGATTTTCTTAATTAGCTGACGAAACTTAGAGTATTTGTTGTTTAACCATTTTGCCCACTAATTAAGAAAATAATGATTTTTTCTCTTTTATCTCTTATTAATATAAAATACATTTTCATTAATCATTACTTCTTTCATTTTAAAATATATGACAAAAAAAAATTTTTCAAAACTTTTTAGAATTTCAATGGAACTTTTTTTCTAATTGTAAAAACATACAGTAAAAATAATTTAATCATTATTTTTATTTATTTTATTGATTATTATTCTATTTATAAATGATCTTTTGGTTAAAATTTTATATTTTTTAAATAACATATTTTTAGCCAAAACATAAAAGAAAAAATATATTAAAATAATATGAGTAATATTAAAAATTTTATCAAAATAATGAATGAAACACAAAACAATACTTATAATAAATTAAATTTAAATTCTAAACTATACTTAATTTTTTCTGCTGTTGTTGGCTTTGGCGGTATTTATCATGCACTCCTAGGTTAATATGATGAGAGGGAGTATATTATTTAAAATTTCCTCTATTTTTTTATTCTTATGAATTTATTTATTATCACTCCAAATTTTAAGTTCATCGTGAGAAACGTGACCAGGAGCAAGCTAGTAAAACAACTTCCAAAGTCACTGAAGTACTATTTAATTAATACCTGACGTAGTCATGCTGACGTCATATTTACTCTGTATGTCGATTTTTTTGGTCTGAAAAAGACTACCGATCTTGATTACTGACTTCTGGCATTCGTTTGGTCGCGGAGGCTTGGTCTACAAAGATTGATCCAATGGATCAGATTGTATGCTATTCTCTACTATTGGCCGTTGGATTTGGGTCAAATCAGAAGTCGCAAAATATTATTGAATCTAATGATGGAGGATGTAGAAAATGTTTGTTCTTGCTTTGAATATTTTACCATTCAAGCGTGAATTTTGCAAAGAAATGTCAAATTTAAAGTATCATCCAGCTTTAAAAAAGTATATTCGTCGACAATGAACCATTCGAATAATTTTATTGTCGTTATTTTAGTAGGAAAAAGATTAACGATATTATATAAAAAAAGAAGATGATCAACGATTAACATATGGATAAATAAGTCAAAGGAGGAAATACTTTCCCAAATAAATAATCACGGGTTGAATCAAGGCCTAAAGTTAGTAAATCCAAACTTATTTCTTTGAAGCGTTTGATTTAGATTTTCAACTGTTTATTTACGTTTGTATATTTTTCAAATAATCCACAAAGTTGAATATTTTAAGCCAAAGTAGAAAACGTTAATATCAATGTAACTACTAATTAAATGCAATCAAGTTTTACGTTTGTGTTTGATGTGAATTTTTGTTGTTGTTCATATAAACGTAAAAAAAAAGAGAATAAATATTGCGGTTGATAGATGAATAGATCGTAAATGTTAAATTTTATAGTAATATAAAATGACGTGTCTAGAAAACTCTAGTTGTCAAACATTCAGTGAGATATATTTGTGTGCTAATCATCAAAGAAAATGTATATATTGTTAGCTCGATCGTTACACTCAAACCTCAAGGAGTAAAACAACTTCCAAAGTTGGAATATTTCTCTTCGACATTCTATTTATATATTATACTACTAGGAAAAAAAAACCCAAAAAATCTATTATTTTATATACAAATCAAATCACGATGATCACATTTTCCCGAAAGACCACTTAACATCGACGTAGAAAGATTCGATCTGAAGCACGAGATCAAAGGAACAGAGAACTCATCAGCGATCCCATACGCATTCCAACAGAACGGATCCATACGTATCTCTCCTTTTGAAGGTAACAATTCGATATCCGAAATTGTTATATTTGCGCACGGGACATTGTTGCTGCATCCAAATGCATTTGGAGGACTACGAATATCGTAAGTACCTTTTATGCTTTGATATACTATATCATACACAAAAACTGCAGATGTTTTGTTAGCACATTTTGTAGTTGTGCAATAGTATTGATCAATGATTATCGGTGATCAATGATTATCGGATTTCGGACAGTATCCACGTGGATATTGTCGAACGTTACACCCGAAACTGACCCGTATCCACCTTGACATGTCTTGATCCGTACGCCGTTATCGGAAAATTTTATGATCGAGTCTCTAACCGTGACATTCGAGACGCAGGCAGGTGAATTTTGATTGCCTAAACTTCCAATACTACAAAATATCATTTTTTTGTCGTCAACTACAAAATATCATTATATTATATATATATAATGATTATATTATAGTTGGGTATTATGAAATGTTAAATATTGAATGAAAAATCTGATGTCAAAAAAGAATATATATATATATATATATATTGAATGAAAATCAAGAATGATCCAGATCCTATCGAGATACAATCATGACCATCTCCTGTAATTAAATACATTCAAATGAAGTTTGTAGTCGAAGTCAAATGTTATCTAATAATTTTTCTTTCTATATTCGGTGTATTTTGTTAAAAAAATGTAAAATAATGTACAATAGTTAAACTTTGTAATAAAATGACTGCGTTTTGTTTTCCTTTCAGCGATTTTGTACCGTTAGCTTATGAAAACTTTAGTATACTGAATTATATATATATATATATATATATATATATATATATACCATCTCAATTTTTCATATAAAAAACAACTGCTATAGGTTATGGTTTATTTTTTATTTTCTTAAAACTATTTATGTGTATGCATGTATATATATAATATAGTGACGTGAATACTGAACGCGTACCGTTGGAAATGGCGGTAAATCTCAACGGAGTTGGAATTCTCGATGTGGATGCCGTCAGTGTTGGGACTTAACGGCGGAGATATGATTCGAAGGGAATTGATGTGAACTACACGACATCCATCGAGTTTGAGGTGAACCTGTGGTCTGTTTTTTATACTCAGACCTTCCACAATTACATTCGAGCTCCCGAAGAACCTCAAAGCATGTCCTCTCGCCATAATCATTACATATTGTAAACATTTATTGTTAACTAAGAAAAGTACAGATTCCAAATACTTGATGTTACTTACGGTGGGGCTTTCGCATGGATCAGAAACTGCAGTTTTGTTGACATTCTGCTTGAACATATGGAGATTAAGGTTCATTGCATAATATGTATTTGATTTTAAATAATCATAGTATTTTAAAACTAATTAATGTAAGATATAAAACATATTTCATCGGAATTTCATTCTTTAATTAGTTAAGTTGCATTGAATCAACTAAAACTAAATAATAAGAAATTGTACCCAAAAAAAAGAAAAGTAAAAGTGATGTGAAATACTGATACATAATTTCTTATAAGATAAACCAGAAGATTCTGAACAGACCAATATGTTTTTATTCTGGGTTCATATGTTTCTTATTTTGATTAACCGGAAGATTCTGAACAGACCAATTCTTGAACTGTATGAAAACGCGATACTCTTACCATTTAAAACACTCACAATGCAATTGAAATAATTATTTTGATCTATTTTAATTATTTCTTTCTAATCAAAATTGTAATAATTGTTTTTTGAAAACGGTATTAGTGTATATGTAAAATGTATACCCGATGAGGTTTGCAGGGAAGATCCCACCAAAATTTGTCCACGACCGTCAATAACTCCGCACCTTTTAGAGCCATTACGTTTATTCTATAAAAGACGAGCCATTGCCCTCGGCCACGACTGTGGTCCATCCCTTGGCACGATGGTGCCATCCACCTTAAAAGTATTTCAAGAAGATCAACAGAAACCCATTAGACCCATTTATTCAAAAGTTTGATCTTCATGTAGAACTAAAAAATCTGATATTAAAAGTTGGTACCTGGAAATATTGGTAAGAAGGACAAGGACCAGTGAAAATAGTGAAATGGATCATGAAGGTGAAGCCGTAAGGCACAAGCAAGACCGAGAAAGTGTTGTTGTTGTTGCTGCTACAAGCTGAATCCCAAGCTGTCTTGAACGACTCAGTGTCGTCTGTGACACCGTCACCAACCGCACCGTAGTTCCTCACGTTGTAGATTACTTCGTGGTCGGGATCTTGGGAGGGAGATGGAGATTGTGACGGGCCGTTAGGGTTTAGAGAGAGAGAAGGAGGCTGAGACGGTGGCTCTATACTTGCCTGTAAGTTCTTAGCAAGCCAAGAGTATTTAAGATTCTGACCAAATGCTTTTTATTTCAACATCCATCGAGATAAAATTGGGTTTATATCAAAAAAAAATCCATCTATGCATTTCAATGTTGAATAGAAACTTAAAAACAATCATATGAACAAACAATTTCATCAATACCTTAACAGATGAAATGAAAGTCATCCATCTACGAATTGATTCACGCTCATATTACTCCATTAGCAATTGATACTGCCACTTCAACCTTCATCTTTGATATGAAAAGGGATAGGAGGGGTCTGGTCTTCGAAGTATAGTTAATTTGACATAATCTGGATACGAACTCTCTGAATCTCTTGGTTATCCAAAAGAGAAAAAAAAAAGGAAAATATCTCGAACTCGGTTTAGCTTAGACCGTTCCGGAAACGGAATGTCCGATTATTACATCCAGTGACGACGGCGTTAGTTAGAGATAAAATCGCCGTCGTAGACATCTTTCTTCTTTGTCGTCGTGTTTTCTATTTTTCGGCGGAAGAAAATATAAAGACTGACGTTCAAAGAAATATGAAAGGAGGAGAAGATGCTTCTTGTTTTGGAGATGCCATGTGTACTTCTTCAAGAGGTTGGTTATATTACAAAAAATTTCAATTCGATTTCAAAATTATATGGGCCCAAAACGAAGCCCATATTAGGACCCATTGAAGACCTCGTCTTCTTTCTCTGATCTCTGCCTCTAGCTGAGTGAGTATACTCGCTGAGAATGGCGGCGAAAAGTAGCAATCGATGTAGTTTCTGGCTTCCGAAAAAGAAAAGATCAAGCGCGAATACTCGACTCGAGAGTTCGATTTAAGTGAGGTGAAAAATTTCGGGTGTTTTTCAAATTTCAAATTAGTCAGAGCTCATTTTTTAGAGTAATCAAACAGGTTTTGTCGAAACCATAGCCAGAGATTGGAAGGTTAATGTATTCCATGCCCTATTGATCCTTCTCAGTGAGTCAACAATTTTATTTTTCCAAAGTTTATTATTTGCAATTTCTCTGCTGTTGTTGTAGCAACGGTTTGATTCGTATTATTTAGCTCTGTGTTGCAGGAGAATCTCGAAGGGCATGTAAAGAGGTGTCCTCCTTTACTAAAACAAACAGTAGCATTGTCTGGTCAAAGATTTTACAAGAAGGGCATTAATGCCGGAAACGAAGAAGAAGAAGAAGAAGAAGAAAAGATGGGATCTTGTTGTCTTGATTCTGTCGTTACTTCAGAGATGAAGAGGAATCTTTTCTATTGTATGAGTGTTTCTAAAACAAAAAATAATTGATTACCAATTCTAATAAATTAATACAAATGAATATGCTGTTGTTGACTTATTTTAAAAACAATTTCATTAATTTTATATTATTTTAGCTGTTCTTTAGATTGATATGATAAAGTCAATATATTGGTTGTGACTAAAAATCTAAACAAAACCATGTGCTATTAGATCATTAATTTAAAATTTTTGTTCAAAGTTAAAATTTTTGTATTATTCGTTTAATGACTACTTATTTTTATTGGATTTTAATAAGTATTTTATTTTACACTGATTTTAATACATTTGGAATTTGTTTATAATGTTCACACTGTGTGAACCTTATAATTTAAAGGGGTACTTCAGTCTTTTAGTAATAGCTCCATCACCTAATACACTATCTTGTTACTCCCAATAAATAAAGAAAATTTCTCTCTCTCCTCCATTGTATGACGATAATGAACAAAGAGAAAAAGACAGAGAAGAAGAGAATCAACGAGATCGATGAGCCCGAAGAAGATGAAGCAGAAGAGTTGGAGAATAAGAAGATGGAGATGTTCTTCAATCTGATTAAAAACTATCAGCAGGCAAAGAAACGAAGACGACAAGAGTTAATTCATGATTCCGGCGACGCTGCTTCGAATCCGACCAAGAGATCGGACTACGGCACTGTTCCTGTATTCCGTGCTGAAGATTTCTTTCACTGTACGGACTTAAACTTAAAGCCATCGGATTCGATTATCCCCACCAAGAATCAAGATAAAGAGAAGGAAGAAGAAGAAGTAGAAGAAGAAGAAGAAGAAGAAGAAGAAGAAACAGAGAAGCAGGAGATAAGAGAAGATAATGGTTTAGATCTTAATCTTGCATTGTAATAATTTAATTTTGTTTATGTTTCTCAGTCTCTTGAATAGAAAAAAGGAACTTTCTTAATTACTTGATTATTAAAAGTAACATTGCACAATACACATAAACCAGTGAATCATCAAGTCAAGAAGCTGCAGGTGAAATTGCCATTGTTGAATGCTAACTTCTCAGCTTTGACGACAGAATCTAGAGGCAGTGGAAGGAAGGTTTTGTCAGGACCATAGAAGTGAGGGAAGCTATTCAATTCATCCACAGCTTCATAGATCAATCCATCTCCAAGCTGCAAAAACACACATGAAAAATCTCTTATGTTTCAGGGGATTTCACAGTCTTAAGAACCTATAGACATATTGGCTCGTTGTCTTCTTCGCATCAATTCAAATGACTATGTTACATCCTAAGATCATAATTCTGTTACTTGGATTGTGTAAGTCCCCAATGCAGCTTGGTAAAAGAAAAAGGTTTGAAAACTCATTTTGTTTATAGTTTTCAAGTCTACAAAATCGCACTAACTCTAGCACACACCACACAACCAACTCAAGCATCAATCAACATCAGGGAGTAGAATACACTTCCATGATGACAAGGCAAGCTTAGGAAACTTCATAATTGCTCATCTACTCAAACGTGGAGCTAATCACAGAAACTAACATTTAATAGATCAACCACTCACCAAACTAAAGGACCCCTAATACCAAATCATAATATTAAATCCACATATGTTTCAAGTTAAAGGTAAGAGTCAAAAACCAATAAACAAACCTTCTTAGGGTCAACTTGAAGAAGGTAAAGATCATCCTTAACATTGAAGAAAAAGTTCTTCAATGTCGATTGTACCTAGAAATCAAAGATTCAATTTCATCACAAAGCAGCAAAAATCTGCATTAAAGTATTGATCTTTCACAAATTCAAAGCAAATTGTTTAAGAGTATGAGCAAAAATTTCGAGATACTTCATTGTTTAGTAAACACCCAGATGAAAAAATCGAGATCTTTATGAGAAATCTTAGAGAGGGACCTGATCGAGTTTGCTGAGATGAAAACAACCAGTTGACTTATCGAGCTCTCCACCAGATGATGAACCATTCTTCTGAAACTCTTCCCATTCTTGATCCGTACTGATTCTGTATATGAAATCTTCCTTAGCCATTATTTTCACCACACCGGAGAAAATGAATTTGATGAAGAGATCGAAATTTCGCAACTTTGAAGACGCTGCTAATTCGATGAAAAAGAAAGATTCGATTAAACCGGGAATTATTTATGTATTAAACCGGTATAAGCTAAACCGACTCGTCGTCAACTTTTCGAAGTTACTTTCCATATTACTTCCGCGTTCAATGGTCGAAATCAGTTGGTCAAGGAGAAAACAAAAAAAACTCAAAGTTCTGTAAACTACAATCATGGCGGCGGCAATTACGAAACTCATTTCCGTAACTCAATTTCGTTTCTATTCTGATCGAAAGAACATTTCTTTCTCTGATTGCATTTCGATTTCGTCTGGATTTCGACATTCTCTATCGTCTTATTCGTCTTGCCTCGTTTTGGTCACAAAATCATCCACTAACACTCGTGTGTTCAAAATGTGTTCAAGGCTTTCTATACACATTGTTGCATTTGCAAGCTCTGAGTTCTCGGAAGACAAGTTTGTTGCTAAAGTTAAAATGGAAATCGTTGTTAAGAAAGACCAAGTACGTATATGATTTTTAAAAAAAACGATACAAATTTTTAAGCAAAATTTGAGTTCATACCATTGCCTTTTTTTTCTTATTGCAGGTCGAATCTGTAATCAACACCATAATTGACGGAACAAGGACAGGAGAGATTGGTGATGGCAAAATTTTCGGTAACCTTGCTCTTTCCACAATCAGATTATGTTGCATACATTCAAAATGCAGAATTACTTAGGTTGTGATTGTTTCTTGTTTGGTTTATATACAGTTGTGCCTGTGTCAGATGTCATAAGGTTTCGGACAGACAAAAACTTCAAAAGCCTTTCCTTTTTAAAAGAAAGACACGAATCTTGGCTTGCTTAACATGTCGATAAAACGTTTCAGGTGAGCGTGGGGAAAAGGCAGAGAAGATGACTGGTGAAATGCTTTCACCGTCTTAGGAACAAACAGAGCTCAAGAATGGCGTTATTATTGCAGTCTCTAGATTTAATTTCTGCGAATAATCATGAATGGAATCTATGTTTTGGTTTCTTGTTGAATCGATCAAGATGTGTTTTTTTCACTGTACATGAATTATGCAGAAACATCTGTCTTGGTTCTCAGACATCAAAACTCTGTTCCTAATAAAAACCATGAAGTCCCTCTTTTATTTTTAGTATTCTAAAAACCACAATGCTTTGAAGACAAGGCTTCTTTGCCACAAGGGTTTTACATTGAACATGTTCATTCATGTGATGCAAATTGATATGATACTATGGGAATAATGTTGTTGAATGTTGTGTGGATCAACAATGGGCATCTAGCTTCACTGTAGACTTCACCAAGCGGCATCAAAAAAGCAAGCCTCCAGCTCAAGTGATCCGATATTGTATTCAGTTCACCATCCGCGGTTCTATCTCTCAACTTGGTTCAGGTTCATCCAAGTCACTCACTTTTTGTTACACTGAATTGAATTGTTGTAGTCTCTTTATGCCCTTTTCTCATGTATTGTACTCATTTACTATATCTTCTCTTCTTTATCTGTTCTATTGCCTACTCAAATTGGTATACTCAAGATTAATAAAAGTATTATTCATGAAAAACAAATAACGATAATTCATTAATATAAATTATAACATGATAAAAAGTAAATAACTGTTGAAAATTTTAAATCAAATCAACGACAGATATTTTCTTTAAATAAATTAAACTAAATATACCTAGTGTTTTTTACAATATATATATATATATATATATATATATATATATATATACCTAGTGTGTGCAATTTTGTTTTAAAATTAATTCCAAAATCTTAAGAAATATAGAAATTATAAATTTAGATAATTTAAAAGAAATTAAAATCCTAAACGTAATAGATTTATGAAATCTAAACGTATTTGGTTCAGGGCTCTGTTTTTTAATATAAATATTGAGAGATTTTGCTAAAAATAAATCAAAAATAAAGAAATTATAAATTTAGATAAATTAAGATATCACTAAAATCCTAAACGTAATAGGTTTGTGAAATCTTCTCTTCTGTATCTGTTCTATTCCCTACTCAAATTGGTATTTCTGTAAGGGAGTCTAAAAAGATTTATAATATTATTCCTGAAAAAGAAATTAACGATAACTCATTAATATAAATTATAACATGATAAAAAAAAGTAAAATAACTGTTGAAAATTTAAATCAAATCAACGATTGATATTTTCCTTGAATAACTTAAACTTAATATACCTGGTGTATGCAATTTAGTTTTAAAAATTAGTAGCCAAAATTTTTTAAAATATAGAGATTATGAATTTAGATAAATTAAAAATAAATATATATCATTAAAATCTCAAACGTAATTGAATTATGAAATCTAAACGTATTTGGTTTAGGTCTCTGTTTTTTTTCAGTATAAATATTGAGAGATTTTGCTCTCTTCCTACGTATCAAAGCAAAAAATTCACACTCAGCAACTGAACACGACGCCCGTAAACTTTCAATTCGAAGACAAAGTTTCCTTGCCCTAGAATCATGGTGATAACTCGACGATCTCAAATCCCAGGAGCACGCTTCAAACCCAAAAAGCTGGAGCTCGTCAACCACTATCTTCGCCGGAGAATCGAGAAAGGAAAAAGCTGTTGTTTCATACCCGAGATAGATTTGTACGAGAAAGAACCCTGGCTTCTTCAACACGTAAGAGACTTTAGATCCTATAAGAACGTTTGGTTTTACTTCGTGACGAGGAAAAAACTTGCCGGGATCAAGAAAGAAGACTCGAAAAAAATTCACCGAAGGGCAGGTCGAGGTAGATGGAAGACTAATGGTTTTCTGATTGATGTAAAGGATAATAATGGAGTCAAGGTCGGATCTAAACAGCTTATAACCTTCAACTATAAAACCAACATCGAAGCTGGGAGAGATAAAGCTACTGGTTGGGTGATGCACGAGTATGTTTTGGATAAACCGGAATTTCAAAAACTGGTTCTGTGTAAAATCAAGTTTAAACTGGGTATGGACCATGCTCAATATGCTCCAAGATTCGAATCTATAGTGATTGGACAGCCAAAGTCACAGCCACAGACACAGCCGCAGCCGCCACTTGGGGAAGATCGTTATGTTGCTGAAGAAATTCAATACTCGAATGTTCCATTAGAGGCTCCACAAGTGATTGAGCAACACCAAGAATTTGGTTACTGTGGCCAGCTCGTGGGAGCTCATCAGCAAAACAATACTTCTGGACGAATGATGGCTCAAGCCATAGAGGAACAACAACGGAATGTGCATTCTGGTCCGTACTCGGCTCAGCCATATGATACTTCACAAGTTCCTCAAGCCATGGAGGAACAACAACGGAATGTGCAATCTGGTCCATACTTGGCTCAGCCATATGATACTTCACAAGTTCATCAAGTCATGGAGGAACATCAATGGAATGTGGATTCTGGTCCATACTTGGCTCAGCCATATGATACTTATCAAGTTCCTCAAGCCATGGAGGAACAACAATGGAATATGCATTCTGGTCCGTACTCGGCTCAACTATATGATCCTTTACAACTTTCTATGGAGAGGCAACAATTATGGGATGCTCAATACCAACAGTGGTTAGTGGAGCAACAACAAAGCCAGATTATTGAACAAGCCAACCATCTATTTCAAGAGCTTCCAATGATGATGAATCAAGCTACGGAGCAGCAGCAAAGGAGTGAGTATTCTGGTCCATACTCGGCTCAGCCACATGATCAAAACCGTTACATCGAAGAAAACGAAGATTGGAGTTATCTCATGAATTTTAAAGGTTTGGCAGAAGACACGGATCCTTCACAGTTTCCTATGGAGCTTCATGAACAATATGAATCTTTCACTGAGAAAAACGAAGAAGATTGGAATGATCTCATAAATTTGATAGATTTTGAAGAAGACATAGATCTTTCAGAGTTTCCTATGGAGCTTCAAGAACAATATATATTGCAACAAGAACACCAGATTATTGGACAAGACACACAGCCCTCTTCACATCTTCCATATATGATGAATCTGGATGAACAACAATACGCTCACCCATATCATCAGTGTTTTGGACAGAAGTATGATCTTTCAATGTTTCCTACGGAGACACAAAACCAAGACAATGTCATCGGAAACTCGACTGAAGAGCAGGAGCAACCTTATGAACAAGCCACAGATCTTCCAATAAACCAAGGCAACGATGAACCACATGGAGGCATTGCTGGTTCTTCTACTCACAACAATCTCTTCGAGAAGAAGCTGCTATGAATGATCATGATATGGTTTGGGAAAAGCACGTCCGAAGAAGAATCCTGAAACATCAATAATACCGATTCTCTCTTACGCTACTTTATGTCCAAACTTAATGTAATTTTAATTTCTATTTGTTACTTTATGAGTTTATGGTTTTGCTAACATAATGTTGTCTTTTTAAATATCAATAAAATTAGTGTTTTCTAGCATCCTATGAATATATACACATATATACTTTGAACAAGAGAAAGCAAAAATTCAAAATATTTTTCAGAGGGACCGAAACCAAACTTAGGTTTAGCTAGTGAAAGACACCATTGTTGTTGAAGCTTCTATGCTTTGTGTCACAGAGACCAAGTTCGTAGACTCCATCTTAAAAACCATAACTACTACCTCTTTGCATCTTTGTTTTTTTTTTTACGTTATCTAAAGTCTAAATCATGGAACAATAAACAAATAAAAAGTCTACGATATTGTCATTGTAGTCAACGATATACATAGTTTACATAATAATGATAATAATAATATGTTTTCTCCGTTTACTTGTTTTTCTTTTACCTCTGTTTTCTTCCCCTGTTTCTTCTAACATTACAACTGGATTAACCAAACTCAAGACATATTAGCCATATAACATTCATACATACCTTTATTAAGTGGAACTATCTGTCTTTGCGCAGCCTCAACATTCAAATAACAATAAGAAAAGAGAGAAATACGAAAAATCCTTCCGCGACTCAGTATTACTGTAAATTTCCTAGTGGAGACTCGAGAGCATGATCATCGACTAGCCATAGACCATATTCTTCGAAGCGTTTCATCTTGTTTTCGTAACCAATAATGTAGTTATTATGAACTATGACATGTTTTCCCTTTGTTTCTTTAACCCATTTCTCGTTCTTGAAGTACAATCCTCCTGTTGGGAAAGCTACTTGAGAAAGCAAGTAAAGATCCACCTGCCGAACAGAAGATCACAAAACACAATTGAAAATTTTACCAAAACATACATAAGTATCTAAGAGTAGCGTAAGCCCTAAGGTTCAGTCTTTCGAGATATTAAGCAATGTGGAATTGGAGTAAGCATAAACTTACCTGATGAACTGTTTTTTGAAGTGCCAAGTTAAAAGCAGGCTGATCATTTGCTTTGAAACGGTTGGACTCAGACCAAGCTTGAGCTTGAAGTTCCTCAATCCATTTCTTCATTAGAAGCTTTGCACCATTAGTGGGACGCAAGAAAATAAAGCAGCTACACATATAAGTCTCTCCGTATCGATCCAAAGGTGGTAAATCATGTGAGTGATTCAAAGGTTTAATCTGGCACCAAAGTCAATCAACCTATGAATAAGATAAATAAAACACTCAAAAATTACAATGATGTGTGAATTAATTCGCATACTTGAGGCATGTCATCCGTGAAGTATGCGTCGTGGCTTCCTTCCAAACACTGAAACGGATCTTTCAACCAGACCATATCAACATCGTTGTACATAACATTGTAACCTAGCTCCAAAATGTGCAAGAGATGTTGCGGCCTTCGAGCTGTGAAGTTGAAGAAACCCTAATTGGATATGAGAAATTAGCTAAAACGAAACAAGGGATTCAGAATCATTCGAATTTGACCAAAATTAGAAACAAAAATGGCTGCTTCTAACAAGTTGACCAATCTTTTGTTATTCAAATGATCAACCATAGATGTACTAAACACAGCCGAAACCGAACCGAAACCTTAATCACTCGGAGCTAATCAATGAACATCCGAGATCTAAAAGTATGATGAAAATATTTGAAGAATCCTACAAGCGGAAATGTGATGGGAGTTAAGAGTCATATACAAGGAACATGAACCAGTTCACTCATTGCCAATTGATTTTGACTTGAAAGTCTATAAAACTTAACAAAACCTAACTTTCTGATCCATTTTCAGCTAGATCTCATGAACTGAGAGCAAAGGATATCTCAAAGGTGAAAACTTTACCTGGGAACCGAAACTGTGTGCGGTTTTAGAATCAAGAGCTGGAGGAATAAGAACAGCGTGACCAGGCCACTTTTCGTTGACTTTGTAGAGAGTAGCGTAATCTTCAGCGATGACGAGAACTTTGTCTTGATGCTTTTGTCTAGAAACACTAATCAACCAGTTGTTAAGAAAAGGCAAGAAGGGTGAGCTCACGGCGCAGACAATCACAGTGCCGTTCTTAGCTACGAACTTGGCTGCTTGAGAAAGGGAATAGTCACGCCATTTGGACAATGGAGAAGAAGAAGAAGAAGAGACTCTGTTTGGAAACAAGAATAGGGAAGATCCTGTCCAGGGTAAGAATACACCGAGGAGAAGGAAGAGAGCTAGAAGGAGGATGATGAGACCGTTGCGGCTAAGGAGAGAGAGTGGACGCAGGTGAAGGACCTTTTGTTGCTGGCCCATTGTTGTAGCAACACAATTTACAGAGAAGGTTTTGTTCCAAGTTAACAAATTCGGTTCGGATTCGAAAATGGCAAAATATATCGGCAAAAAAAGTCAACATGCTGTTCAGCTATTCTTACTCCTTTTGATCACTTTACGTGATGTTTTAGCACACGCTAATTAATATATAAACTAATACATAACGTGAACTTCTCCATTGCTTTATAATTATTTTATTGATAGAAGTATTTACGTAAATCATTAATAATTGCCGATTACAGTTTGTATTATTCCTTAATATTTTACTAAGATCTCATGTTCTATGACGAAGCCAATTCTCATTTTTCAAAACATAAATGGTCAATTTGTATAAATTTTATTTTTCTTTTGGTCAAATTTCTCTCTCGAATTAAGACACTTGTAAAGTGTCTATTTATGATAAAGTTTTATTTATTTATTTTGGGATCCCAAGACGACGCTTCGAATAATCATCCATAAAAATTTGGCCTTTTTGACACTAATGAGTAATGACGCTTACAGGTCGCTAAAAATGATTAACATCATATGTACGTAGGAGGATTCGAAGTTTTGAACTCTGCTAAAGAAGAACATTCAAAATGGATCAACATGGAACCAAATCAACGAAATCAAACTTTCTACCAAATTTTGAAAATTTGTATTGAAACCAAACTTAAAATTTATGTAACATGCAATGTTTATAATTTATATATTGTCCAGTAAACTAACAACTGAATTATATATTGTCCAGTCTTACAAATCTCACATTTAAGATTCAGTATTACAAGTAGGGAATGATAGTCTTAGAAACCCATTGAATTCTATGGATATCCATAAAACTAACTTTTTCAAGTTCGTTGAATCTCAATAAATATACCTGCAGAAATGGGAATAATGCAGACTTGGAGAAGAAGCAACAAGTCACGCTACACCAATCTAGACATGTGCGCAATTTGTCATAATAAATTGCAAATATACTAAAATTTACTGGTTATATATCGTCCAGTCTCAGGGGAGGATAAATACTACACTAAATACACTATTATTTTAGTACACTAAAATTTTTGTCAAACCCAGGACCCATAATAAATTGGCAAAAAAAATTAGTTATTTTAAGGCCCAAAATAACAATAAAATTATATGTAAGGTCTAAAAATTTATATCCTATTATTGAGCCGCCCCTGCTTACAAGCACAAATCATAGCAAGGTCTTGCAACTATTTTTTGGTCTTATTATTGACTTATCAAACAAACCAATATTTCTTCAAATGTCATACCAATCTTTTATTAGGAGATACAAACAACCTATCAAAAATGAAGGCCTTGAAAAATAAAACAAGAAGATATAGATATATTGTTTATGAAGGGAAATGTCATATACTGCCTTAGGTTTAAAATGCGGATACAGATCGACCAAACCTTTGTTTCGGCGGAGCTTGCAAACCCTCAAGTTCAGCAGCTACTTGTATCATTTTTGGTCTCTCCTTTCCCTTCACTCTTGTGCACCTAACCGCCAACAAGGCTGCTTTCTGAATCTCCATGTGATTCACTGCATTCACCACCCTTTTGTCGATAACTTCATCTAACCGATTCTCTTTCAGAGCAGATTTGAGGCGAATGACCAAGTTTTCTTCGCTCTGTGGCCTGTTAAAACACAATGCCTTTTCACCTGAAACCAGTTCCAATAAGGACTACTCCGAAGCTATAAACATCACTCTTTTCGCTGAAGGTTCTTGTGTGTAAGTATTCTGGATCCAAGTAACCGAAAGTACCTATCACTAGTGTTGTTAGTTGTTCTTTGTCTACTGGAACTAGCCTGGAAGCACCAAAATCAGCTACTTTTACTGAGAGTTGTTCATCCAGTAAAATATTAGTGGGCTTGACATCACGGTGAATTATTGGGACTGGAGCTGAGTGAAGAGATGCTAAAGTTTTAGCAATCTCTACTGCTATCCTCAACCGATCCTCCCATGAAAGAAAAGAACCAGATCTGGAACCATGCAAGTTGTCTGAGAGGGTGCCACCGGACACATACTCAAAGACAAGAAAAGGAACTTCAGTTTCTAAACAGCAGCCAAAGAGCTTCACTACTTTTGTATCAGTGATTCGTGAAAGGACAATCACTTCATTGATAAACTCTGCTACTTGCGTACCAATTTGTCTGCTTGGATCACCAATTCGAGCTCTTTTTATAGCAACTTGAGAGTTGTCTGACAATATCCCTTTGTAGACTATTCCTTGGGCTCCCGCGCCTAGGATTCTGCTCTCATGATAACCATTAGTTGCTATCTTGATTTCTTCCTCAGTGAAGATCGTAATGTCATTTGATGAGTCTGCTGAGAGTAGCTGTCTTAACATGATGCCACCGTTTTGCTCTAAGTATTTTTCTCTAAGTTTTGTGTGCTTTTGGTTTTGAAGTTTTAGCTGTAGGCCACATACACCAAGTAGGAAGACCAAGAATACAATGACGCTTCCTGATTATTTTAACATGTTGTTAGGATCTGAGCCTCGCAATTAAAAATAATAGTCGATATAACTTGAAAATTCCAACAACTTACCAAGAACAATTATACTCAACTCTTGTCTCTTCTTGCAATGGAAAGATCCAATTGTGTTGTGGCAGATCTCTTGCTTCTCACATGTATGTTGACCCTTTTCACACTCATCGATGTCTGGACAAACAAATGAAAACTCAGTGACAGTTTAAACTATATGCCACTAGACATAACTGTAAGAGAGGTAAGATACCAACCTTTGCATCCAAGATAAGGATTGCCTATAAAGCCGATTTTACATTTGCATGTATACCCAGATCCGTTAGTAGAATTGACACAAATGCTGTTCTCTCTGCACGAGCTAGTGTTTTCAATTCGGTCACATGTCTGGTTACCAATAGACCAATCTACTACCACTGGGAATCTTGTAGTGTTCCGCAAGTTTGCAAGATCTTCAGAGGCAGAGAAGTTGAAAGAATTAACTTCAACCAGAAAACCATAGCTACAGGGATTAAAGAGAGAGACATTGATATGATTATCAAAGCTGTATGGTTTTACGGAGAAGTTGTTGGTTCCAATAGGGATAGAGGTTTGGCAACAACCATCACCAGAACACAATCTATCATTTGGTGGAAGGGATTTGCAAACTGCTAAGCATCCAGTTGAAGAATTTCTTAGTCCCAAGTTGTTCAGATAGACATAAGAATCACATCCTATGGCAGTGATCTTGTTCTTGATGGAGAGTGCAAAATGAGTGAGTTGAACATGGATCTCGTTATGTTCGATAAGAATTCCATTGTTGTTGTAGCAAGAGCGAGAACTATTCAGCAAGATGCGTAGCTCACCATTGAGAGAAATGCTGAGCACTTCAATGTTGCCTTTTCTCAACAACGGTCTTTGCTCTGTCCCTGTTTGGTTACAAGTGATGAGAAAGCTTTCATCGTGGTAACAACCTGGAGAAGTACCAAAAGGATACTCGATTGTGAGGTTGCCGCATTTTCTTGGGCAATCAGGATTTGGTTGCCATGTCGAAGCAGCAGCAACAAATACAAATGCCAACAGCGAAACTTGCACTACTATCTCTCTCAAGAGCTTCATTGACTCAGAGAAATATTATTTTGTACTTTGAGATTTTTTCTTTGCCTTCTATAAGTGTTCTGCCTTTGAAATATATGTGCAATGTTTTATAGGGATTAGGGGAAATTTTGGCTGAGTGTTAAGTAGTTTCATGGTTTTTTCCATAAACAAAAGTTTGATGCTTTATCAAAAAAGCAATAGTTTGATGTGATTTTTTTTGTTAAAGGCAAAAAGTTTGATGTTTGTAAGACTTTTACTCGCATTTGTCGACCACAAAGACCAAACTGCGTCAATGGGGATGAAGAATATTTAGGGTCTAGGTATTAAAAAGCAGGGTACTTTCATAAAAAGACTCAATTGCTTTAATGGATTAGAACAAAACAAGAATCAGTGTTCTTGCGTACGATTAATAAGTGCATCCTCTCTGTATTAGGGACCCAAAAACACTTGATTGGTTCCATTTTCAGGGGCCCTGTAAAATCAAATCAGCTTTGAGGTGACTCCATGGAAACTATTACTAAGAAGACTCAAGAAACCGCGTCTTGTGGTTATAAATCAAAACATACTATGCTAAATTTTATTTTACATAATTTTTTTTTAATAACACCTAAGTGTTTTTTTTTCTTACAATTATATGTATTAAAATATTTAATTACAAAAAGAAAAACAGAGCAAAATTGTTTTATTCTTTCACAAGTTAACTTTCCAATTTTGTTTCAGAGTTAGCATATTTAACTATAATTTTTAGATTCAGGAAAATTAAAATAATACATATTGGAGGCAAAATAATACATTTTAGATCTAATTCGTTTTAAATGTCAATAAATAACCACTTTACTGGCATCCCATGAACAAATTACATATATACTTTGCTCTCTCAGCTGCTTGTAGAGCCTTTTCACTGCTTAAAGTTATCAGTTTCCATGGGTTTATGCTTACATGAAAACCTGGTTCCTTATTGATCAGTGTAGAAGAAGGTTAACGATCATTATCTCCTTGTATTTCTATGGATAGTCTCTGCTGATTCTGTTAAAAAAACAAAACAGAATCTTTGAGAATCCTTCAAACTGACAACACGAGAAAGAAAAAAAGAGAGTTAAATGACATAATCACACCTCATTTGCTTTCTTGCACATAAACTTGGAGATAAACGTTTGTCTTGATCTTTCAGGTGAATCAAAATCTGATCTTTCGTCTGAAGATGAATCTAATTCATCAAAAGGGTCCACTTCTGTTAATTGATTCTCCTCCCTCATCGCTAATATATAGTCATATGTTCTCATCCCCTGCAAAATGTTTGAGCACTACTTGTCATATAAAGTACTCTACATTATGACTAGGAGACTATTTTTAGTTTATCTTTCTTATAAAAACTACATGGAAGAGGAAGAGCTGCCCCATGGCGGCCGCGCCATAGGCTGTGAACA
This sequence comes from Cardamine chenopodiifolia, assembly GCA_963922655.1. Classification (NCBI taxonomy): domain Eukaryota; kingdom Viridiplantae; phylum Streptophyta; class Magnoliopsida; order Brassicales; family Brassicaceae; genus Cardamine; species Cardamine chenopodiifolia. Next base: position 14,295,884 of record OZ000482.1, on the reverse strand, counting down.
AGATCAACATAACCTGTAAGAGTACAAAACATTACAAACTCATAAGCAATAATAAGCTGGCATTAGATGTCATGAGGAAGAAGCAAGTATATGTATAGGAAATTATACAGAAATTGTAGCAAGAGCCCATCTAGGGAACTCTACATAAAGCCTTCTCTTCAATTCAATTTTGTCCACAAAACATCTGACAAATACCTCAATGGCTGTTCCACCTTCTATAATTAGCTGTTGCAACAACAAAAAGAAGTCAATATCATTCTTCCAATGAACCAAAACTTTGTGTTATTAGTAGTTGAGAGAGCAATACAATTATACACCATGAACAAGACGAAAGCATCAGGAGTATGAACATGTGTGTAATTCTTTTGGCCAACGCAGTTATTAAGCCACTTAAATACACCAAATACATCAGTTTCTTCAGGTGCAAGAATACCCTAAAACCTTACACTGCAATGGTGATCAAACCCTTCCACACACCGATCACATGTCCTGCAATGCTTACTGCTACGTTTAACCTAAATTAAAAAAAAACAAAGAAACGTCTAAGAGATAATAGTTTTCATAACAATAATGTTATATCAGGTCTTAAAAAGGCAAACCTCTAAATCACAAAGTGAACAAAAAGAAATATCATCTTCTTCTTTAGGATCTGGAGCAATAGAATCATCTTTCATAACAAGTGGAAATGGAAGGAGTGGTTCTATCTGCATACTGCTTTCCATGGATCCAAACACGTTCATCTGATGAAATTTCTCAAGATCTTTCTCTCTAATCTTCTGAAAAACCTCACAACAACTTGACTTAAAACAACCTTCACTCTCAGCTTCATCAAGACTCCTTTGGATTTAGCCTTTCTCTTTTTTCTTAGCACTAGTCTTATCCGTAGGATCAATCGCAGTACACCTAACGAATAAAACTATAACCGATACCCCCTGAAAGGAAAAAAAATCTCAATAAAATCAACAGACCAAAATCTAATATACCCTTATACTCACCAAATTAATCTTTATACCCTTCATCAATCTATTTTACCCTTCAACCATTTAAAAATAATCTTTACATCCTTCAACTTTGTGGAAACCCGAAAATACCCCTTATTTGGTTTTCAAATTAAAATTTAAATATAATTGTACCCAGTTATACCAAATATGAGATTCGAACTCTTCACCTCTGTATAAGAGTCATTACCATTTGAGCTATCAATTTTTTCTTGGTATCATTTACAATTACAACTATATGTACTTATATTTTTCACCAGATACAACAAAGTTGTACCCAATTGTACTAGTTGTACCCACTTGTATCTTTTCGGTTAAACTATATTACTCTTCGGTCAAACTAGTTGTACCTAATTGTACTAGTTGTACCAGTTATGTCATAGTTGTACTAATCAAAAAACCAGTTGTACTAGTTGTACCACAATTAGCAGATTCGAACCATGGGCGCGCGCTGCTGGTTTAAACCATCTGAGCTACCATGTTTTTTTTGGTATCACTCGCAATTACAAGTATATAACCCGATTTGTCAAACTACTTGTACTAGTTGTACCAGTTATGTCATAGTTGTACTAATCAAAAAACCAGTTGTACTAGTTGTACCACAATTAGCAGATTCGAACCCTGGGCGCGCGCTGCTGGTTTAAACCATCTGAGCTACCATGTTTTTCTTGGTATCACTCGCAATTACAAGTATATAACCCGATTTGTTCGGCAATCAGATTTTATTAAGGATAAAATCGTAATTTTATTATTTTTGTAATAAAAAAAAATAAAAGAAGGATATATTGGAATTTTTTTTCACCCATAAGGGTATTTCAGATTTTGCAAAATCAACACAGAGTTCTTCAAGATTCTATTACAAGAAGTTAAGTAAACAAATGCAAATTCTTGTTCTTACTTACCACAAAGGAGAAAACCGAAAGAAGCGCGATAATTGCTATTCGATTCCCCAGGAAGAAGCCGAGGAATACATAGAAGAAGGCTGTGACCAGAACACAGGATTAATATAAATATTATTAATAATGTATGTTTTGCTTTTTTTCTTTTTTTTCTTGTTTTGTTTCTATTAGAAGGAGGGATGACCAACGGTCGGGTTTTCAAAATTGAAGTAACGCTCGGATCTACTTTTCTGATCGGACGGCTGTTGATAATCTGAACTTTTTAGGTGACTAATTTAAATTGGCCCACAGGTTTTTGAAACAACCTTGGGCCTATTTGGCCTCTTTTGTATTTTTGGGCTTTTCCTAGTAGCTGTCAAATAGTCAAGTAAGGCATACCAAGATGCAACAACGATTAAATATATATATACTAATGACTAAATCGTATTCGTTAAGTAGTGGCCAAAGACCAATGATTAGCCATAGACCACCATGGCTAAATCATACTTGTTTTATAGTCGTAGGACTGGTCTGACATTTTTCAAGACTATGCTCTTGTTGTTATTTACGGTCTTAATTCTTTTTAACCAAATAATTTCAATAATAAAATCCATAATACTTTTAACAATTTAATCCATTTAATTAACATTTTTTTAAGTAAAAGCCCATCAACATTGTTCAGAAAATGCCAACCAAGCTTGTTTCTATAAAACAAAACCTATGACAAAAATTTATACAAAAAGCCTAAACTTTTTTTTTGCCTAAAATATGTCCGGTAAATTTTACGTACCTTAACCCATAGCCTAACTAGCTTATGATGTGGGCCGGACCTGTTGGCAACAACGATTGATTTTTTTTTACTGATCACTAATTCAAAATATAAGTTGCTTTAGCAATTATGTTGTTAAACTCACAATTATAAAATGAACAAATTTAGTATAACGACTGCATGACGAACAATACTTTAGTATCGCATCATTATTACAAACCATTAATGGTCATTACTTTTTTATACTTATCCTCTAGATCTATATTAGTTATTGAATAAGAGAACATTAGTTACTTCTTTTTGCAAAGAAAAAAAACATACTATAAGAGAAAACATAACTGTGAAAAGAATAAATGTTAAACCTGAAATTAAACTCACTAATAAATAGTATAGAAATGACGCTAAAAGAAAATAAAACGACATAATTTCAGAATATCATCTCAGTTTCTTTTTCAAATGAATAAGTATTAATATGAAAATTTCCTGTTGGTTATATATTATTTAATACCTCTCATGAAACCATATTCAGTAAATGTAAGACAAACGTTACTCATATAATAGTCATATTATAGTTTTTTTTTAATAAAAGTCATATTATAGTTTTTTTTTAATAAAAATCATATTATAGTTACAATGTAATATACTAAGACAGCATGCATGTTCTTTTTAACATTAAATATTTAAGAAATATATATACATATACAGTATCATTCATAATAACTATAAAAAGAATACTTCACAACCCTTCGTTCTTTTAAAGAAAACAAATATAATAGCCAAAATTGAGTCCGGTCAAAAAAAACTATAAGCTCTCTCCATATCATTCATATGTATTTGCATATATAATGTACATGCCAGAAAACTGAAGATACGCATATACACATATATCTGTATATATAATATGTGTGTAATAATAATAATATAACATATATATATAATAATAATGGTACTTATACTACTAAATTAGTTAGTAGAGAAAGTGGTGCAAGACTGAGGAAGCTGTGGCGAATCTCCGTTACTACTCCCCCCACTTTTCGCGTCAACCTTGTTGTTACTATTATTATTATTTTCTTTACCTCCTCCGATAGTGTTTGAGATCGCCGCCGCAAGCGCCGCCGTGAAATTCGGATCCATCGCAATCGCAGCCCTAACCGTATCTACCATGTCACGTGGTGGTGCTTGTGGGCCCAACAAATTAGGTAATAAAAAGTGCGGATTATTATTGATAGACCTAATTTGAGTACTAGCGCTTGGTAAAAACGCGGCGGGGCCGTACTGGCTCAGAAGCTGCGGTGGCGGTTGTAGCGGTCGAGGTGGGTTGGTGAGGTCTAGAGTTATGGTGGGGAAAGGAGCGGAGGCGGAGAGTGTGGAGGTGTAAGGAAAGTTATGGTAGAAGGACGACGATGACGTGGCGGAGGGGCTAGAGAGAGTTTGGTGGAGGTTGTTGGTGGTGGAGCCAGATAAGAGCATGGCGGCCGCGGCGGAGGTGGTTGCAGCCATGGCGGTGGCTGACGGTGGAAGAGGATGGTTATGGTTTCCTTCGTACGTTGTGGTCAAGATAGTCGTATCTTCGGCGCATCGTTGGACCTATATGAACTCAAAGTAGCAATTTATATATATCATTTTCTTATAGAAAACAATTTTTTGTTAAATTTAAACATAAGTTACAATTGATGATTACTAACCTGTTTACGAACAGGACATCCAACGGCCATGGTGCAACGATAGTAAGCGCGAGGACATAGATTTCCTTTAGCCATTTTCTGGCCGTATTTCCTCCATTGACATCCGTCATTTTACCTATCAAATAATAATAATGGTTTTGATTTTATTTATTTCAATAAATCAAATTTATATGTGTACAAAACAAAATTTAGAAAGTTACCGTGGTGGCATCAGATCTAGCTCTAACGGAAACCCTAGCTTTTCTAAAGGGTAACTGATCATGAGGATTTTGTTCTTCTTCATGATTAGTACTCTTGCTTTGGTCTAATCTTGGAGTTTTTGGGGAACCTCGGTGCAGACCACGATCATCAACGTCGTCTGGAGACAGTCGCTTTAAGGTGGTGGCCGGAGTTTCATTGTTTATATCCATTGCTCTTCTGTCCTCTAGAGCTTGCGAAGAACCAGCTAGAGGTATGTCCTTAATTTTACCAAACAAAATTTAATTTGTAAGAAAAAATGTATATTACTTTCTTAGTAAAATTGATGAAACTAAAAGTTTGAGACTAATTCACCAAAGATTATAAACCTTAGTGTTGGTGATTTGATTAACTTATTTGATCAAATAAATATAACTCATATATATATAGTACTGGTCGACGCCAAGACAGGATACACAAACACACTATTTACAATTAGGAAGCTATGGTGTTACTATTCAATTATAATGGATTTCATCTAATAAGGGGGGGGGGGGGGGGTCTATTCACTTATAATGGACTTCATCTAATAGGAGGATAGACGGGTTAATCCAAAAAGATAAAAACGTCCCTAACATCTGGTTGTTGGTGAGACCCGTTGAGAGACTGAAAGTCTTTCAATACTATTTTGTATATCAAATCATTTTGTACATCTTGTATGCCAAATCGCATTATACATTGATTCTTTTGGTACACCAACTCGTCTTATACATTGACTCGTTTTATATACTAATTCGTGTCGTACATCAATTCATCTCATACACATGTATATATGATGTTGTGTACATATTTATGGTATACAAAATGATGTACAAAATATTTGGAGTGACTATATTTGTTAGTTCGGATGTATAAGGGTGAGTGTACAATTTATGGTGCACATGTAGTGACTGATGCGCTATTGTTTGATGTGTACAAATGAAACAATATAAACAATAATATGGTATACAAGATAACGGTTATAACAGTATATATAAATAGTGTACGAGACAATGTACATGGAGATTTTTGGATGCTCAAAAACATTGTATGGATGATGGTGTATAAAAAAAAATATAAAAGATATACAAAATTAGTGTACAGAGATGATGTATATGAGGATTTTTGATAGTACATTTATATAAAATGGATATTGTTAGATTCACAAATAAATTTTAAAAATAAAATTTTGTTTTTAATTTTTTTTATGTTTTATTTTGAAATAATCTATAAATAAGGATTGAAATAAAATAAAAGAAGAAAGAGAGAGCGAGAAAGATAAGAAACTAAAGAAAATAAGAAAATAAAAATAAAACAATGGCATGCAATGTAATTACTAAAAGATATTGGAGTGTATTTTCGTAAAACGAAAACAGTAAAACACTCTCTCTTTTGCAATTATAAATAGTAAACTATCTTCTTTCCCTATTATTTTCAGAAACCTACCCTATACACCAATTCACCAAAAAAGAAAGTAGACCAGCAACAAAATACAACTATATAATAAAAAACAATAAACTCCACTAAAAAATGTCAAAAAAACTTGACCAAATAAAGCATTTATGTAATAAGTCTTCCACTACTACATCTCTCTATATAACAACGAAACCAAAACTCCATCTTCTCACACACAACACAAGAAAAAAACAAAAATGGAGAAACAAACTTCTCTACTGGTATCTCTCTTCCTCTTCATCTTCTCAATATCATCCTCTCTCCATGGAATCAAAGCTCGAAAAAACTTCAATAAACCCGCACCAATCATGAGACTATAGTACTAAGATCTTACGACCAAATCTTCATCAACAAGTAAAAAAACGCATGCCCTGGAAAAGGTTTCTACCCATACGAAACTTTCGTGGAGGCAACAAGATGGTTCCCGAGGTTTGGTAGCGTAGGAACCATGAGCACAAGGCGGCGCGAAGTGGCTGCGTTTTTGGCGCAGATCTCTCACGAGACGACAGGTGATTGGGCCACGGCACCGGACCACGGCATATCATTTCAATATGATTGTTGGCCACATAATGGGCGAGTTTTACGAATGCTATGAGATAGTTTTAATTCTAAATATTATTATTCTGGTAGGTAACCTTTTGATATGAAGCAACTAGCAAGTAAGGTAATGATTCCGAAAATCCCATATATATATACCAATCACAATTTATATTTTATCAATCTATCACTCCACAAATTTCGGCTATATTTATTCTTAATGGTTTAATTTACTACTATGTAAATGGCGGACTCCAAAAATGAATTTCAAATTGCAATGATAAAAAATAAAATAAGTAAAGCTATTTTTAAAAAAATTGAATATAAACACCACAGAATTCTTTTTACGTATATTATTAATCTTGTAGAATAAGTAAATATAGATTGTATTTCAAGAAAAAATGTGATTGCTAATATTCCATTTTAAAATTAAAACCCCCTTTTTATAATAATTCTTTCTTTTTTTGGACTAATAATTCTATTATGCGGCTTTTATACAATCTTGTAATCCATATATCAGGTGTTAGTTTTTACTTAATTTTAGTCTTTTTTTGGGATAAATAGGAATTACAATTACGAGCAGGCAGGTCGAGCATTGGGTTTCGACGGTTTAAGTAACCCAGAAATTGTAGCAAACAACTCCGTTATAGCTTTCAAGACAGCTCTTTGGTTTTGGATGACCAAACAGGCTCCTAAACCGTCCTGCCATGACGTCATGGTCAACCGGTACCGACCAACGAAAGCAGATTTAGCAGCAAACCGGACCGTTGGTTATGGTCTAGTAACCAACATCATAAACGGCGGTTTAGAATGTGGGATTCCAGGAGATGGACGGGTCAGTGACCGGGTCGGGTATTTCCAAAGATACGCTCAGTTGCTTGAAGTCAGCATAGGACCGAATTTAGACTGCGAGAACCAAAGACCCTTTGCCTAAAAGAACAATTAACTTAAAAAGCTATGTATCAAAAGAAATTGAAGGTTAAAATATTTAATAAAAGTAAAACTCTCACAAGTTGAGAGATATAATGTTTTACATTTACTTGTAAGCGAACCGTGACATGAAGTTGTTGACCTGGGTCGCCGTTTCATATGCGCCTTCTACACACCGGCCTAAGGCTACACCAGCGACGTAATTTCCGCCCAAAAATAGCCCTTCGTACCCAGAAGATGTTAGCGATGATTTAGCCGTGTCAAGGAGATCAAGGTGACCTACTAGAAACTGAGGAATGGCTCGAGGCCACACTACAATAAAACAATTAATTTGTGATATACACTTTCGTCACATTTTCATCACAAACTACTAAAATTGAGACGATTTTGTGACAACTACTAACGTGGCCATACCTAACTCATAGTTTAAGTGGATCAGTCGAATTAGGCTTGATCAGCATTTTCCTCAAATCTCTATCAACCGCTTCAACTAACTCACCTTCAGACTGCGGAATTAAAACCCAAGAAAGGAAAAGATCGGTTCTTAGGTTTAATTGTTTGAAGAAACATGTGGCACAAGTGTTTGTTGTTTTTTACCTTGGATAGGATCCCGGTGTTGGTAGCACCGCCAATGTAGTTCAACAGCAAAATTCTTCCGGGAGGAGCTGTATATAGTTCCTGAAGAAACTCAAACAACCGCATGAAGCTTATTTGAACATTTTGACATAATAAAGATTCAAACTACAAGATTTTTACCTAGAGTTTCAACTCCTTGTGTGCGTGGATGCAGTTGCCCAAAACCCTTTAGTTCACCATCTATCAAACATTCTGCTCGGATTGCTTCTTCTGGGTACGAGACAGTTACTGCTGCAACTGGTGGATAGTAAAGTTTTGAAAGTGCATCAGCAGCAGATTCCTGAGAAAGGAAAAAGTGATAAAGGTTGACACTTGATATAGGAACCCACATTTGTCTATTTGAATCTACGCTTACAGAAAGAGACTGCCAGCAACATGAGATGGCACAGTCATTACAACACTTTTGCTCTGCACGGAAACTATACCATCTGGAGTCTCATAGGTTAAGTTGTATCCTCCCTTGTCCAGCTTAGTAATACTTGAGAGCTTCCATGATAACTTAACTTTGCTACCCAACCTGTCAAATTGCAAAAGATTTCAGAAAACATTATAAAGTGCTACATACCTTGCAGATATTGCTTCTGGCAACATTCTAAGTCCCTTCCTGAAAGAACCAACTGTTTGGCCCTTTGGTTTTGGCAAGCGCCTGAAGTAGCAGGTTATGTTGGTTTACAAATACCTGTCACGAGTGAAGGAACGAGATCATTTGTCTTGTTTTTCTTTCTTTGTTTGTTTTTTTAATAATCAAAGATGATCCAAGATTTTACCATTCGACTAGTTTTCGTTAATTAAATATAACCGTTGAGTAGTTCATTCACTGAATTTTCTAATAAACTTAAAGCATGATATTATTTTGATTGGTCAAATGGAACTAGTTAGATAATTCCGTATTTATAGAAATGATCTCTAACCTAAACTTTCAGAACTACTCTTCCACAAGTGAAAACCAATGGCCTATTACCATTTGATTTCATTTGTCTTGTTAAGGTTTTAAATTTACCATTTCTTTGATCAGCAAAGAGTTTTTCTATAACACAAGTATTATATAAGTTTGAATTTAAATGATGATATAGTGATAAGTAATTTTCATTTTTATTAAATAATAAGTTATGTTCATGCAAACTAGCATGATCTATATACTATATATATATATATATATAATGTGATTTTCGTGCAAATTTATCTACAGTTTTCAGGTTTATTAATATAATTTTTTAAAAAATACTGTGATGCCCAACAGCAATACAAGGATAAAACTTATGGTCAGTTAATTTAGTTGTGTTAGCTACAAATTTTTATATAAATCAATATAATTATTAATTTCAATTTTTTTTTGTTTTAATTTTTATTCCATTTAGTAATTAATATATATTATATTTTTAGCTATTTTAACTATTTATTCAGTTATTTTATTAAATATCAGGTGGCACAACTTAATAAAATCAGACTGAACCGAATAATCCTATAAAAACTTCAAAATATCCTCCTGATTTTTCTCTCGCTTGCTTTCATTTAAAGCAACCTACCTATGATAATCTCCCTAATCAACAAAAAGTTGCGACACCTCCTTTTTCTCTTATCATAATTATTGTTATTATTATTTGGGTTACGGTTAAAGTTGATAAACTTACTTAAGATATTTAATTTAGCAGAACGAAAATATCGATAGGCAACATGCTGAGCTTAAAATTAACATTCAAAAACCAAAAAAAAAACATGCTTAGCTTAAATTCGAGATAATTTGTATATGTTGGTCGAAGTATTATTTATGACCACTTGATTAATCAAAGCCATGTCTTAGAGTAAAACACCACATAATTAAAAAAAGACATGACTAGTCCATGTGTTTATGCTGTCCCTAATTATTCAAGGTCCTAAAGATTATGTATTTGTCTCGCGTCATTGTCCACTTATCTTTCTAATTAAATTTTTAACAAAAACAAAAAAACTATTATAGAAAAAAACCTGATTGCGATATGAATAATTAGTTTTATTTTCCTCATATTATAGAGGTTTGAAGAGATAAACGGGTGGGATTTAAGGAATATATATTATCAAACTAGTTATGTTTATTAATCTTTCAAATCAAATGGTTTTTCATCCTTTATATCAACAAAAAGGAAAAAAAAACTCAACTTTTATTTTATATTTCAAAGACATAATGAGATTAATTATGTTTTTAATTGCCCTTTTTCTTGATGTTTCGAAAACAGTTGTATAATATATTATGACCTTAAATTATTTTTTTGTTAATTTCTGTCGTTTTAAATAAATAGATCGGTTAATAATTATGAACAAAACCTTCATCATAAGCAAATTTCGTTGTCGCCGACGAATTCAAGAATTTAATCATAGCATTGGTTTAGCCAATGATGATTACCACTTACATTATTACTAGGGTGGAGTTTTGACATGCTTCCATCATTTTATTAAAATTACATTGATTAAAAAAAACTGGAAATTTGAAACATTTATTCAAATAAATGATGCATAACTTCGAGTGAAAATTCTAACTGTACTTCAAACAAAGAATCTTATCTTCTTTTTTCTCAAACAAACAAAATTTTCTGTTAAAAAAATAATCGTATCGCAATTATTCTTCTACCAAAGGAAAAGAAAAAAATGTTAAGAGAAACAAGATAATAATATTAAAGAAATTACTTTATAGAAAACAACTAGAAGAAACATGCACCTTGGCAAAGACATGAATGAAACATCCATATCAAACAAGAAACTTCACTGCCACTTGCCAGCAAATGCCACGTAAGCATTAACCCAACCGTGTGGACAGCGATGCACCGCGATTATATTAATATACTTCCGAGTAAGGTCGTGATTAATATGAAGTTATTTGACCTTATCGAGTCCAATATATGAAAATGGACGTTTTCATTAGGCATTTTACAGCTACTAATATTGACATTATATAAATCTTGATATGATATTCAATAGTAATATACAATCATACATGGTGTTTTTCTGTTGCATATAGTTAATTAAGATCTGTTTGTGAACTGCTTATTTTCGTGTACGATTTATGTATGATAAAACATGATCCAAAAATCAGACGTGTCGTAGTCAAAATGACACTACAGGTTGGAAAACAAAAATTATAAAGACCAAGAAATATTCAAATAGTAGTATATTTTGAAACGTCACCGTCTGGAGTCCATGACATTGTACAGGAGAAACTCTGACGTGTGCATTGACACGTATCTTGTCTTGGACTTAGCCCTGATCCCTAAATGTTTTCAAGTATTAAATACTTGCAATAATATACGACATTAAATTACTTTTGGTAAAATTCATGGCTCAAAATATACAGCCACCGACGTACAGATAGGCATTCTCTCTTCATTTTGTTGTTGTATGTTTTTATATATATAAAATTCATTTTGTTTTTGTTCTATGTTATCCAATGAAATACCGTCTGATCATTTTCTGTAACATATATATATTAGAATTAGTTCTTTGTCGAAAAAAAATTAGAATCAGCAACCTTAGCAGAGTAATCAACTGTAGATATACCACAACATTAATAGATAGACAAATTATACGGTAAAATTCTTTTGATAATAATAAATAATAAATATCGTAAACTATTAAATATAAAATCTTACAACTCGAAATTAGTTTAATTATATATTTTTACTAAAAGTATAAGACAATAACAAAAAAAAAGAGCACTACTTTTTACATTTAATGTGCTTATTCTTGTGTGTGTGTGTGTGTTTTGGACACATGTTATTCTTGTGTGTTCCGCGTGACTTTGTGTGGTAGTATATTATAGTATTAATGCCATTAATTTGACGATCTATCAACTTGGCTACCTTTCAAAGCTACTATTTCTAGCTTTCTCTTCCCAACTATTTAGTTAGATAGCTTAACATTAACATACCCACTTCTCCACGTTTTTGTTTCTACAACTGAAGATATATTTTTCCAAGGAATAATAACACATCTTTAAATGCTGGCTCTAATCGGTATACAATCAACCATACAAAGTTACGAGATAGGATGGCATCTACAGTAATTGAACAAAAATTATATAGTCACCTGTATTTTAAATTCATGATAATATTTTTGGCACCGTAGATCATCCGTAGTTACCCGATAAAAGTTGTTTTATATACAACTATTATTATTATTATTATGGCTAATGATAATATATCGTTATTTTATAGGTGAATACTCGTTATTATAAACCTAGTCTTTTAATTACATGAATAGATGATTTTCTTTGCAATATGTACCATATTTTGCAAAATAGTATGCATCGTTTTGGCCAAAAATTGACAAGCCCCGACGTGCATTGGATACTTTCAGTTATATCCAAAACTCAAATAGTTATTATGTTTTTTTCCTTAGTATTTTTATTTAGCTTGCATAAAATCTCAATAATTATTGGTCTAAGATCTAAACCGGGTCCCCAAGGATCAATCGACCCGAGTCCGGATCCACAAGAATCTCTCACCGTGACAACCATTGTGGGTATATGTAAGGTCGAAATAAAAATATACCAACATAATTAGTATACAAAAAGATATGAATCACTTAATTTTATTGTTAACTGCTTTTGAGTTGGAAATTCATGTTTTCTAAGATAATAAACTCAAACGGATATAACTGACCCAAAAGAAAATTGGACTCGATACGAGATGAATGAATCAAAAGAATCCTCAAATCAAGATGGTTTATTAAGATCTCCATAAAAGAAAAGAAAAAAAAGAAAAAATTCAACACCAGTATGTAACTCCATTAATTACTTATAATTAGTTTTTATTTAGAAACTCATGATTTCTCACAATTCATTTTTAAAAAGTTTACTTTTTCTAAAATAAAAGTTAAGCATGTCCTATGTAGCTCTCCAATTGCTAATAAGTATATGATATGCCATAAAATAGAATAAAGGAAATCTGTTTTGCACAAATTTTCTTTTACGTGATTTTACGTTTACATAAGTGTGTGTGTGTGTTTTTTTTGGTAAGTTTAAATAAATGTGTTGTGGCATCAAAAACTAAAAAAAAAAACTAAATACTACTCCCATTTCACAAAGATAGATTTTTTAAATTATGCACACATATTAAGAAAATTTTAACAAAACATAAAATACTCCTATTTTATAATTAAATATTATATAGGAAATACAAATATTTATTTTTCTGAAACAAATTTTTTTCTAAAACATTTATTTTAAGGAATAGAGAGAACGGATCTCGTCGGGGACATGCGCTGAAAAGGGAAAAAGGCTTGAGAAAACCAAAAAGAAGATGACAAAACATTTTTTTATTGCACACGCATATAATTATATATGTGTATATATAGTATAAAACACTTCTTTTTTTGTACAAATTTAAATACTATTGTAAAGAGTAGAATTATTGGAGTCTCGACCCTCTATGCGTGGGGTCCTTATAATAAGTCTTATATATATCACCATTAACCATTAGGGATAGCTTCCTCAATATTTGACTTGTAAATTGTAATCTTGTATATGAAAGAAAATAAAAAATTTGATACAGAGTATACAAAGCTAGTCACCATACGGAGACGAGACAAGTACTTTCACAATTCATATTACTAAATAATTGAAATAAAAAGTGTTTGAAAACAATGAAAAAATATAGTTCTTATCGCATACGAAGAAAATAAAATACCCATCACGACTCTCCAAATTGCCTTTATTGTAGTATTATGTGACGCTGTCTGTACACGAACGTACGTGTGGATAGTTGCCCTACATGTCTTTGAACAATTGTTATCAGAATATAAATATATATATATATATATATGTACACATCTATTGAAATTATATTTCTGCGTAAATCGTAGCATCCGATTCAATTTTATAATGGAATAAAATTTTGGGCAAAGAGTTTTCCAGTCATTTTGTACTGAATTGAATTATAAGAAAAAAATCGATAGGATATAGATTGTTTACGCGTAGTTAAAATAATCAATATAATTTGAAATGGGTATTCGAGTAAATCTTTAAAATTTCCAGTTAAAGCAGTACATGTACTTATAGATGCATCTGAAAGTACATGTCGAGTATTTCCTTGTGGTTTTGATCGATTAGTTTGGTGTACTTAGCTTTAACTACATAGTCTTCTCCGTAGTTTGTAGGCCAAGGTCGTACAAATTTTAATAAAAACTGATGAGCTAGGTGAGATTAGGATCCACTAGCTAATAGTGCTCCTTAATATAAAAAGTCACAAGCATGTAGATATAAATTTTGATTGAATTCATATCCAAAAACAACTTATCAAACGCAAATATTTTTAGCATATGCATTGTTCAAACGCAATAACAGAAATTTCGAATTGTTTTCGTATTCACGCTTACTTAAGTATAGATATTCTATATAAATACATTTTCCAAGGCAAAAAAAAAAAAACAATTAAAAGGAAAGTCTTTCGTTATTATATTATAAACTGTAATGGATAACTGATTAATCAATTCGTTTACAATAGTTGACCGGAGAGAAAACATATCATGTGCTGGCATTATGATAAGCTAAAGAGTAAATGATGATCTCAAAGGATTATATTCCTGATTATTTATTCATTTGATTTGTTAATTCATTTTTTAATTTGTCCATAATCTCATCTCCATTTTCGTAACCGACAATTGCTAAGGATTTAAGTAGCATACAAATGTTTAGGGGAATCTTTCTATTTTCTTTTATAAAGAAAAGTCTATATTTTTCCATTAACTAATGCATGCATCTTATGCCCAAAAAAAGTAATACTGGAAGATTAATTATATATATATATATATATATATCGAAAGGACATAAAACAATATGTTTTTTTCCGATAATGATAAAACACAATATGTTTGAACAAAGTTTCGGGATCTATCAAATATTATAATTTGTTTGTCGTCCTAGAAAAATTCGCTGTGTTGATTGTCGATGAACGTAGGATATGTGATTCGACCACTAGAGGGAAACCAATTTAGTTTTTCTCCTTGATTATTGTTTTGACATTCCATTCCTAAAACTGACGCATGATCAAGATGGTATTTGGCAGGATAGTATATATATTTGTCCACCCAAAAGCTCTCCCATATTAAAATCAAAAAAGAAAAATTCAATTGTTTGAAGAATCGACTTTTAGGAGAATATGAGTAGTACATGAGTTCTGAGCTTTGGTCAAGTGAATATCCAAAGCCGAACTTCTTGTTTGGTGGATTTTATAATGCGACTTACAGATAGGATTGAGACTCTTTTGGCGATTTGTGGAAGTTGTGCTTAGTTTGACAAGAGGTTATGTAGTGTGTGTGTTTTTTTCTTACATGCATCCTTTATTTCTATTTTATTCACCCCCTCTCCTTCATTGGAAAAAATGAAAAGGTAATTTATTGAGAAACTGACAATCTCAAGTCCAATTACGATAAAAAAAAATATCAATTTAGTTTTATGAATGACATTGACAAAAGTACAATGTATTCAACATTTAGTAGTTCATTAGTTGAAGGATTTATTTTGTTAGTTGACAGATCAAAGTTTGAATCTTTTGACTTGCAATTTCAAAATTTCAATTATGATTAGCAGTTATAAACTTATTAAATAAAATAAAGATTTGATATTTAATAGACCTCAAAACTAGTTTGGAATTTCATTTGAGAACTTCCAGATATAAACAAATAAAGTATTAATAAATATTACATCGATCTAACATTAAAAAAATTGTTTATTATTTTATCAAAACTAAAAATAAAGTGAACAACGACCAAATTTTTTTTTTAAACCCTTCAAGTCAAACTATATTTGATATAAAATATAAAACCATAAAATATATTTTTTGGTCGATTTAAACCGAAACACAAACTTTAGTAGTAGAATTTTTCATAACTGCCTGGATAAGAAATCAGATGCATTAGTCGAAGAAGAAATTACAAACAGAAAACTGTTATTTTGAATGTTCGAGTGCTTTTCCTATTAATTTTTCAATTTTTTTTATCTCAAATCATTTTGATTCTTTCTAGACTTTTCTTTAAATTTTCTCTCTACAATGTTTTATTTTAGATGTTGGGACAATCAAAAGTAAAGCAATAGATAAGAAGTTTAGTGGAACTGGAAATAATAACTTCCCATAACCAAGTCAGTTTGGTATATTACTAATAAGCTAATTCAACCATAATAAACCAACTGAAGTTAGTATTTATTTGAGTATCATTTTCTATCTATCTATATTAGTTCAGCTTATTAATTAGATAGAAATTTTTGTTAGTATATCAACAATGAATAGGATTTGTTGATATATTTTTCTTAATTTATGTAAAAATGTTAGAATGACAGTTTTTATGAAACATATGGAATATTACTTATACATATTAGTTATTACTGAGTCATAACAAATCAAATGTTTAGATTAGTTAATATTTTAAAAGGAAAGTTTTAATGCGATTTTTTAAAACTCTTACAGAAAAAAAAAATATATATATATATATATATATAATAGAATATATTTTCTTCTCATAATGTCACATCATCTATTCACACTTAAAATTGTGACACATAAGCAATTATTTTTATTAGTTTTAAATTGCTTACTTGATTTATTTCTTGTGTTATTTACACTTTAATTCTCATAATAACTAGCATTCTTTAATATAATTTGTTTGAAAAGAATTTGAAATTTTATTTCCTTAGAAAAATGCTCTAAAAACTTAAATTTAATAATTTTAGTCTTATTAGATTTATTTATATAGTTTTGGAAAGTATTTACATTCAAATAAATAAATCAAAGTATTAATAACTATTATTCTAATTTATGAATTTTCCTTCATATTATAATTGAACTTATGAAAAAATAAATAAAAGAGTTTTGTGTTTATAAATTTGGGATGAAATTTTTTATAAATTACTTAAAAATATTATATAATTCAAAAAAAATCAATAAGGATTATTTCAAAAAAGTGTACATAAATTTTAATATACATTGTTTGATTTGATATTTTCAAATTTATAATTAGAAAATAATTAAATTTAAATAGGTTATATGAAAAACATAAATCATACATTTTGATGGTCAGATATCAGTGTTCAAGCGAATGAAGATTCATTCAACAATTAAATACTCACAGGAGCTTCTAGAAATTTGAACGACAACTCCAAAATTTTAAAGAGCATATGAGAATTTATGTTATGAGAAAAAATATTTTGTATGCTCCAAACGTTAACATGAAAGCCAATCTTTCAAAGAGAAAATGAGTAAAGTCTAATAAAAATATTTACAATGCTAAGGCAAATCAATAAGCATACATCGAGAATGAAAAGAAAAAAGGGAAACATGAGAATATTAAGTTTAAAACTGAAAATATGTTGTTTTGTGGTTTAATCTCTTGCATTGATGAGAGAAATAGAAATAGTAGAAATGTAACTGAAAAATACAAGGTGTTTGTTGAAGGAGTTTATTGTTGTTGGTGATCTATGTAATATGGTTCATGGTTCAATTTTCGCGTTGATGAAAAAGAAAAACGAACAAGAGAGAAAAAGAATGAATGTATTTTGAAAATACATCAAACGTTTATGAATATAGATCAATATCTGATGAATGAACATCCAATTCAGCTTGAAAAAGAAAAGAAAAGTGTAAACATCGGTTGTTGAAAAACATAAGTTTCTAATCTTTTGATAGTTCTTTCACTTTAAATTATGCGAGATTTAAAACTTTACATAGGGATATAGATTTGGATACTGAATTTATGAGTGGTTGGATTAGGTTGAGTCGTTATAGTTGTAAACATCTTATATGGTCAATTGTAAATTGTTTTTGGATGAAGTAATTTAAACACTAAAATTTTTGACAAGGTCGGATAGCACATGTGGCCCATCTAATATATCGGAGGAATGCATATCTATTGCAATCGAATCGTTAAACGTGTTTGTTTAATTATAATATTTAATATAATTTTTTTGATCCAAACTTAATAACTCGAATCAAAATTACATATATAAATATTTAAATTTTTGTATGTGAATATGAATATACAAAAATCGGACTCCTAAAAAGGTTTATGAACTCAAATATTTTTTAGAATTTAACTTTTAATAGATATAATTTTATATTATATGCTCTATCTGTTCCTTATTAATCCTATTTCTAGAAAAAAATGTTTCAAAATGATACAACTTTTAGGTTTTCAATGAACATTCAATTAGTTATTGATGATGAATTTAAAATTTTAAAAAATAATTAAATACTATTGGTTTAAAATTATTAAAAATTGTCATTCACAAAAATGGTATATTTATAATTAATTTTAAGTATATTTTTAAATATATATGAAAATATTAAAAATAAAATTAATTAAGAACAGAATATATTATAGACATGATATATATTGGCGAATTTTTTTATAATTATATTATTAAATTATAATAAAATTTTGCGCGCCGTAAACAAACATTTATTAAAAGTGTACACGTGGAGTCTTCTGGGTTTGAGACATGAAAAGGTCCTACAAGGATGAGTCGCGATACGTTATCCACCAGAGTCATAGTGTGGCACATGCGATTGCTTCTGTCCTTCTCCGTTTCGACTGGGCTCCACAAATTTCTAATTACCTTCTTCACGTTCTATGGTAGTTACTGCACACTAAATGATGTCAATACCGTTAGGTGCTATCGGCTGGGCCGTTAGATGTAACTATTTTTTTTAATAACATCTGATTATATATTAAGTACTAAACAAAGAGTTTATATAATCATTACATAAAAATCTTCGTAATAATTTAGAAAGATAAAATAAAATGTTACTCGTAACACTTTGAGAATATGCTACTTTAATTAATTTATCAAAACATTGGTTACAAAATCTTGACACCAAAAAAATAATATATTAATAAAATAATTTGTTTAACTGCGGATATCATATAAAAGAAAGATAAGATTTGCATTTGTTTTTTGATAATGAAAAAATTATTTAATATTTTGCAATCACCTTTTAAAATGATGTTACGAAAACCTTTATACCATATTTTTAGTAGTGCACTATTTTTTGCCTCAAATGGTGAAGATCCTTAGATTTAACTATTTCTTATCAACATCGGTTGACTATTAAAAGTGGGCTCGAAACGGGCTCATCATGTGATCTTATTCCTAAAAGAGTTGTAAATTTACCCACACCCAAGTAAAAAAATATTAAACTGCACAAATATAACTATAAGTATGACTCTCTCCATTTTTCAAAAGTGTTGTTCTAAGAATTAAAATCTTTTTTAGAATGTATGTCGTTTTATATTTTTAATATAAATTTTTGATAAAAAATATATTTTTCTTTATTATTTTAATGTATTAACCAATTAAATTTTTATAAGGTGTATTAGTAAGAAGTAAATCCAAAAAAATTAAATAGTTTTTTTTAATTTGTGTGAAAAACTTTAAATAACTTTTTCGAGAAGCGGAAGGAATATAAATTAATAAATATAACGGACACTATAAAAATACAACACTTCTTTTCAAAATACTACAAAAATATAAAATTAGCAATTGTAAATCATTTGTAATAGCCGGCAAAAGAAAATCATATGTAAACATCATAAAATTTTTACACGATTTCCTTAAAAAAATTGTGATACTTTAAAAATTAGTGTTTTTATTTTGATACTTTGATATTCTAATTATAATTATAATGGTACATCAATAATTGATGTTATATTTATCGAAGCCGCCTCTGAGACTTGGCTTATATTCCATGAAGATTCATCTTTTTTATGTCAAGGCCAAGAAAATGCAACGAATTTTTTTGTTTTTAAACTAAACAAATAAGTTGACATCAATTCTTCATATCAATTTAGTTGCTGACAATGTATTCGGTATTCTGAAAATTGAGAGTCTTCAGTCTATAGTATTTTAAAATATTATACGGAGTAGTTGGTACATGTAATGCATAGTTTTACAAACACCTGAATTCTATGTTTTAAAACATGAATTTATTTTTTTTTAATTTAATATTATTTGACTAATAATTTTAAAATGTACAATTTCAGGGAATTTCTTAGTTAAAATACATATATTGTTTAATTTGAGATTTCAGAGAATTTTAATAACAAATTTCATAATTCACCAAAATTTATCAAAATCATCTCAAAACTCATTAAAACTCAAATCATTCCAAATTCTTTATTCAATACACCCCAAAAATTTCCTTTTAACTGATTTAACTAATAGTGTTTGAATAAAATAATTTTAATCTTTGTTAAACAATTTTTAAACGACAATTATTCGTTTGAGTACGATAAAGCAATGATATTTACTCATTTAGATGTTCTAGCCTTCTAGGTGTACTTAGTTATTGTAAGTCAAGTAATATAAAAGTTAAAAGGAGCAAAGATACTAATATTATATTTTAATGCACATAAGTAGATTAAATATGTGTATCACCAATAATGGCGCAGAATCATTGTGTGTTTTATGCCTGGCACAATATAATATTGGTTCGAACCTAGTTAAACACTCTTCTGTAGTGATTAAATATTCAGTTAAATGAATGTAAAAATGAATTGTTATGTTTTGTTAACTTTAATCATTGGAACGAATTATTAACTCACATTTCCTAATTTTTAAAGAATTCATTGTTTTCATATAGAATCAATTATAATATATATATATAGTAAAACTTATATATATAGGTTAATAATGTCAGAATTACGATATTTTTTCATTTAAAGGAATATTAATTTATAAAATATTAATTGGCTTATTAACCTATTCAGGAGCGGAGATTAATTTATAGTTGTTTCATATGCTTTTAATATTAATTGGCTTATTAACCTATTCAGGATAGCGTGTGGTTCATAAATCCAACTTTTAAGAAGAAACAATGCTAATAATTTTTACTTCCACACCAAAAGAAAATATAAGTTCACAGAGTCACATCCTTTTCATAGTTTTAAAAGTATTATCTTTACTTATATTCGTTTTCATAAGTTACTGAAAAGAGTGGCTTTTATATCCATACTAAGTTACCAACTATCAAATATATCAAATGGTATAAAGATTCATTTTAAAAAATATATTTGTTTAACAGATAAAAGTTATGATTGATGATAACATACAAAATTGCAAAATTATTACACATTATGAGCCATAAAATTTACATACATTCTACAAATTTAATCACTAAAATATATTAAAAAATCATTCATTTTTGTTTTCCATATTTTATAAATTTATTTTTACTTTTCATAAACTAAGCTATTCTACAATCCTACCAATCAGAAAAAAGCAGCTAATTTGACTCTTGTAAACTTCAACGTACCAAAAAAAAACCCCTTTTGTTTATATTCTCCAAATCCTCCTCTCCTTTTCTCATCTTCTCACTTCAAACTCTCTCTATCTCTCTTTCTGTGACCTCTTATTATGAACTAAAGATTTCTCTGAAAGCTGACTTCATAAGCTTTTCTGAAGAAAACATACAAAGCCGATCGATCTTTATTAGTTGATTTTATTAATATTTAATTATAGATATTTAAATAGATGGGGAGACATTCATGTTGTTACAAACATAAGCTTAGGAAAGGACTTTGGTCTCCTGAAGAAGATGAGAAGCTTCTTCGTTACATCACTAAGTACGGCCATGGCTGCTGGAGCTCTGTCCCTAAACAAGCTGGTAATTTTATTTATTATCTTTGATTAATTCTCCTTCTGATTCTTGAATTAATTTTATTATATATATATATATATATATTGTAGGTTTGCAGAGATGTGGGAAAAGCTGTAGATTGAGATGGATTAATTATCTAAGACCAGATTTGAAGCGAGGCGCATTTTCTCAGGATGAAGAAAATCTCATTATTGAACTTCATGCCGTCCTTGGTAACAGGTAAATAACTCCATGCCGTTCTTTTCATGCATATTATATACAGCTGTGTAAAGTATATACTATAACTGTTTGGTTTGGTTCGGTTTGGTTCGGTTCGGTTCAGGTGGTCTCAGATTGCTGTACAGCTTCCTGGTAGAACCGACAATGAAATCAAGAATCTGTGGAATTCTTGTTTGAAGAAGAAATTGAGGCTGAGAGGTATTGACCCAATTACACACAAGCTCTTAACCGAAGTAGAAACCGGTATGGATGAAAAACCCAAACCGGTTGAGAAGAGCCAACAGACCTACCTCGTTGAGACTGAAGGCTCCTCTAGTACCACCACTTGCAGCATTAACCAAAACAACACTGATCATCTTTGCAGCACTAACCAAAATTTCGGTTTTCAGCGTTTAAGTCTAGAAACCTGTTCAAGAATACCAACCGGCTCAGACCTCGGCATGTGGATTCCCCAAACCGGAAGAAATCATCATCATGTCGATGAAACCGTCCCTAGTGCAGTGGTTCAACCCGGTTCAATGTTCTCCTCCTGCTTAACCGGCTCGACAACCGGTTACAGATCCTCTAATCTCGGTTTAATTGAATTGGAAAACTCATTCTCTACCGGGCCAATGATTACAGAGCGGCAACTTCAAGAAAGTAATTACAACAGTTCGACATTCTTTGGCACTGGGAATCTTAATTGGGGATTACCAATGGATGAAAATCCATTCACACCATCGAATAATTCGTTACAGAATCATTCAAATTTGTCACTATACAGTGAAATAAAATCGGAGACCAACTTTTTCGGTACAGAGGCTTCAAATGTTGGTATGTGGCCATGTAGCCAGCTTCAGCCTCAGCAACATGCTTATGACCATATATAAATCTTCCTGTATATTATAAGGTGTGTGAATCTTATATTTCTTCTTCATGTTTTCTTTTCTCCAATATCGATTTTTTAAATGGGTTGTGTATATATAGTATGTGTTATATATCATTTAACTTAACAGTATTGTTTGTTACAATTTTTTTATATATAAATGTGATGTACTTTGTGAAGCACAGTTTTCTGGACCCTGGGATTTTGTTTCTCTATTGTTGTTAGGTTAATGAAATTTATTTCTTATATTTTTGTTCATTTGTATGCTCTTAAATCAAATTTATTGAACATACATATAAAAGTACGTAAATAAACCATCAACTTTTGTTTTTTACAAAATCAAACTTCACTGATAAATTGTGCCGATCAATTTTGTTAATTCGAAAATCAATCATTATATATATTTTTGCTTATCGTCAATATATCATTGTTATCTAATATTAAAAAATTAACGTTAGTTTCAAAACCACGTTGTTTTAGATAAACTACATGATATTTATTATTATGCAAAATAACATAATTTTTTGTTGTTTTCATAAAAATAAAATGATTTTTGAAAATTATAAATTAACTTTAAAATTAAAAAAAAAAACAAATTCTAACATAACACCAAAACCCTAATCAAATTAAAACATAAATCGCATTTACATAAAACCAATTGATAATCATCAATTTCCTAAAAGCTAATCCAAAAACTTTACGAACCAATTGTTTTTACAAATCAATTTCATAAATCGCATTTACTAATGTGAGAGATTTTACAAACCAATTGATAATCATCAAATTCCTAAAAGCTAATCCAAAAACTTTAAATACCACCAACATCACCGTCTCCGTCATGGTCCCAAACGAGCTCATCGTCAACATCTCCAAATCTGAATCACTCTCCGTCTACTAGATCCGGTCCAACATACTCCCGTTTTACCCAACCATCAAGATCCGTTACCTCCTCGTTGGCAACAAGATCCTCTCTTCCTCAGATTCGGAGCTCAAATCCTCAATCCTCACTGGTTCTTCACTCGCCAGTGGACAGTGGAGACGAGCCAGTGATCAACAGAGACAAGACGGCGAGCTTAGGAGACGTGACGGCGAACAGCAACAATGAAGCGGCGAGCAACGAAGGTGGAGTCAGGACGGCAAGTAACGGAGTCGGAGTCGACGACGAGATTCTTGCTTGATCCGGATCTAGTTGAAGCGAACGAGTGCTAAACGACGACATTCCTTCAAAGCCATTGATGATTTGATTCCTCTGTTTTTTGTTGAATTCTTCCCGTTTTGTTTCCGATGGGAGTCTTGTTCGGTGGTTTGCTTCGAGAAGAGCGATTCAATGTCGTCTTGACGCTCTTTCACAGAGGTCTCGAGGCTGATTGTGGAGACTTGGGCTTTAATGGTGTGGATTTCGCGTCTAGGATATGAAAGCGAGGCTTAAGGCGTGGGCTCAAGCTGTGACTTTTGTCTCTACTACTCATCCTCAGCCTCCTAGTTCTTTATGATCCCTTCTAATACACAAATTTTCACCTTAAAAAAAAAAAACATCAAACTTGCATGCACTACTAAATTTGTTGATTGGTTTCCCCAGCATTGTAATACTCAACATTTTACATTATTGATATAAATAATATATTCTAAATTAAACTCGAAGGTGTGTACCAAAGAAAGAATCGTTTTTACTCCCAAAATGGGTAAAAAGAAAGAATCGTAATATAATTTGTGCGTGTATGAAGAGCTACGCAGAAACGAATCGTGTAGCAATCACTGGATCTTGTGGCTCATCACTAAACTGATACTTGTTGTAAACTTGGAGTAAGATATCACGGTAAGGGACGGTGGCTCCAAGCTTGATACAAGCTAAGAAAGCCCTGATAGTTTACGGTGAAGGCTATAAGCCTAATCGGGCGGTGGTGTGAGTCTATGTTTTAACATGGTTGCTCCTAGATTAGAGATGCTCTGAGTAATGTTGTTGGCTCGGAAATCATAGCCACCGGGGTTCAGCAAAAGGTAGACCCACGATGAAGCCAGCTTGGACGTGAGCTTCTTGCATTACATCTGATTCATCTCCAGTTAAGAACCCACGTCTCTTCGACATTTCAATCACTCCACAACTGTCTTTATCCGCACATGCCATTACCTGAAAAAAGCTTCCCACAAATTATTCTCAAGATTCAAGTTTTAGAATTCTTTACATGTGAAGGCGAAAAATGCGAAAAGGGGGATTTTACCTTTGGTAGATAGTCATCGACGAATTGCTTGGGGTAATCACGAGCTGCTCCAAAATCGATAAGATTAATTGTTTTTGTGGCTTCATTGTATAAGAAGTTACCCCAGTTTGGATCAGTCTGCATGAAGGGGAGGACAAAGAGCTCCCACTTTATCAATGGGAATCCCTGTAAGAATATGTTAAAAAGCAAACATTAGTTCACCACATAACATTATAACAAATTATCTGAACAGAGTAGGCGAGAAATGCAGTTACCAGATATAAGTTTTGTGGTTACAACCGTTTTGCTTGAAATCTCATCAACCACAAGGGGAACGTAAAACCCTGAAGTGCCTGAAAGCAAATCACGAAAGTGCTTTTGACTGGTTGCTTCGATTTCATAGTCACACTCCCGCGCCAACTCTTTTTTAGCAACCTGCAAAAAACCTGCAATATGAATCTAAAGACATGGATAAATTGATCGTTTGAAATGTACATTGTCATCATTTTCAGGGAAGATTCTCAATTTGTTATCTTTTCATCAGTGTGTTTCGATTGTCAGTGTTTTCTCTAACATATAATCATGTTATCAGGCTGAGGAAACTAAATGTATTGCTTATTTAAGAGTCCATAAGATAACAATACCTTTACAGCTCTGTCCAGAAATAGTCCTTTTGGAATTAGATTTGTATAGTTTAAAAAGCATCTAACATTTTCGATATCATTTTCAATGCTATCGGCAACACCAGGGTACTGAATCTTCATTGCTACTTCTAATCCATCTTTAGTGACAGCTCGGTGCACCTAAAAACATCATTGAAAAATACAAATTAAACGCATTTACAAGGACAATGCATCACACACATATCTTCAATCAAAATACAATCTCAGAAACTAAGTTAGTAGTAGTACCTGACCAATACTTGCTGCTGCAACGGTTCATAATCAAAACTAGTCAACTTAGATTGCCAATTTGCACCTAACTCAGCGTTCCAAAACTGGATTAAGTTGACTCCTTGGCATCACATCTGCACCTTGACGCACATATTCCAAAGCATCAAAATCTATAAAACAAGAACCTATCTTTATGTCAAAACAAGAGATAGCAAAGTAACCAAAACAGAGAATAGAAAACTAAGTTGAGAAAGATTAGTACTTTACGAGCAGGAACAAGACTCTCGTCCTGTATACTCCACGCATTTTACACAATCCAAGAGGTAATCTTTCAGCATTTTCCTTAGACATTATAGACGAAAGCTGGTTGATTATCTTGTGTAATTGGTGCTCCTTTAACAAGCCTATAAGTTGATTCTTTAACAGCACCCCAAGCAAGTGCTGCTCCTAAATTGAAAAACCTAATAACACAAATTCAACTTGTTAAAATGCTTCAATCAATGTTTAACCTCACTAAGCAACGAGTAATTGTTTCTATTTACCCATAAGCTCTTGACATAGGAGTTGATGGAACCTTCAGTTCTCTAGGTCTCCGTCTCTTCATCGGAGCTACTACTACCTCCGACGGAGATGATGCAACCGTACCTAATTCTGCAACTTTCTCGTCTGAAACTTTGGTCTCGTCTTCTCTATTTGAATTCTTAGCCTCATCGTTAAATTCACTACTCAGGATTTTCGAATCAACGATGTTCTCGCTTTCGACGCAGCTAGGTTCAATGTTAGCAGATCTAACCTCAGCCGTGGCAACAACGGCGTCTTTTTTATCTCCATCGTCGAAGTATACGACGGAAGGTTCTTTCGATCAACGGTTTGAGAGATCGCGAAGCTTTCCGGAGGTAAGTCCGACTAAGTCGGTGGCGGCAACCAAAGCTTTTTTCCCTGATGACGTAATTATGCCTTCAAGATCTCCATTTTTCGCTCTCTGTAACTCTGGTGACTGATTATAGATCTCTTTCGCTACAAGCGATAGACCATTCACGAGCCTGTTTAACTGTTTCCACGAACTCATCACGAATCGTGGATTTGACTCTACTGTTCTTCTTTGGTTTCCATTTCTTTGAATTTTTCGTTTTGCAAAATTTGGAGAATTTTCCCAAGAAAATTTAGAAATATGAGTTTCTGTGTTAGAACACGAACGTCGGAGACGAAGAGCCGAGGTTTAGGTTGGGATACGACAACTAGAAGCTCCTTCTCCAAGATTTTAATTTCGGCCCAATTAACCCATTTTTATTGTTTTCATTTAAAGCCCATTGGGCCATTATAGGAGTTTCAATATGAAACGGAGTACATTGACTAAATACGAGGTATTCTGAGAAATGGTTAAGGCTGGAGAGACGATTGTCTGCTAATGAGACGAAAGCAATAGTTTTTTCATCGTCTTTTAAGGTTTTGTGAGATCTGCATTGATGTCTTTAGTGACTGTTTGAAGGATCTAAGAAAAATGTTTTTTTTTGTTGACTTTTGTTTCAAATTTAACTTCGGTTGTTTTATATATATATATAATTTGAACTTGTCTCAGAAAAACTTAGAAGAAATTACTGTATAAATGACTGCTTTACGTTAACAGTAGAAAACCAACAATAATTGAATATGATGTTAGCTATGTTGTAAAATTTAAGCCAAAAAATAAAACATAGAATGAAAAATGTAAGCATTGATTATTATAATTTATATGCCTAAAGTACAATGCATCTCCACACACAAAAGTAACCTGAGAAATAAATTATATAATAAGAACAAAAAAGTTGAGACCCACAAGTAATATAAAAATCATCTTTGCACATATATTCTCTTCCCCATTTTTTTTTTATAAACGTACAAATTTTCGTCTTTCTGTGTTAAAAATGTCAGGTTATTTTCTATAATGGCGCGGACGAATATTGAAATTAAATAATTTCGAATATAAAATTGGACAAGCCACTCAGACTTGTCAGGATGGCAATATAGTATTCGAATTGAATTAGGTATAAGCCATAGGTAATTAGTTGGCATCTACCTACAAGTGGTGATCAATTGTCTATATATATATATATATATATTCACCAAATTTTATTTCAATAAAGAAATACCAAGTCTTGAGATCTTCAAAAACATCTGAGAGCTTTGACAACAAGACGAAGAGAAAATGTCCATTAGAGCTCAAGAACAGCAAAGTCTTGAAGGTATATTTACTCAAATCTATTTCTTTTTAAGTTTTAAGCAACATGTTTTTTTTAATATGAAACCCGTTTTACATCGCTTTTGAAGCTTTTGCTCATCTCTTCAAGATTCTGATTGAGATACAAAATCATACTTAAGGTTTTGACCCACTTACTTTTTCTATTTCTCGAAGGTTTTTGCTTTTTAGATTATTTGGTTTATCGATCATATTATCTATGATATATAACTATAATCTTTAAGTAGAGGCTTTTGTTTAGGTTAAAATCCTTTGTTGTTATGTTATCAGAATTCAGTAAATGATGTATATGAAGTTTTCCTCTTGAAGAACATTAGCACAAGTTCTTTCAACTTTTAAATCATTTGAAGATCATTCTATCTAAAAAACACAACCAATAGGTTTCCCCAAAAGCACATTTGGATCTAGAAATTAAGTTTGTTTTGTCTTTTTATTTAATAATGGCAATTGGAAAATATAGGGTCAATGAGACAATGACAGTTTAGTGAAAAATAATAAATCTTAGTGGGTAAAGAATTTTGGCACCATTTTTAAGTTACAATGGAACTGAAGATTCAACATATCGCATTAAAATTATATACAATGATATATCACGTTAATATACTTCAGAATATGTTTTATAGTATCTAAAAAGTTACATCCTGAAAAAAAAATTACAAAAAATATTGTAGACCGAAAATAGTAACTTGGTTTAAAATTATTATATTATTGTATGTAAAAATTGCAGATATTAAAAAAAACATTTTGGAATTGATGATATATATTTTGAATTAAATCATGTATTTGAAATTAAAAAGGCCCAAATAAAAGCCTATAGTTCAAAGCAAGCCTACTTTTAGACGCATGTCCAAATTTAGAAACTATGCAGTCTTCTCCGATCTTATTAGACTTCTCCTCCGCCTTTCATCACCCACGCGCCGCCGCGTTAGCTACCACTTCCGGCATTACAATTCCACATTCCCCAACGAAAAAATTTCACTCTATAAACATATCATTATCCTATTTTCCTACTTCCTCAACACTTCTAGCTTCTTCTTCTCGTAGATGTTTCTCATGTCGATTTGGCAATGATTCTCAGCGATTCGATTCGAGCGACGATGAAATTGAAATCGATGAAGATGATTATTTGGTTGATTTTTTAACAGATGGGAAGACAGAGGAATTGATAGGCGATGATGGTGTTCTCATCGAGGTTAAGAAACTCGAGAAGAGTTCTCGGCGAATTCGTTCGAAGATTGGAATGGAAGCGAGTCTTGATTCCGTTTGGAGCGTCTTGACTGATTACGAGAAGCTATCGGATTTCATCCCGGGCCTTGTTGTTAGCGAATTGGTTGAGAAGGAAGGGAATCGTGTTCGTCTCTTCCAGGTTTTTGCTCTCTCAGATCATTTCTATGATTTGTCAATAGTCCAATTCTGTATAAATGTATCTGTTTAGATTCAAATTTGGTGCATTGAGTCTTACTAAAGTTTGAATTCACTATGTTCTTGTATCTTGAGATTGAGATTACTCAGTTGAAGAAACACTTAAGTGTTGAAAATGGTTATTCTATGGTTGAGCCAACAAGTTTATAGAGGCTACTTTTATTACTGTTGAGCTTTGGTTTGAATGCATTTCATATTGGCTCTTGGTTAGGTTCAAATTTGGAAACTTTTGGACTAAATTTGAATGTTCCGTAGTGTTGTAAATGGTGAAACATGGCTTGGTTTTAAGTGCTGGGACTTACTATGGTTGAGCTAATGGAGACTACTCTATTACTGTTGAGCTTTTGTTGGATTCAAATTTGGAAACTTTTGATACTAAATGTGAATGTTCCATTGTGTTGTAGGTACCATATTGGTAGTATGTTTGAAATTGGGTCTGTTTCTTTGTCATTCATGATGGATGACACAAGTCTCACTCTTTAGTTTTGTGGTTGTTTCAACAGATGGGACAGCAGAACTTAGCGCTGGGTCTTAAATTCAATGCCAAAGCTGTTTTAGATTGTTACGAGAAGGAGCTTGAGATTCTACCATATGGGAGGAGACGTGAAATCGACTTTAAGATGGTCGAAGGCGATTTCCAATTGTTTGAAGGCAAATGGTCAGTCGAACAGGTAAATATCAATTATAAGAACACATTCATGTCCTTCCTTCGAGTCTGTTCTTGATTCTTCCTATCTATGTTTTTTTTTTTCTTACACAGTTAGACAAAGGGATTCACGGGGAAGCTTTGGATTTACAGTTTAAAGATTTTCCGACCACGCTTGCATACACGGTGGATGTAAAACCAAAGATGTGGTTACCAGTGCGGCTAGTTGAAGGAAGATTGTGCAAAGAGATAAAAACAAATCTTATGAGTGTCCGAGATGCAGCCCAGAAAGTTATTGAAGGTGTTATTCATGATCTTTGAGTTTTCTCTTAACCGCAAGCTGAGTTAGTGTTCTACACCTTTGCAAATTAGATATATACAATAAAGAACATTGGTGATATGTTTAACCTACAATTCGAATCAATATTCATTTTAGCTAGGAGGTAAATATTTATACATTAGAGGAGATTAAGATCGAATATTGAGGCGATACAAATATGAATTATACAAAATACCATAAGACCTTTAAGAACTCCTTCATATAGTCAATGTCTTCTTCCTTAAATATGCAAATACAATCATCACTGCATGAGTCTTCTCCAGATTATAAACTCTCTGGAAGCAAGACTATATAATAAAGCTGTAAAACAAGCAGCTTATGGCAGAAGATGATGATGCAACAGAGAAAACAAACAAGCAAACAAAAAACCAATGAAAGTAAATACAAAAGATAGACAAAAACCATTACCCATTATACGATCATTATTATTTGATCTCAGAAGTTAATGTTGCTCTTGAAGCTTTGACCAAACCGCCAATTCCAAGGAACAACATTGAGAGCTGCTTTGATTATTCCATTACTAAGTTGAACTTTGAAAGATAGAGATTGACCATTAAGGTAAGTGTTGCTCTGAAAATTAACTCCCCAGTTTCTTGACATTGTCTCCCATTTGTTGCTCTTAGAGCCTTTGATCCAAACTTTAGAGATCTCACCAGCTCCTCCTACGTTGGAGATGAGAACAAGCTCAAAATAGTTTCTACCATTTATCGTAAATCTCATTCCTCCGCTTCTTCTGCATCCAACTTTTTTGTAAAGAATTGGGACGATTCCAGCTTTATACTTAGCAATGGTGAGAAAAGCAGGCTGAGCCATGTCGAAGTGAGGTCTTGGTGGATTACACCATCCTCCATTGTCACTTGACTGAGCAAAGTTTGGTGGACAGAAGTTTGTGGCTGTGATTGTGATTGATCTGCCTTTAAGACACCATTGTGGTACTTTGGTCGCGTCGCACACGATTTGGTAACATCCACCGCATGACTTGCCGTCGTTGAACAGTTCCGTGCTTAACGCAGCAGTGTTTGTCTTGTAATTGTCTGTGTATAGGTTTCCATAACCACAAGCTCCACCTGAAGAAGAAAAAAGAAAAAGAAAATCAAAACCATGAGAAGGTTTCTTGAGAAAGAAGAAAGCTTTCTTTTTTTAGAGCTTTGATTAGGGTATAATCGAAGGCAACTAAATCAAACCGAATATTGTCTGGTTTTAACCGACCAAACTAAAACCAAATTTTCCAAAACTGAATGGAAGCAAATAAATTAAAATTCGTATAAATAACCAATTTCTTTAGTTCACCCCTAGTTTGGGATTTTTTTTATTTAGTATGAAATACTAAAACCATATGTTATTTTAAAATTGAACTGAACCAAACCGATTTTTTTTTTTTTTAGTTTGGTATAAATAAATTCTCCAAATTGAAGAAAACATAAAATTTAAAATGTTAAACCGAACCGAGAGAATTTTTTTTATGTCCAAGCCTAGTTTCTGAGACTTACCCATTGTACCAGAAGCATCACTTCCGCCATAGAAGGTCGCATGAGCTTGCAACCACCCTGCAGAAACTGAGCTGATATTCATGAAGAACATTGTGGAGAAGATCACTGCTACCAAAAGAGATAAAATCTTCGTCATTTTTTTTCAATTTCAGAGGTGTTAACTTTGATTCTTTTGATTAAAGAAGAAGTTGATGACTGTAGTGTTGGATGATAAGAGGTAGGCTTCAGCAGCTATTTATAGTAAAAATCACAGAGCTTGTTTCAATTATTATATATATATATATATTATATGTAATTAATTATATATGACTTGGAATTAGCGGAAAACGTTGAAAATAATAATTTGATTTGGTGATGATTGATTCAATGATTATAAGAGTGCGAAGAATACGGAATTTTCAGGCATATGAGAATTAAGTTAATCCTATAAGACATGTGAGTATAGGTGGTTGCTCTTAGTTTCTTTCAAATATTATAAACTTTTGCTCTCTTTTCCTAAGTTTTAAATTTTTTTTAGCTAATGGGTGGTTTTAGTTACGTGTAAAACGGCGTTAGTACATAACGAAAGGAACATAGTAGTGCACCAAATCAAAATGTCAACTATTTTAAACCACTTTCACCAACCAAAATAGTTTTGTTTTTCCTTCAACAACCAAAATAGTTTATTCTTCTCTTCGATAAAACTCGTCCGTTAAAATAGAAAATTTGGAAAAGAAAATATTAAGTGTAGAAGTAGTAGTACGTTCCGCAGCAAATAATACTATTATGTTTTTGATTTTTTTTCATAAACAATTATTATGATAGTATATTATGTTGGCTGTTTGTAGGTGAATCACACAATTGGAAAAAAAGAAGAGTTTCATCAGCTAAAACATTGAAAGCATCATTGTCACTGATTTCTAGAAACTTAGTATCTCAAAACAAGGATGTGGCTCACGAAAATGTTTATGATGAAGCCAAAATTTGAAACATAAATAACTATGCAATACGACAAAAGAAATAACAATTCAAGAACTAAAGATGCTACACCTTTTATGTCATGAATGGAGACAAACAAGTGGTACTAGCTCTGCATATCACTGAAACAGAGAAGACAATAGTGCTAAGATTAATAGCATCACTTGTGCGGCGACATAAGTGATATGAAGCATTTGAAACGAAAGCGAAAGAACACATGTCAATGTCGGATCGTGTTACAAGATCAGAGCAGTCATGAAGTAAAGCAAGAACAAGTGTATACGACAATGCCGACAGTGCTATTGAGCCTGGTAGTATCACATGTGCTACTGCAGAGTGGAGTTGAGATATGATCGTGCTACATACTTGAAGTGCAAAACATATATATTAAGCAAAGCAAGTCTTGTGTTAGTTAAAGACGACATAGTTGTTAAGCTTAGAAGCATCACAAGATTGCTAAGAAATGTATATGAAGAAGCAAATAGTATGTGTGTGGTAGAACATCTAATACAAGAAATTGTCAAACCGGAAGAGTTACAAGAGCTGATTCAAGAACATAGACTGGTAATATAGATTTAAGTATTAAATAAAGTCATGTGTGATATAAACACACACACAAAAGCACTGTTTACGTACTGCAGTGCTATGAGCTGGAACGATATGTATTGGGTGAAAATGAAAGAAGATGAAGAAAAGTTAGATGAGCTTTTAGAAGACAACAGTAAAGCCTTTGTTAGGATTCTTTACTTTTATCACTTAGGAGACGTGCGAGATGAAAGTCTCATGCACAGTTGGACGAGAATTTACGTGGATCTAATAAATAATAAAGCTCACATGTGGTTTGGAGATGTAATTTAGGATTCTGAGATACTGCAATAAATAGAGAAGTTATTGCACAGAGCTAGATTACCCCTGTATTTGCTTGTTGAGACTGCCTCGTTAGCAAGAAGAGTGATGGTGGCTTTTGTCGAGGAAATTGCACTGCCAATTAAAGATAGATGTATCGGAGTAGAGCTGGAGTTAGTCCGTCTGTAATCTAAGGTATGTTATACCAATTTGTTCTAGTGAAACTTTATGCACTAGATTGTCTAAAAAATGTAGGTCAGTTGACCAAACCTCGTTAGCAAATTTATGTGCTCTTTACATCATAGTTAGAGTAGTTTCTTCCCCTTTACGCTCTCCTACATTATACAGGCGAAATAGATCAAGCCACAAATAGGTTCTTCATATTATGCTTTTACATCTGCTCAAAAAAGTCTTATTTAATTGTTAATGTGCTGTTAATAGAAGGGGAATAGAACAAAAATATAGCCATGAGTGATCCAGATGGATTTACTACACATTTTAAATAATCACCATTAACGTCATATATCAACGAGCAAGCAGAAAATGAAAATTACAAAATCCAACATGTAATTGTGTGACGTTATATGATAAATGGGCTATAGTTCAATCATCTTTTTGCTATGGTTTCAAGCTATTTATTAGTACATTAATAGTCATAGAATACGAATTATTACATATTTATAGCCAACTGACCAGTTGTCTTAATAATCGCTAATGAATGTAGAATACTAGAACTCGAATATTAGTGGAATTTTGTTGAAAACGTAAGACATCAACTGATAAGTGCTCCTCCATTTACGCGAATTTCGTGGTACGTTGCAAGTTGCCAACTTACGCTCCTAAATAAACTATTTATGGGATTAAGTTTTCCATATATATATATACTAACTTTGGGTGATCCAAAAATACGTACACAATTTTTTGGTAAAATATGTAGATAAAGTAGGATCCCTAAATTTTTTTAAAAATAGAAATTTAACAATATAATATATACATATTCTTCATCTATATTCCACCCACAGATTGATACGTACAATATTACAAACATATTTCTAATATGGCTCTTCAACCTAACTTGGAATTTCTAAGATGGTCGAAGTCAAACGTTAATATATAAGTACGTAACATAATCAATTTATAAGTCATGTAATATAAATTATAGATACCCTAATATTATGGCATATCTAATGGTACGTCCATGTACTTATCACGTGGGCGATGGGCTGAAATCATTTGAAAAATTCACACATGAACCTACCACTCTCCATTTCAATTATATAAATCCATAAATTTTTATATAAATCAAGTCATTGACAATCGGATTAAACGGAATTAACTATAGGAAAAAAAAGAAAAAGAAATAGAACGTACCATGGTACAGTACGTATAAGTTTATAGATTACGATCATCTACGTATAAACCAAGCAATAATATTTCCTTCTTTGTTCTATTAATAATCCAATTTTGTGATAGACCTTAGGAATAATTGAATCAGGTCACCGTGAACCAGCATGCTTATTTCTCTGCAAGTCATAAAATGATTTGAGTTTTCAGAATTAAATTTCGTGATTATATATCACACAATATCTACATAATTTTCTGCAAACTATTTAATTTAATGATATGCTTAATTACCGCTTGATATCAATTCCAAATCGTGTAATCCACTAATCACACTTTAGGAATCTTTAATCAATTTTAGTATTTCAGTTTAAGCCCTTAATTTATATAACCTAAAAAGTGAAAATGAGAAACAAGAGTTTTTGAATAGTTTGAACAAGCAAACGACAGAAATTTCTCAAATTTTCCTACTTTTGGTTTTGCAAGGGTTCTTATTTTTTGCAAATATTAGGCTTTTTTTTTGGGCAAATGCAAATATTAAGGTTTTTTCACTTTCCCCCTTTCCTAAGTAAATTTTTTTTTTTGAGGAATAAGTTTAGGACATGCCACAATATTCTTAAATCTTATATGCGATGTATAAACTTCTGTAACCATGACATATTTGTTTACTTTAATATAAAAATATCAAAAGGGGAATGCGTAATTGGACAAAAAGAAATAAAAAAAATAAGAAAGAAAAGACAAGTGATTTCAGATAACCGACGATTTGATGTAAAACAAGGAGTATAACTGAATTGGGTTTTGGTTAGCGATTAGCTTGGTTTAGAATGTACTTAAGAATTATGGAAATACAATTGTAGACCTAGGAATAGATGAAACGAAATTAACAGAACCATATTGTATGTTGCTTGAAATGAAGTATTTATTTCTATAACATGTTCACAGCCAACCGGAAAAATATTTTCTGGTCAACCGGAATCTTTCACCGGAAACAAACAAGCACAAGATATATCTTACAACCAACTATTGATCTTTGATCTTAAATTGACACGACCGGAATATCATCCGAACCGGCTCTAACCTTAAACACATTCATGCTTGAAGGCAAACCACCCACTGGTTCATCTTCAATTCCACATTCATTAGTTCCTCTCCTAATCATGAAATAACCATCCTGCAAATTTCATATAATGTCAAACATTCATTAAAAACAAAACCCAAATCTAGAATCTTTCCTAATTTTATTACAAATAACACTTACATCACCCCAGCTTCTGTTCCATTGATTTGCCAACAACTACAAACAATTGAAAAACAAACCAAGAACGTTAAAATTTTCAGTTTAATTTTAATCTAAGAATTTCAATATAACGTTTTAACATTTACCCAATAATCTTCGCCTTCATCGGTAGTTCCCCAACCAATAAGTTTAACAGCATGACCTCCAATGACAGAACCTGTTATATGCTTATATACTCCAGATTTGTAATGAGCAAAATCCTAATAAAGAAACAAACCATTAAGGCATTAACGATCCATCTTTATTAAACTTTAGTGAAAACAATCTAAGGATTAATGTCTTAATTACCTCATAAACGGTAAAAGAGACTTCAACAGGTCCATTATTATAAATCTCTGCCATGATATCTTGAGGATTAGATTTAACAGTGTATGTACTCACACTGTAATGCTTTGATTGGCTCCATAGTTGGTTTCCACTAACGCATTTCCTCAAACATTTTGGTGTAGGATAGGCCGGTTCACAACCCGGGTGAGAGCATCCGGTATTATCAAAGTATGGATCACACTAATCATAAACCAATCACAACATTATCAAACTAACTTCAACTAAAACCAATTCCAAATGTGATAGATTAATCTTTACCTCTTCTGTGACAACACCGCTATATGAAAAGTATTGCCAAGCAGCAATTGGGTAGCCACCGTCACAACCAAAGCCACAACGGAATCCACAACAAGCTAAGAGATCATTTACTGATAAAGTAATGTTCTGAATTGTGGGAGAAAGAAAAGATTAGGATTTGGATGATTTGTCTTAATTTGGTTTTTGAATATTTGTTAGTATGTTAATACCATTCCAAATTGAATACAGAATCTATCAGATAGTGATTCAACAGCACCAAATGCCCAGCAAGAACCACAATGTCCCTATACCAAAACCACAAATCTCATTAAACCGGTTTTTTCTACAGGTAAATCTAAAAGTTCCAAGACTCACAAAAGATTAAAATTTTACCTGATCTGTCCATAGAGGAGTCAACACACAACACATACACACACACAAACCAAGTGTTAGTTAGTAACCGATAAATGATATGTAACTGAACACAAAAGTGGGGTAAAAAAGAAGCTAAAAGCAAACCTAAGATGTTTCCAATACTGGTGCATTGTGGCCAAGCGGTTCTAGCATCGAATGTTTTAGGTAATTTCAAAGATGGATCATGGCTTACAATAGGAACACCTAAGAGAAGCTTCTTCGGTGTTGGTTTAACACCAAGAAGACGCTTAAACTCTGCAACCTGCAACAAACAAAAGTGTTTAAGAACAAAGATTGATGAGTCATCATTAGATTTGTGTTGCTCATAAGAGATTTAAAGATCTTTACAGTAGCGTTTGAAAATCGATCATTCCTAGCAGCTTTCCATCCAGCGTTTGGATTTTCGTTAACTTTCTTCACAATCTCATCCTGTTAAAAAATGTAAAAATCTTGATTAGAGAAATCAGAAGAACAGAACAAATCACAAATTAACCAAACAAAACTCAAACCTGAAGTATCTTCGAGTTCAGTTTCTGTTTCGAAAGATTATCTGCTGTGATACCCTGATTAAGACAAAATCCAGAAGAGACTAGTCAAGAAAGTTTTGATCTTTCTTCGTATTAATGTTTTTCAGACAATAAAGTAAACTTCTTTTTTACCAGGAACTAAACAATGAAAACACAAGTAGATAATATTGGATCTCTAAGGAAACATAGTACCAAGCTTCATAACTCTTAACACAAATCCAACTTGAAGAAAACAAAGAACAGATGATTGTGAAAGATACCTTCAAGTCAAAAGCCAAGATGAGCCCTAAGAGCAAGAAAACAGAGGCCAAACAGAGTTTGGTAATGTAAACAGCCATGATTGCTCTTCGATGAAATCCAAAATCAAAAGATCTCTTTGACCAAGTAAACCTCACTGGTGGGGGAATCTGATTTATAATACCAAAACGAGAGAGAGAGAGAGAGAGAGGCTTATCTAGTGCACAATGACACAGACATTTCTTGGGAAAACTGAATCAGCCAATGACTTCTTTAAGAGCCAAAGGAAGATCTTGGCCGTTAATTGGTTCCATTTACAGAATTCTAGGCCGTGAAAGGTCTACATGATAGCCACGTTGCACCATTACACATCGTCGTATCATCTTATGGGATTGGAGTTGGACACTTTGTTACGAAATCGCAGTTGCAACTTAACAACCTTGAATATGTTTTACTTGTGTAAATTAATTTATCCCTTTTTCTCTTTTTAAGTTCAGCGTTGATTTTATAGCCAAACAACGCTGCACATATCAGTAAGTATGTATAGATAAACTAATATAATATCAAATAAAATATCAGATAAAATAATGATAAGGCTGAGATAATATGCTATTGTTTAAAATTCGCTTAGAAATTCTTAAGCATCCGAAGATACATATTTGTAAATCTATCCATACGTTATTTACCTGATCAAAAACAGTTAAGATTGTTTTTCTAATTTATGTATAGAGCAGTAGGGCTTTACTAATACTAATTTTATCCAAAAGTTATATATATATATATATATATATATATATATATATATATATATATTACTAGACACAGACGATGACAACCGAAATTCTTACAAGTTATTTATATGACTAGACAACAAAGACTTATTAGTGATAGCAAAAGTCTTAATTAGAATTTGATTACATGACATTATGACTATGCGAATTGACGAGGGCTTTGCTGAGACAACTGAAAGCATCGTTGTAGGAGACGAAGCCCATGAACCAAAACTCAACCCCATCTTTTGTCACCATATGCGCATACCTCTCACTTGGCTTTAACATGTTCGATGATGAACCAATGCAACTTATATTCTCCAACTCCATCACCACCTATCAGTTACAACATTATAATTCATATCACATATTATAATTACTGAATGATTCTTATGGATAATTTAAGAAGACCGTGTTTTCTAGCATTGGTTTAGCCGGTTGAATGTTCTAATTTTACAATTATGGCCCGTTATTATTCGCATCTTTTCTTTTACTATTTTTTTTGTCTCTGCAGTATATAATCTATACCTATTTGCATAGCTTTGCATCTGATACTCGATTTTATAGAATTTTAGTTTATTATTTGAAGTAATTTATGTTAGAGAAATACGCAAAAACTTATCATTTTAAAAAAATTATATGCTAAAAGCATCATAATTTTAAAAAGGGTAAAAAACCCACTATTTAGAAATCCTTTTTAATCTTTTCTTACAAACAATTTTAGAAGTTTTGTTAGATGCTTTGTAAACGATTATGTGATGTATCTGAAATTTCTGAAAATTGTGTGATTACTGAAGAACTAAAATACAAATAGTGATATATTTAGACGCCTTTTTGTTATAATAATATATAAACAAAGACTAATAAATATTAACACACAAAAATTTGAACTACATGGCGAAATAAATGTTATAATAATGTTCAATATATTATATAGTTACTAATCAATTTAAACAGATAATATTATATAGTTACTAATCAACGTTAGCCAATTAGTATTATTTTTATAGAAAAAATGTAAAAAATATATTTCATAAAGAAATTTGCACCCAACAATATATATATTTCATAAAGAACATATTTTGCTTCTTTTACTGGGAACAAAATTTATATTAACAAAAAAAAAGTTAAAAGTTGTTGCCAAACCTTGTAGTATGCCGGAGGACCGCTTCCACCGGCAGAAGAAGGACGACGAATGGCATAGTCGCTACAGAAAGTGATTCTTTTGTTAGAAATGTATAACATTCCTGTCACTGGTCCTGAATTGGTGGAGATGTAGCAAACAAACGAATCTATAAGTTTCTCTGCGGCTAAAACACCAAATTCTCGTTGAAAAACTCTCTCTGGTCCTCCTTCGACGATCATCTTAGTGCCTTGAGCAAGCCTAGCCATTGCTGCATCACTTATGCTAGGACTAAACTTCACTGTTCATGTCAAATTTCATGCATAGACCATATATTGTTGTTAAACAAAAGTTCAGTGTGTTTGAGATTTACTTCAAACTTCAAAGATAAAAAACTAATGCTGGGTTTGTAAATGAAAACCAACTCCAAACCGAAATCTCGGTACTGTTTTTTTTACCAAAAATCGGTACTGTTTTTTTACCCAAAGCCATTCCGAAGTTAAACTTATTTAGCCCAACCCAACCAAAACAATTAAACTTCAGATGTTTAAATTTGACAGTATATTAAAAGAAAATAAAGTGCATGCATATAGCTGATCGATATAACGTTCAATTAAAATGTTATATATCAAAAACGTAACGAAACCTAAACCACAAACAAAACCGAACATTTTA
Source organism: Cardamine chenopodiifolia (assembly GCA_963922655.1). Taxonomy (NCBI): domain Eukaryota; kingdom Viridiplantae; phylum Streptophyta; class Magnoliopsida; order Brassicales; family Brassicaceae; genus Cardamine; species Cardamine chenopodiifolia. Next base: position 14,255,101 of record OZ000482.1, on the reverse strand, counting down.
CTGAACCAAAAAATCGGTTTAATTTCGATAAGGATTCTCAAAATCGAATAACCAAAAAACCAAAAAAATTTTGAAACCCGAAACCTAACAAATTCCACGAAACCTTTCATGGGGATCGATCAAGAAGACAATATACTATATAAACGAATTAAAAAAAAAACGCACGTACGATGGTCTTTGAAACCGCCGGCTAATGCTTCCGCTTTACGAGTTGCGTCTCCCACTTTCTTCCCATACCGATTCAATACCTCAAAAACCTTATCCTTCGACCCTAGATCGTCCAATGTATAACAATTCAAGATTAATCATCGTGGCTTAACAAAGACACGAAGCATCGTTTATTAGACTTACTCTTATCAGAAGCTGAGGTGGGAGTAGTAGTCTGGACGTAAGGATTATTATTACGACCGCTATGGCCGCTGGTTTTGTGCCTAGCTGGCGAGTCTAGTTTATCGTTCACGGCCTCGTATTGTGGACTCATGATATCACTATAATGATTATGATGATGATTATGATGATGCACGAGACGATAGATGAGGTTAATATAGAGGGAGAAGCGTGGGGTGTACTCTATCGGACCATTTGTTCATTCTTGCTTTTTAAGAATTCGGATAACGATGATTGATTCTCCATGGACGATGTCGAGGTACTGTAATTATTCTTTTGAGGATAATGAAATTCTTATTCTGTCTTATCTTGCTGCCTGGAATAATTAATGAATATATATAGTTTCACAAACCTATTTTGACTACGACATTTTTTTCCCCGACGACGAAAATGCCATTTGATTTTTTTTTGAAAGATTTGACTTTAGCATTAATTCTTAGATGGCAAGTACAATTGCTAATTGTTTAAACAATCAAGATCCGCTTTCATATTCAACTTAAAAACTAAATCATTACCATCAAAATCAGAATAGAAACACTGTTTCATAAAGACTGTAAAGTTGACAAAAAGGTTTGGAGACGGGGTGGATTAAACTAGGTGTGGGCATTTGTGTATTTTCTTATAAATATTGATGTCTTGAGGTTCACTGAGGAGGTATTATTAGTTTTGTGATTTTTAAAGAATTATAACTTTTGAAAATTTTAGTGTTATTCAATGTTGAATCATACAGATTTTATTAAAGTTATGTGTTATTATTGGTTTATATTTTTAAAAAGTTGTTTACATTCATTAAAAGATACGTGTCATTGAATTTATGATTTTAGAAATTTATTCAAAGTCATGAGTTATTGGATTAAGAAATATTTTAACTAACTTTCATATTACATTAAAATTTTTTATAAAACAACTTTTAAAAACTTTCAAAATCTTAGCGAGTAAAGTGATATTCTGTAAAAATTTCTGAGAATTTATGATTTTTAAAAAAAATTTCTCTAAAATTCTTAAACTCTGCAATCATTATAATTATTATAATCTTCATAATTCTAGATTAATCATTACCGAATGAGAAATATGTTCTGTCATAAGGAGAAAGCAAAGTATTATTATTATTTATAGTTTTGGAAGAATGACCATATATTCAATTTTCCATTCATGCAATTATAGTTTTAGAAAAAAATTTAATCTGCTAATGATTATTGATTACCACCGTTAAGTTTTGGGTTAGAAAAAGTTTTAATTCGACCCTTGTGAAGATTTTATGCTAATGAGTAATGACTAGCGTGTGTCTCTATATTTTTGTTGGTAATGGTTTGTTAGGCCCACTGGGCCAATTGTTAACTCTTTGTTGTTATTGTGTAAATTTAAACTAGGTGTCAACTCACTCACTAACGGTAATTTATTTGAGACTCAAATTTGTCAATGGTAAAAAAATATAGACGTTAGAACATTAGCCGTTGAAAGAACAAATCCAAGCTTGCCTATATAAGTGACTCGTGCCCAGAAGAAAGAAACCTATACATCTGAAACCAATTTTATTCTTCTTTCTTCTGCATTATATTCAGAAACCAAAGGCTCTTTCATTTTCTTTGCTAAAAGCCCAGAGAGAAAGCTAAGTTTCATCCAAGCTTCTCCTAGTCAAACTCTGCGCTTTAAAATTGCTAAATGTTAGATGTAATTTTGAAGCATTTTTGATATTCTGTTTTGTTTCTTGGTTTCAATTCTACGCATCACAGACTCACAGTGTTTAATTTTATCGGTTCTTGTAAATTCTCTGCAAGGATATAACCAGAGTGCGAAGATTCAGCCGGCTTTTTCCGTGAATCTCGGCATCGTAATCAAGAACCAAACGTGGATTCAGACTCTGCTTTTCAGGTTTGGTAAGAAACTAAGAATCTAATTTTGTTTGAAAAACTATGTTTTTTTTTAAAGTCCGGTTATTTTGTTGGTTTGAATGAGAAGCTTGATTTAGAGAACTGGGCTCATAATGAGACATTGTAGTTTCCTATCGGTTTAGTGCAAATCATCTTTGAGAAATCCCTAACTTATTCGAGCAATTACAGTTGGGAGACAAAGCATGTATCACAGTCACGGAAACGCTTTGTGTTGTTGTTGCGTCGCGTCGCGTTGGAGGATCTTCCCGTTGTCTACTCTGTATTCATTGCCATTATCTTCGGCGTTATCCAGAGGTAAATTTCATCAAATCTGATCTCTCTTGTTCTCTATTAAAAGCCACTATAATCCGATGATTTAAGAATTAGTGAAGTTAGGTCATCGTAGTTTATAGGTCAACTCGTTAGATCAAATATAGATTTGGTGATTAGGTCTTCGGATTTTAAAGGCAACTCGCTAGATCGAACAGCCAAATAATGTGTACATTTTGACAGTGGATCCAAACTCGCTAGTAATATATTGCAATGTTTTGGGCATATTTCACAACTCCTCAGATTCTAGTTTGCCTATTGCAAAATTGTATCACCATAATAGCTCTCTTTATAATTAACCCTCTAGTTTTCGTCTTACTGCAGATGTGGGGGAATCTTGATTCGTGAAGTTATCAAGTGGATGTTTCATGTTCTGGCAACAAATTCTAATAACTGATTTAAAAAGATATAAAAACTAAATTTTAAGGGTTTTTAACAAACAATTTTTTTAAATAAATCATTTTAATTTAAAGATTTTTTTTATTTCAAAGAAACTTAAGTGCTAAATTTTAGAATTGTGAAAACAAACCGAATTTTAACATCTTGTCCTCAGAAATTTCTTTGGTCTTTTAGAGGTGTTAAGTTCAATTCGTTTTCGCATAACATAAATTTAACGATTTAGTTTCTTTGAAAGTAAAATATTTTTATAATCAATTTAAATCAAAATAGTTTATATTTTAGTTATAAATAAGAAAACTAAAAGTAGAAAAAAAAAAACCTTTTTCTTAATAAAAATATGTTTTCTTTTAAAGAAACTGAAGTTCAAAAAAACAGCGCAAACAAACTTTTGATTTTCTTATTTACCTAACGAAAATTTATGGCTATTTTGTAGTAATATTTTTCTTTTGTGGCAAATGGTTTTTTATGTGAGTAATAAAAATTCAAATTTATTTTAAAAAGTCTTTACTAAAAAATTGGATTATGGGGTTATGGACCCCATAATGTAAAAATCAAATGTAATATATAAAATTGAATGTTCAAATTTTAAATTAATTCAAATAAAATGTATTAACATTTCAAGAATTTTTTTTTATTATGGGGTTATGGAGCTCGACAATAGAGTTTTCATATATCCATAATGTATAGGGAGTATATTTTTAGTATTTACTTATGGAGAGAGAGTACACACTATTTAATTTCAAAAAAAAAATTTTATTATGGGGGCTATTGAGCTCGGCAACAGAGTTTTCTACATACACACTTTTTTTCGGGAGTATATTTGTACTTGCTTATGGAGAGAGTTTACAATATTAATTTCAAGAAATTTTTTGATTATGGAGCTATGGAGCTCAACAACAAAGTTTTCTATATCCATTTTTTTCCGAGTATATTTATTTACTTGCTTATGAGAGAGTAATATTAATTTTATACTCACAAACATATAAAATTACTGGTTTAAATAATTATTCAACGAGTACTCGAACTATAATTTTTTAAAATAGATATCATCCATTTATTTTTGCACTGACCACAATCCGATGTGATTTTAATTTAGTAATTTGTAAAAAGCAAATCGCAGTTGGTATGTAGTGAGTGTGGTTTCTTTTACCTTTTTTACGGCATATAATAAAGATAAAAAAGCGGTTTACTGCAAATCCCACCAGAACCCGTTTAAATGGTTTCTGTTTAGACTTCATTTATAAAAAGGGTTGACCCGTTAACTTTTTTCATTTGGGAGAAAACGACGATGTTAAAGTTAGAGATTCAAGTTACCTTACAAAATCTAAGGTTTACACATTCATCAATAAAGCTAGTTCATTCTCATCATCTTCCTCATTTGATAAAAAGAAGCGAAATGATGTCATTGCTTGCTTAAACTCTATGAAACTGAACATCATTTGTGTGTAGTGATTTTGACTACAGTTAAACTCTATAATGTCTTTATTTGTTTCAGTTGTTAAAACCCATCATTTTAATTGACGAGAAAGCAAACATTGAAATTTTAAAGGACTAGATATATTGCAGTACTATTTTTTTTGTTGTCAGCAATATTGCAATACTACAATTAAAGGTACAGAAGAAAAATGATTTACTGTTTCTGTTTCTTCTAGACCAAATGTACATTTTAAGAAGTAAAAAAAATGTAATATTTGTCTAATCTATGTACTTTTCTTTTATGAAAACGATAAAATAAAAACACTGACTATTATTATAATTGTACCAATACGAAAATATAAGACTCATCAAACCATTCACTTGTTACCATCTAAGTATTATGTTTTTTTTGAATTATAATTACTTAGATTTCTTAAATTGTATCAAGTTGTACTAATTGTACCATAAATAGCATATTATAACATGAACATGTTCGCACGCTTAAAATTTAAACTATGTAAGATATCGTATTTTTATTGGTATCACTTATAATTACAACTATATAATCCAATTTGATCGATAATCATATTTTATTAAAAATAAAATCTATATTTTTTATTAAAAAAATAATTATTAGAAGGGATGCATAAACTCTTTTTTTGGGCAAACGTGTTATTTTCACATATAATATGGCCAATACGATTATAACCACACAGATTTAAGCTCTCACTTTGTTTCCACATGCCACAACAGTTCAGTCGTTTAATCCACGCAAAACTAAAGATCGAATTCAAAATCCACACAAATTCGGAGTTCGAATCCCGTTATTAAAATTTTCTTTAGTTTGTTAGAGGTGTAAATGTTAAAGTTTTTTGAAATAAAAACATTTTTATATTTGATATTTTATTTAAATCAAATAGGTTTATAAATTGTTATAAATAATAAAACTAAAATTAAAATAAAATTAATAAAAAATTAATTATAAACTTATAAGTGTTCAATTTCAAACCGATGAAAACAAACCGAATGTAACATCTTGTCCTTAGAATTTTCTTTGATCGGTTGGAGGTGTGTATTCAATCTATTTTCATCTAACTTAAGAGTTGATCACTTAAGTTTTAATTATTTTTTATTTAATAGAAGGTTTTATTTTTGATTTTCTTTTTTATTACTAAATAAAATATTTTTTGTAAACCTTTTAGTAATGTAATATTTTTCTTTTGTGACAAATGTTTTTTATGTGATTGTAAAAAAAAATCGAATGTATTTTCTAAAATCATAAAAATCAATCGAATATAAAAATGGCCAATAATAGGAAAAGAAAGTACCTTAAAATTACAATATTAATGTTATCTTCTTCTTTTTTTTAATACTAGAAGCTTCTGGACATAATCTTTCAAATCTTGAAATCACATCATGTAATATTAGTTTCGTCACAAACGTCATTCGATCATGTGACATCTAAGCTTCGCCTGAGTATTTTCTTTACTTTACTAAAGATTTAAATAATCATTCAACAATTATAATTTACAAGTATTACTCAACGAGCACTCGAAGAGCAGAGGAGAAGAGATTGCGTAGAGTTGCACTAACCTTCGCATTGTGCCACTAGGTAGAAATTCAAAAACTAATGATCTACATACCAAACAATCATATGTTTAGCCACATCGCTTAAAATTACGCTCCTATCATCAGCTCTGACCACTAACATAAAGTTATATAACCTATGATCATGTTCATAAAGTTTTTATAGGATCTTGAGATCCTTCTATCTAACCCACCTATGATCATATATGTTCAAAAACGACAAGTGTAGGATCTTGATATACTCTTGCTAGTTAACCTTTCTCTGTTTTGGATGATTCAGAAATCAGAAGCTCTATTACGCAAATGAGAGTACAAACTATAAAATGCATATAACTTTAGGCCAAAGAAAGACCTGTAAGCTATGCAGGTTGGGAACATATCGAGTTTCGACTCTTGTTCATACACATACACATATATTATTCACACATTAAGAAGAAAGCTGAGTTAGAAAAACTCAATTAAAAAAGAAGTGTTTTGATCAATCTGTTTTTGCCTCTCTCGCGATCAAACTCCAACAGCGGGTTCAGGTTTTGATGGGTAATAAAACCGATATGATGTTGCCAATGAGAGCCAGCAATAGAATGAAGCCTATGACCATGTTGATGAAATAGATATACCGTGGATTCTTACGGTTTCTCTCCATTGCGTCCTCCAGAATAAACAAACCCTTCTTCTCTGTCTTCACCAAAGATGCTTCAACGGCTCTTGGTGTTCCTTGTTTTACCTGAAAAGGAAATCACATAATCATCATCTTTAAAATCACATAACATATACTTGAAAGAAAACCAAAAAATTATATAACATATGTTTTGGGATTATAAGATACAAGTATCCAAAAAATCAACATAGGAGCAACTCAAGACCTCTTGTTTTGATGTCACGGTGTGCCGTGTGAGTTGAGATTCCTTGGTCTTTCTACTGATCGAAGGATCTGCAGCAGTTTGAAGATCTTTGCAAGAGTCTGTGCTTGAGCAACTTGGAATTGAACTACCAACACTACCACCTGGACTTAATTTTCCTTGGTAACTCTGTCATATAATAATGAAAACCTGAGATTAATAGAGATTACACTCCATGAAAGTAATGATATAGAAAATGAGCAATGTGTTTTACCGTTGCAGATATCGATTCAGCATCATTATCACTATCACTATCACTATCACTATCACTGCTAGAATCAACAAAAATCCCTGACAAAGCTTTCTTTGGCCTGTGCTCATTGCGGTTCTCTTGCATTATGAGATCTTGATCTTCAAAATTCCCTCCGTTAAAAAGCAATCCATTAATAAAATCATCATCGTCATAAGTTTGTAGCTGCGGGTTGATGTTGTAGTTGTTGTAGTAGTCGCCGAACAAGAACTTGTTTGGATCAAATACAGCAGACGCAGAGAGATCATTGTGTTCGTTCATTGGCACTAGCAAATCATTCACAGACAAACCATTGAGATTTTCTTCACCTGACTGTTCAACCTGAAGCTGTTAAAAGAGAAAACGAGAAAATTAGAAACAGATGGATAGTAAAATGAATAAGAAAGAAACTGGACTCACCTGATCAGGAGCTGTGTTAATCACATCTTCAAAATTCCCTCCGTTATAACTCAGCAATCTATTAAAATAAGCTTCATCGCAAGGCGTTTGTGGCTGCACGTTAGGGTTGATGTTGCCGCTGAACAACGTATTTGGATTAAATCCTTCAGCCAGAGAGAGATCCTCTTGTACGTTTACTGGGTTTACCAAATCATCCATAGACATACCAAAGATATTTTCTTCACCTGGCTGCTCAATCTGAAGCTGTAAAAAAGAGACAACGAGTAAAGAAATAGGTCGATACTCCATAGTAATGAATAATGAAACATCTGAGAAACAAAACTCACCGCAGGTGCTGTGTTAATCGCTCTGAAAGTATTAGAAACAGAGGCCAAAGAGTGACTTGGTTCATTCGAGTTAATACCAAATAAAATGTCTTCATCTTCACCATTATACATTACTTGGCAGATAACATAAGTCCTCTGAACAAATTCCAAAGGTGTACACATATGAGTTCATTTGCCAGCAAAACAAAATTGAACACAAATCAATCACAAGCTTTGTTAGACGCAAAAACACTCTGACAACATATAGAACACCAACACAGAACCTCAAATTGAGCTTGATGTAGCATCACAGGGGAAAATTACAACTAACAATTTAGATAAGTCAAAAACCCCAAATCCATTTCAACAAGAACAAGACAAAAATTAGCAGAATTCAAAATGAAACATACGATTCAAAAAGCTCTGAAATGTTGTGTTACCTGTTGTTGAGGCAAGCAAGTGATGTGATACTCATGGATAACCCAAGGAGTTCTAACTTCATTAGGAACTTTACCTTCATGATACACAAGTGTCTTTTTAAGACCAATCTCAACACCTTTGCCTCTCTTATCTTTGATTTTTCGATCTTTACCAGTAGGTTTCCAAAACCCAGAACCTGTACTTCTCTTCGTTACCTTATTCTTCTCAGATATGTACTCTCTCGGACAGAAGAAGAACCATACAAGATCGTCTGATTTGATCTTTGCTAACGCTACAACCAAAAAAAAAAAAACCAAATCCAGAATTAGAAATGATCAGTTATAAAGATTTACAAGGTAAGAAGAAGAGAAAACTTACAAGGCAAAAACTTTGGTTTGTAACTACAGATGTTGATCTCGCTAATAGCGTCGTCAACGAGCCATGTCTTACCTTGAATTTTGTTCTTTAGATAATAAATTATTAATTCCTCTCCCGTCGGAGAAAATCTATACCCTACCGGATCTTTCCCCATTTTTACACACAGGAAAACAAAAAAAATCTCCGAATCGCAGCTAAAATTTTCTAGGGTTTGAGTGAAGCTTTTTTGCTCTGTTTTTCTTTCTTTTGAAATTACAAGTCCCACAAGTGGACTGGTGAAGAGAACTATTTATACCTGAAACAAAAATTTTAAAAGATCATTTTTTTTCTTACAGCTTTTTACCAATTTCTCGGGAAAAAAAAAGAAAAGGGAGACGTGGCAAGTTATCAGTGAATTTCACAAAATCATTGTATTGCTTATTATTTTATTCTTATTTAATTACAAATTAATATTCATTGCAACCAAATATTTCATAATTATCTTCGAATATTTTCGGGATCCTGAAAAAAAAGTTGATTTATTTATTTTAGAAGCCAGCACTGCTCCTATCGTCGTGGCTAAACCGCGTCTTCTCTTTAAGATTTTATTATTATTTTGTTAAAAATTTCTCTTAATTTTTGTTGTTTTCTGGGAAATAAAATTCGTTTTTCTATGACTGTATTATGATCATGACAAGTGGCAAGTTATCTATCGACGGTCCATTGTGAAAACTTGTAGGAGCTTCGAACCTAAGTAAGTCGCATTTTTTAAATGTCGAAGGATCTTTCGGAAAATATAGCCGCCGCCGTTGACACCACATGAACACGGTATTACTTTCTACCATTATAGTACACTTTCAAATAGTATATTAATTATTGTCTGTTTTCTAATATGGTTATATTATAGGTTCTTTCTTTATTTTTGGCAAATCAAAAAACAATAACACTTTTTTCTCTTTGGTAACACATAAAATTTATATATTTTTCATAATTTGGATTTGAGACGTGGCAAGTTGTTGACGGTTCATTTATACAAAATTATTGGAGCTTCGAACCTAAGTTTGAAGCCTTTTTTTTATTTCGAATGACCTTTTGGAGATAATAGCTGCCATCCTCAATATGGTTTTAATGTATTAAAAATGGATCTCTTCTATGCTTATGAACATTCACTACTATTTACAAAAAAAAAAACAATTCTTATTTATCTTTTTCTTTTGGTAAAAATAGAAAAAAAAAAACTTAAAAACGATTCTGTTGAAAAACAAATGTGCTGTTTAAGAAATTCTTAACAATTGAAAGTTTGAAACAGAGAGACGACAAGTGATTAGTACAATAATTATTTATCACTTTGGGTTGATAAGCCAAAGGGTCAATGATATGCAAATGTACTTATAGTTGCAGAGATTTGATCGACTGAGAATCAATATCACTTTATGATATTTTTGTCTCATCAACAAACAAAATCGTTGAGAAACCTTTTCAAACCCAATCCCTGGTCTCTTTCAAATAGTGAATTTTGTTATAAATGTTTAAAATTAGGATATGTTTTTTTTTTTTTTCCTGCCATCAAATCTCCAAAACTACATAAATGATCATAATTAACCGTGGAAATCAATTATGAGTGTTCCAACCATATCGTAGTACGGTTTAATTGGATTTTTTTTAATCCGATAAATCGAAAAACCGATCTAAAACCAGAGACACTCTTGGGGAATCATTGGTTAAAGACATATGAAACATACTAACTTACTCATGGCATAGCAAATAGAAAGATCTTGACGTAACTCGAGATTAAGATCGCCAAAAGAAGCTCTTTTCCTCTGCAAATCATATACTAACTTACTCATGGCATATAAAGATAGACTTTGGCGAAATGTATAGTAAAGAAAACATATATCTACCAATTGACATAACGAGCATAATCTTAGCAGCAAGTGAAAATGATAAAACAAATGCGATATATAACAAAAGGATACAAGTATCTAAAAGAACATAAGCCAGACCAATTTCCACAACAGATGCTGCCAAATTGTAAAATCCTCTGAAGATCAGATAAAACTAAATTTTCAGAGGCAATTTCAGCACTAAAACTATAATTTAGAAACAGTGATCATACAGTATATGATCAATCAGAAAATATAGAGAAAAAACTTACGCATTTCATGAGGCGAAAATTGGCAGGAGAGTATTGAACGAACAAAGATTTAACCTTATGGCCACACTCCACACACCTCTTCTCTCTGCAGTTTCGTTTACGGATCCGTCTCCGGGTACGCTATTGGATCCTTATTCGGCTATCCACTTGGGCTAGAATGGGACTTTATTTTATCCTTATTCTGGGCCGAAGGCCAATTCAGTTTTTGGACCGCAATTACATATTACTAAGCTAGTTTTTCTTATACAAACCATTGTTAATGTGCCAGGAATTACACTCAGATTATAATATTTATGGGGATGTTAAAGTGAATTTTAAGTCAAACTGATGAAACTTTTATTGTTGAACTGTAAATAAAAGGAAAAATTCTTTATCATACATCAATTATTTAAATGCCTATAAAATCCCTAACCTGTTTATTACATCAGCTTCTGTCTTTTACAGGTCAAGAATCTAGGGAGAATGAAACCTTTAATTTCATTTTCTCAGTTTTGATTTTGTATCATAAACACTATTCTTTTGACCCAAAAAAAACAACAATACTATTACTCTTTCATTTTGGTATAAATAAACTATATACATCCCATAAATAAATTTTAAAATCCAAACAAGACACGTACGGTCGAACGGTTACAAGAAATCAGCAGAACAAAAAACCAACGAAGTATATATGTAATAGAATTTTTATTTTTGGGATAAAGTAAAAATGAAAGAGCATATCAAACCTTTCTTACTTCTTTTTCTAAACTATTATTTTTACACTGATATGTTTCTTCCATAGCTTCCCTTTTTTGTTCTCTCTGTCCATAACCTACAAATCTCAATCTCTTTAAACCAAGCAAAGACAATAGTAACCAAACAAACTAATATTGGACCATGGGTTTAGGTTAGAGATAGAGAGAGAAAGACAGAGTTTTGAAACTGCCCATTAGCTTAGAATGTACCATGAAACTTTGTCAGCTTAGCTAGAGATAGGCACAGAGAGTACAATTTATAAAAGCAGACTTTTTCTCATTCCATCTCAAACAAAAAACAAAAAAGTTAAGATAAAAGATGAACACTTTTGCTTTTATGGATTGGTGTAAGCATTTTAATATGAGTTAATATAGTAAAAACTCGATATCATGTAAAGATGATTATTTATGTATATATAAGCTTAATATAATATTGAAAGATCGGGGGCTTTGGTAACAGAAAATTGTTTAGTAGGTGGAAGATTTGAAGAACTTCTGTCAATGGGGAAGTAAGAAAGCCAAGACACCATGAGAATTTCGAGACTCCTGGTGTTGAAGTCACTACTAGTTAGATTTTTTTCTGTTTATTTTGGGTTCAAGAATCAACATTTTGAAACGAAAACTCAATACCAAACAATTTAGAGATATAATTAAGCCCGGTTAGTTTTCTCACTACATTCTAGTTTTCCCCAATTTTCAAATGACCTTAATGATATGAAAGTTGGAACTGACTAAAAAATGGAAACAAGAGAGAATTAAAGAAAATGGTTGATAAATAGTTCTTATTTATTCTATCCTCAAAACTCTAAAGACTTCCCTTTCCTCTTGTATTCTTCATCATCGCTTAGCTGCATAACCGAAGAAGACGATGCACCCATTTCGTCACGTGGCGACTTCCAAGATGGTTGATCATCCTCTCTGATCACAACCGGAGACGAAGAAGAGTACCCTACAACTCCCATTTCGCCACGTGTCTCCCCTGAAGAAGAAGACTCCTCCACGTCAACCCCAAACAGCCTCAGCTTCTTTGTCGTCGATGTTCCCTCCGGCGGCTGAGTAGGCGCCGATGGAGGTACTCTCGTCGCCGGAAAAACAGGAATCGAGTCAAAAAACAACGGCTCATATCTACCAAGATTCCAATGATGATGATGATCCAATGGTGATCCAGCATAGTAACGCCCTCCATTAACAATTCTACCATAACTATACCCTAAATTTTCCCTTTCTTGAAATTGATTAGGATAAAACGGTGGAAAACTCCGGTCGCTTGGCATGGAATATTCCGTCATTGGATAATAACTAGCCGTTGGATATGTCGGAGCCCCGAAAATGAAATTACGCTGATTAAACTGGTTGTGTAAAAGGTTTATCTCGGCTCTATGCCTCCAATTGATGAACATTATTTTCCGACGTTTCTCCGGTTCGTTACCGTCGGGGATGTAACCACGGTGGAAAGATACGGTGTCTCCAGCGAATAGTTTCTTCTCTTTGACGAAACGGCTCCATCCTTTAGTCATCACGTAGCTTTGGCTACTGTTCCAATACGAGTAACGAAACCTCCACATCTTGCCGTTTCTGTCTTGGAAATCCAACACTGTGCCATTTTGGTTGTCGTTTAATGGAAAGTAGTTCTCTGCATGTTGCTTAGGAATCACGAGCCGGTTTAGTTTACTGACGTCGCTTGGTGTCAACACTTTGTCGAACATGTGCTCTCTCATCTCCGAGCTGTAGTAGTAGTTGTTATAGTTGTTGTTGATGCCGGAACCGCTAGCTCCTATCTCGGTGATTTCTTGGTCAGAACTCATGGTTGACATATCCATCAAAAGTATCAAGCCTTTTTGTATGGGTTCTTTATAAGATGATGACCCAATTTAGATCTTCAAAAAAGTATCCAACCTTTTTTTAAGGAATCTTAGTGGGTTCTTGAGAAGATTGTGACCCAATTCAAGATCTTTAAAAAGTATCCAAGTCTTTTATGGGTTTTTGACAAGAAGATGAACCAATTCAAGATCTTTCAACAAGTATATTCAACTTTATTTTTATGGATCTGATGAGTGATTCTTGACAAGAAGATGACCCAATACAAAATCCTTCAATATACATGAGATAATATTATTAGAAATCAAATCAAGATCACAACCGCAATTCTAAGAAAATAAGTAATTATTAAAATAAAAGCAAAGATAAAGTGAAGAACAAAACCCTAGAATCCAGAAGAAGAAGAAGAGGAAGACAGACGTACTCTATGTGTTTGCTTCATCTTCTGATCTTTTCGTTGACTCCAAAAGATAAATAAATGAAAAATAAAATCAATGGTACCGAGTTAAATTGGGCTCTACCACTCTCTCTCTCTCTCTCTTTCTCTCTATATGACTCTAAAGGGTGAAGAAAAATAGTGGCTTGAGAGATTTTCTCGATGAAGATCACATACTAGAGAAGAGTAAAGGGGCCCATGAATGATGTAGTTCGGGTCATGTGAGAGCTTCTTGTCCTTTTCAATTAGCTATAGACTTGGGGTAACTCTAGCTATTTATATAGATATACAAATGTATACTTACATGTATTGTGTATAGGTAAGGCAAGTGTGTTTTGTGAGACTATTTCCTCTCCTTTTGATATCTATTTTTAATTTCCTCTTTATTCATATCAGATCTTTGTATTTACTGTTTTTGTTTGGTTAATCTTGTTTTTGTTTGTTAGTTTCATCTAACTTGTTATTTTTAGCTAATAAAATTAATTTCTCATCTATTATAACTAATCTGTGTGCACAGAAAATAGAAAACCGTACAGCAATATGCTATTAGAATATATATTTACTAGATACTGCTCCACGCATGTACGAACGCGTGGAAATAGTTAATTTTAATATTTATACATGTGTAACAGAAATATATAAAAGACCTTGAACAAATTTAATAATAGATTACAAGATACAGACCTAATCATATAATAAAATTTTTATCTATACATGTAAATAAATCACCAAAATTTTTAAGAATAGGTTGCTAGATAGATATTAGACCATATCAATATTTTTGTTAGTAAATCATAAAAATAAGTACCTCAAAAATATTATTAAATATAATAAAAATTTGCAAAAACTTATTATAGTAATTTTTAATGTAAAATATTTGTATTTTCTCTATTTTAAATTTATAAACACTTAAATCTATATAAAAAAAATTTATGTAAAATTATGTTGAGACACTCTAAAAGTACCTTTATCTTTTTGTTTTAGTTTGTAAGAATACTACAATTCGTTTAAAAAAAAAACTCGAAATACCAAAAAAACAATTCTTAAGCCTTTCACAAATAGTCTTAAATCAATTGTAAAAAAGGTTCAAAACATTTTAACAATACTTTCTTTAAGAAATAAGAATAAATTGTAGTATTTCTGTAATTTTTAAAAACTTGTGATAGTTTTCAGTTATAAATCGTAAACAGTTTTTTTAAGTACAAATTAGTAAATATTTTCAGGTGATAACCATATTTTTTGTCTACAGGTGATAACCAATAAAGTCTTCTAGATATTTTAATTAGCATATTTATAACAGTTATTTCGTTTTTGGTAATTGGTTTAGTATCTCCAACTTTAACACGTGGACTTCAATCAAATATCTCAATTAAAATGTAAATTTTAAAACTATATATGTATAGTTTGTCTTAATTTTTCAAAATGTAAACACGTGTAACTTAGTAAGATTTTGTTTCACCATCTTAATTAGTTATTTCATATATGTGGGTTACGAAAGAAAAATGTCTTTTCTGACTTTTTCTGTGATTAATTAGCTTTATCTGTCAGAAGTGAGCAAATTTGAGAATAAGAGAAAAGTGACGGAGATGCCCAATTGCTGATAATCTTTATGTAAGAAAAAAAACATAACTGATTTTGTCCAATTCGTCCGATTATGATTATAACTAGGGGTGGACAATCGGATATCGGGTTCGGGTTCAGGTAAAACTCTATCGGGTTCGGATATTCGGGTATACAAAGTTTATATCCAATGGAATAATTTTTCGGGTTCGGTTCGGGTAAAAAATTTCGAGTTCGGGTCGGGTTCGGATACAAGACTTGATACCCGGAAAAAACCCGAAAATTTTGGGTATTGATTCGGTTCGGGTTCGGATTTTTTGGGTTTTTCGTGTTTTCTGGTCGGATTCGGTTTGGGTTTTTGGGTTTTTTCGGGTTTTCAGTTCGGTACGATTTGGGTACGGGTCGGGTATGGGTCGGGTTTTCATGTTTTTCGGGTTTTTTTAGTTTTCGGGTCGGATTCTGGGGTTTTTCGGGGTTTCTTCGGATTTTTGAGTTTTTTAAATTTTTGGGTTCGCATTCGGCTCGATTTGTGTATATTATACATAAAAAATTCCACATTTATAGGATCGAGTCTTCGAGTTAGGGTATTTTCTTATGGGTAGTTATGTATTTTCTTATGGGTAGTTATGTATTTTCTTATGGGTAATTATGTATTTCGGGTACGCTTTCGGGTTTCGGGTTTTCGGGTTCGGAATGGGTTCGGGTTCGGAGAGATCTCGTACCCAATAGAATAATTTGGTCAGATACGGAACGGGTTCAGATACGTCTTATCGATTCGGGTTCGGATTGGGTACACGGGTTCGGGTTTTTTGCCGAGCCCTAATTATAACAAAAATCAAGTGGAAAGTAGCTCTCGTTCTCCATGTGTGACCATGTTTTGTGGTACCCAACATTATTTACATCAACATCAAAGCAAAATATAGCATTTTGAAATTTAAAGATATGTATTAAAAATATGCATTTTAATTAATTAAAAATTTTAGCATCCTCGCTAATTAATTCAAAGTAGTGTTTTAACCGGAATGGAAGTTGAATGATGTCAACAAAACAAGAAGGTGGAAGCTGAATCAGGTAACATTTTCGGTCGGCTTGATTTTGATTTGGGTTGGTCCAACTTATGTTCATGTTTTGCTACGGTTAAATGTTATGGATTTTAATTTCAACTCAGAACTAATTAGAGATAAATGTATTGGTCTATGTTATCGTTAAACATATATTAGTTTAGATTATATTTCCAATGTGAGATTCCTAAACGTATGTACTCTTTCAAAGGTAAAGCAACATGTACATAGTCTTGCTAATGTATGTTTTAAGTAGTATTTAGTAGGCGTTTGAATACATTATACCCTCCTCTACAGATTACATATTATAAATACTGTGATATTATGAATGATCGGATCCACAGCTCTATATATCTTCATTTAACTTGTTTTCTTTTGTTCAAAAAATAACTATGCTTAAAAATCATATTTCAACAGCTTGAGGTCAGTGGTAGTAATCTAATGGTACTTAAATAGGGGCAACATATATATTTCACTTTTCCGGGTTCGATTAATGTTAGAAAAACACATATTTTTATCGGATGTTTCACATGGTGTTGTTATATCCAACAAACTTGCATACTCCAAATTTAGTCGAACTCTGACCTAGATTATTCGAGTTATCCAATTAGTACCTAAAGTTTTAAATAGCATCACCCCTACAATTAAGTTATATATCTAGCTTAAACCTTTTGGTTTGCTAAGTATCCTAGAAATTAATCATTCTTTGACATATCTTATAATAATATAATATATTATAAAACGTTTTCGAAATGATAGCATGATGAAATATATCAAATTATCAACAAACGGTTAGGGTAAGGACCAGTGGACCACTGCGTCCATGTAGAGTTTGTCGCAAAAGAGCCTCCCACGCTTTTCCTTCACAAATTATATATATTTACTTTGTTCAACTTTGGGATTTTTCCCATTAATGATTTTCGACCTTTTTTTATAGCCATCGAAAAATGTTAGGGATTAATTTGGTCCCCTTTAGGAAGCAATGTTTTATGAAATTTCGTAGTACATGTAATAAGAAAAATGCTAGAATATATTCTGTTATGTATATATAATTATATACAGTTTTTCGACTTCTATTGTGTATATAGTCATTCTGGGAACCAAGAAAATAACTGAAACATTAATAATTAATATAAGCGTAGTCAATCACAAATTAACTTTGAAATGTGTACGTATGGGTGTGCATAATATATAGTATTAATGAATGGAGAATGGGTTATATATTGGTCTTAAAGTAATGGCCATCGAAGGAGAAAAATATAGTTCATTTGCATGGATGGAGGATAGGATTCTGTAAATTTCTGTAATATCCGTTTCACGCTGTTCAGGGGCGGCTCATACTTTATTTGGGCTCTGTACTAAACATAAAACGGACCTATTTGATACATAACCAAAGTCCATGCAAATATTATAACTTAAAACACACACATATAATTCTCGCCTGGTTGTCCTCTCTATCTACATAATTATAATTCTCACCATAATGGGCCTTTTGATCATGAGAAAAAATTACGAGAAATCATGGGCCATGTTCGGTTGCACATGTAGTAGGACACCCTCAGAACCCCCCCCCCCCTCACTTTGTTATTAGTTTTGATCTGATTCAACAATTCGATAATTGTAATTTTAAATAGCAAAATATATGTTTATGTATATTTTTCAAAATTATTTTTACAAAATGTATTAGTTTTGCATAAACAATTCAGATAATTGGTTTTTAAAAAATTAATCTGGATTTTGGTTTAAGATTTTCTGGTTAATTAATTAAGATTTATTCAACGAAAGAAGGTTGATATACACGCGCCGTAGTTTGTTGGGAAAATGGCTGTGGTATTGATTGATATTTACTGGGCCAGGCCCAGTTTGGGTGGGCGGCAGATCCAACTATCTGACAAAAGATCTCCACCACCTGACAATTTCTTCTTCTGATTCTGCAAATCTAATTGGGATTTGCTTTTAAGAGGAAAATAAAAATATGGAATGGGGACTCTTCTAAAGTGACAGTGACACACTGACACTTATTATAAAAAGTCTGGTTTCATTTAGGGGTGTCAATTAGGCTAATCAGGTCCAACCCGACCTAAACTCCGTAAAGTCCGTATGTATTTTGGGTCAATCTGATCCGGTCCAAAAAATATTTGGGCCTATCTGGTTTAGCGCGAACAGAATTATAGAATTTATCAGTGCACAAATCAGTGTTTTAATGCGTTTTGATAAAGACGATATCCATATTTATTTAAGACATGCGTCGCTCCATTACTAAATTACTAAATATAGACTTTAATGCTATGGTATATCAGACTCTAATATTAAATGTTGTTTTCGAGATTTTTATTAAAGCACAATTATAAAATTAGAGTTTTCAACCAACTAAAATTAAGAAATATTCTAAATTATTATTTAATATTTTTATAATAGTTTCGGGGTTTTCGGGCTAGCCGGAACCCGTCTGAATTAAGCTCAAGAAACCTTAAGCCCAAACGAACTTAGTCCGAAAAGTTCAATTTCTTTTACTTATATATTAAAACTCGAACCCAATGTCGAACTGGTCTTCGGGCTTTGACCCTATTAACATCCCTAGTTTTATTAGAACGAAATCAAAGCTTGCAATTATATAAAATAAAAATTACAAAAGACACTTTTACAAATTACAATACAAAGTGAGAAAAATCTTTAAATCGGGATTAATGTTCAGACAAAAGATCCCAGAACAAAACAACAACAAAGAAGCGTTAAAGCATAAATATCAGACCAGTTTATTCAAAATTCCAAATATCAAACAAATTCTTTGCAACAAAAATCTGAGATTGGAGAGCTATTTTTTAAAAGATTGGCAGGAATGTTCTTGAGAATGCATTTTTTTTATCTCCTCAGGGTGTGAAGAATGTACTCAGCGTAAAGGTCCCTATGATGATTTCAAAATAAAGATTTGTTAAACAAATAAATAAATAAATAAATAAATTTATAAGAAAGCTAATTACATTGAGTATTGAATGGCTTCAATCGCAGGACCAGGTGGTAGAAAATCATTCACTGCAACTTCCTTATTCTCATTCTTCTTGTCTGTTGAATTTTTTGGTTAAAGGTAGCGAAAAAAGCAGAGGTTAATTCTAATTAAGATTAAAGAAGATTAAACAATAATTAAGGATACAGTCTTCAAAGAATCGGCGGATTTCAGAGAGACGATGTGGTGGAAGTTCTTTGATGTCAGTGTAATGCTTATACTCAGGATCATCAACACAAACTGCAATGATCTTATCATCTTTTTCACCCTTTATTATAAGACAACAAACACAGAATTAGCTACAATACAATGCTTACACAAACTTTAACCTAGAAAAAAATAGAGATTAGGATGTTACTTGGTCAATCATGGGCATTAAACCAATAGCTCTGGCTCGTAGAAAACAACCTGGGAGCACTGGCTCCTGTACATAATCAACTTCATTTAAGAATGTTTTCAACATTATAAATTTGTTTTCTTATGGTGTTAATAAGAAGATCCAAACCTGCATGATAACTAAAACATCCAAAGGATCATTGTCTTCACATAATGTGCGTGGGATAAAACCGTAGTTATGAGGATACACAACCGATGAATACAGAATCCGATCAACCTGAGAGACACAAATCAAACAGTTGAGATTGATTAGCTCACAAAATCAGATCATTTTTATTTTTCAAGGTTTGATCTTTTTACCTTGATAAGTCCTGGTTTTTTATCAAGTTCATATTTGACTTTGCTTCCCTTTGAGATCTCAATAACCTTATTTTTCATTTAAAAGAAAAAATCAATTGATTTCAGATTCTCTTTTGTGACCTCCTCAGTAACAAAAGTCACTCATCAAACATTTTTAAGTCTTTACCACATTGAAAATCACTGGAGCTCCAGGTCCTATAAGACAAATAACAACTTAGTTAAAAAGACTCTAATCAGCATTTATAAGACTCAAAACGCATTATCTTAAACTTACAGATTTCAAGATCATGCCATGGATGTGCAGCAACTGATCTCCTAGACAAAGATGAAAGGATCCTCTCGTTTAAGCGTGGAGCAGGTCGCTGAAGCCTCTCTGATTGATTATGTTGTACTTCTTCTTCTTCACCACTCATCTAATAACAGAGCAAAACTAACCAAACCTTAGAATCTGTAAATCGATTATATAACTTCACGATCTAAATCGTGATATAATCTTTAACTAGTGATGCTCATCATACGATCCATCACTCATAGATTTAACAACTAAAACAGATTCTACTACGATCAAGAATCAGCAAAAACTCGATCAAAGATTTGCATCAATCATGTTCAATCATTTTCGGTATTCATCTCATGAAAGTGAATGAGAAAATCAAATTCGATCTCTCATCAAAATATTTCAGCTTAACACTAACAATCTGTATCGAATTTGTTCATTTCTCGATAAATACTCCGTTATAAGCAAAATTCTAGAGCATTAAGCATCGATACGTATCAAAATTTGAGATCTAAGAACAAGAAAATAAAAAAGTCGTACCTTGGAATTGTTTCAAGAAACAGAACAGTTTTGCGGAAAGTGTGGAGGAAGAAGATTGACGATGAAAAGAAAACAGTGAAGCGCGTGATCTTCAATTGCGAGCTATAACCGTATTTATAGAACGCGAGAAAAACGGATTAAGCTTTAATAAATTTTGTAGTTAAGTGATTAATTAATCGTGGTTAATAATCGCCGTCCGATCATTCAAATCTGGGGCCCACCGTAAAACACTAATCTCAAGTCCCTTGAACGATTCTCCAACACACACGTGGCACTCCCGCTTTTAACTATATAAACTTAGTGAACAAAAGAAAGCAAGAAACCAATTTTCTTTTTGTAACAATGGCTATCAATAGAATCGCGATTGGAACGCCGGGAGAAGCTAGTCGCCCCGACGCGATTAGAGCTGCTTTTGCGGAGTTTTTCTCGATGGTTATATTCGTTTTCGCAGGTCAAGGCTCTGGAATGGCTTACGGAAAACTAACCGGAGACGGTCCAGCCACACCATCCGGTCTCGTGGCCGCGTCTTTGGCTCACGCGTTTGCGTTGTTCGTGGCGGTTTCAGTCGGAGCAAACGTTTCAGGCGGCCACGTGAACCCGGCGGTTACATTCGGAGCTTTTGTAGGTGGAAACATAACGTTGTTAAGAGCTGTTCTTTATTGGATCGCTCAATTACTTGGAGCAGTCGTAGCTTGCTTGTTACTCAAGGTAAGTACAGGTGGGATGGAAACGGCAGCGTTTTCACTCTCCCATGGAGTGACGCCTTGGAACGCAGTCGTTTTCGAGATTGTGATGACGTTTGGGTTAGTTTACACAGTTTACGCTACTGCCGTGGATCCCAAGAAAGGTGATATTGGAATCATTGCTCCTTTAGCAATTGGGTTAATCGTTGGCGCTAATATTCTGGTCGGTGGTGCCTTCGATGGTGCGTCCATGAACCCGGCGGTTTCGTTTGGTCCAGCCGTGGTTAGCTGGACTTGGACGAATCATTGGGTCTATTGGGTTGGTCCTTTTATGGGTGCAGCCATTGCAGCTATTGTTTATGACACTATCTTTGCTGGTGGTAATGGTCATGAACCACTTTCTTCAAATGATTTCTAAGTTAGGGTTTTTTCTTGTCTCTTGTGGAGCAAGAAATCTTCTATTGTGCCCTAGTTACTAAGGGTATTATTTTCTCTTTTTTTTTCATATACTAAGCGTATTCTGAGAGATATTATTCATATTATTTATTCTCTCATGTGTCTTTTTCTTTTAGTCGTGTGTTGAAGATGTTAATTTTACTACTTTGTGGGTTATACGTAATTAATAAATCGATTCTTTGAAAATTTTACATTAATTTAAGTTGTAATTAATTAATATATGCGAGGTTGACGTAGTATGTCACACGTAAGAAATCATGTACAACGGGATTTATTGGAGGGGATATTCTTGAGATTATGCTTCCATGGTGGTGAAAACATATAAATATAATGGGACCCGCCATTATCAATACTACGATAATAATTTATGGTTGGTCCATGCACGTTCTATGTGAATCTTCTAGTTAATGATAATTTAGTGAATTTAAGTATTTAATAAATCTACGTCAAAAAAAACAAAAAAGTATTCAACACAATCGACAATGACTAAAAGAATTGCTGACACGAAAAGGGAATTCAATTTTTTTTATTTTTTTTTTAAACTTAATTAGAATGCAAGACAAATTGTTAAATCGATCAGACTATCACACGATTGTTGGTTCAATAATTTACGTTTTGTGAAAATGCAGTAGTTTTCATTAAAAGTGGTTTCAGATCTACTTTAAAAATTTATCATAAAAAGTGGTTTCAGTCTTTCAGATCTAAAAATGTAACGCCTTAGATTTTTTTTTAAGTTGGTCAAAATAAATAAATTGCTTGCACATTCAAGCAAATTGCAACTTCTGAGATTTGAATTATTTGATACTCTCATGTATAATCCGTCAATAATTATGATTAATATTACGTAGTATATAATTTTATACCATGTTTATAAATCATTTATAATAGGAGAAAACTTAATATTTTATGTATGAAATCAATAGTCCCATCAACGACACAATATCAAAAATCAAAATCAAAACTTTCGAACCAAAGTATCAAACCTTCGAGTTCGTAAATACTTAATAGGCTGGAAAGTGGAAAGGCCCATTAAAAACCTCACTTTGACGAATATCACTCTCTGAGGGCCTACTAAAGAATAAAGCTAAGGAATCTTTAGCTCCGAATTAGCAAAACCAAGCGTGACATTAACGCGTAACGGGCACGCGCACGTCAATCTCACGTGGGGTCCATTATCTGAAGTGGTACGTGGATCGTTCGGCTCTTCTAATATGGGATTAACCGGGCCAATGTTTGCAGCTTTACTGGGCTTAAATATTTTTAAATTAAAATATATCTAAGGCCCAAAAAGAAAATGAGTAACTATTTGATTTTTCTGAAAATTGACCAAATAGTTTGACTTTGACCAAAAGTTAGCGGAAATCAGAGTTGTCAGTAGTAGATGATCTCAGAGGTTTGATCTTGTCGTTCACTGACACACAATATTTAAATAAATGTACCGTTGCTGTCTGTATAATACTTTTAAAAAATTATTTACCTAATTTTAATTTTATAATTTAAATAATATAATTCGATTAATTTTATTCCAATTTTAATTTTTTTGTTCCTTTTGTTTTTTTGAGTTTTCTATTCAAAATATAAAGGTAAATATTTTTTTTAATAGCCGCAAATAGAGATATGAATAAATTTGTTTGAGAAAAGAGTAAAAAATTTGTTTGCAAAAAGTAGTGTGCAGTAGGCTGAGGTTTACGTTTTACAAGTGAGACGATATGTCAATGAGACTCTGACCATAGACTTCCTTTTACGTTGCTTTTTTTATCTTTCGAATATTAAATTTTCTCTGGCACCTTTCCCACCGGTTTTCTAAGTAAAGATAAAAAGTAAAATTGTGTCATTATAAAATAAACAACTATATATAGTCTATAGACGTTGATGAAAAAAAAACAGGTTTAAGCGTAGAACTGTCAGACGCATGGAGGATATAACAATTAATAAACGTAAATAAAACAAGATATAATTAGGTACTAAACAATGAAGATGAGTATATTAGCAAATCGATTTTTGTCTCTAACAAAGAAAATATTTCGCCACAGCTTAGGACCACTTTATCTTTAAGCGTTTCTACTCATTTTAGAGACATGCACTAAATTATCGGCTGCACAAATAATACTCGTCCTAAGCACATGCACATTTTATCATTTAATGTCTTTTTTCTTTCTTCAATTATCCATTTTTTCTCCCAAATTTTCCTTCTTCCTTCCCACAATCTTCGTTTATTTAGTCACACTTCAAAAAAGTCGGCATATACATTATTTGAAGAAGAAGATGGTGAAGACAAGCGTTAGATCCGACGACGATAGCGAAGATCGGTATTTTTTTATATGAATATAATTGCAAAAGCCAAGAAACTGAAGCGTGCACAGTCAATTAATTACATAAGGCTTTGTCTCTGTTGAAGGAAACGACGATGAGGAAGATTACAAAATCTCATCTCTGGAGATGCTTGAGAACTGTATCTTGTCATGAAAAGTTTCATTGAGAACGGGATCCTGTCATTTTGTCTTATAATCAGATTAGTGAACGTCCATTTAGATATGTCAGTTAATAATCGCATATCTAATTTCTTAGAGCAGACTTATTTTTTGTTACATATCGTTATTCATATAATTATAAAGATATATTCGATGTGTACGTATAATTAATTATATACATTTATTTTATACTATAAAGAGTTAAGTACAATTGTTATTAACAAATCCATTTTTTGGTTTTACTTGACAGACAAGTCGACATATGATATCGATGATGGTCGGATAAAGAAGAAAAAAATAACTATTTAAAAATTCAATCATGTTTAAAATTGATAAAATTATTTTTAATTCACTAAATATTTGTTCTTATGTATATAAATAGAAATAACATGTAAATTTTATGTATAAACATGTATGTGATGAGATATATCTCTGAAAATTATGATAAATTTCAGTTTTTTATAATATTATAGATGTACATACAATAAGTTAACAATTTTACTTAAAATTATGAATATTTAAAATAATAAATATCGTAAGCACAATAATAAATACATAAATATAACAAGTTATATGTTTCTGTAACGTGATAACCTACTTTATATGTCATATACATATATATGGAAATATATATATATATATAGCTTTCTACTCAACGAAGAGGAAGATGACGAAGAAGATGAAGAAAATTGTGAAGAATAAGAAGACGATGAAAAAGAGAGAAAGATAATATGATGTGTGGAATACGAGTAGTAAATGCAACAACTCAATGTTGTCAATCGATTTTGCCCACGCGCTGAGAAAACTTGTTCGCAAACACAAATTCTTTCATAAAACAAAATCTTAATAAGAAAATGCGAAGACTGAAGGCGACATTTTCTTTGTAATGATGTTTAGCTTTAATTGTATTTGTTTCCATTTCCGTAACCAATTCTAATACGGACGACCAAAGTCAATTTCTTAACATACCCTATATAAAAACGGGAAATATTTATACATTTTGTAGATAGGGAACTAATATTTGAAAATTACAGGCAATAACCTCCATAATGTCATTGTAGATCCCTGCGACTAATCTAAAAGCTAAAAAGTAACAACTAATACAAACCCCCCAAAAATTCACCTCCTTGGTTTTTTTCTTTATTTTACTTGCCTTTTTTGTAACCTAAAGTTACACACTTAGAAAAAAGTATCAAAAGTCAACTGAGTTCGACTAAGATTTACCACATCATTTCACCGTTGATATGCTCGAAGATCTGATGAACGGCTGTCGCTATCTCATCTGCTGATCCTAATCGACAACCATCTTCTATCTGCATGCACAACACCATACATTTCTCATCTATTTTTTATATACATAATTAGTAACTACTTAAAAAGATTTTAAAAATTTTCTAGGCTAAGAGTAAGAAAATAAAATAAAACATATACATTATGGTTTCTCATGCAATTTAAATTTCTTAACAAAACATTTTCTAAATATGTAGATTCCTTATATTTTCCTCCAAAAGTTAAATTGCTAGTTAAACAAGCCTACTTATAATGATGCTTAATTTTTTATTTATTTTTTGATAAAAATGCTTAATTTGCTTTAACAAGGGGAAAGAAACTAAAACAGTTAATTCAAGATATAACAAGAGATTAAGGATTTTAATTTACCTTGAGATTAAGGATTTTAATTTACCTTGAGATTAAGGATTCTAATTTACCTTGAGATTAAAAGAGTAGAAGACAAAGTCAAAGGAAGAAGAGACAGTGAGATACAGAATCGCAAGCTTTAGGTCTTCAATGGCGACGATAGCTCTCAAGATCTGTCCTTTTCCTCTCTTACACCTAACCTTCAAGCTTACATGGTTCTGTATCACCGTTGCTTCCACTTCCCCCGTCTCTCCACCGCCGAATCTTGTCGTAAATCCATCTTCCGACGTCGTCGAGACGCTCGAAACAGAAGAGTTATTACATGTACGAGACGAAGATGAAGAACACGACGCCGTTTTCTGATTTTCATTAGTTCTTTCGTTTCGTTTCTCAGCTTCTAGAGTTTGCAAGAGTTGCTCCAGTTCCTTAATGAAATCGATTGCGCCTCCTACGATCGAAGCTTGATCACCCTAAAAAAATGTCAAGATCAATTATCGAAAGATTAAAACTTTGTATGTTCTTTAACAGAAAGATTTGATATTTTGATTAAAGAAACCCTAAAAAATTTGTACCCGTTGAAGAAACGAAGGAGGCATGAGAGATCGAAGGGAGTTTAAGTGTTCATTCATTTGTCTTCTTCGATTACGCTCGACGGCAATGTGAGTCATTCTTTGGTTTTCAACTTCGTCTTTGTTCTTTGGAGCTCTTGTCCGTTTCCGTTTTCGTTTCTCTTTGACCGTTGATGCTCCGTTTTCTTTTCTCGGATCCTTTTCCAGGTCATCTGTTTGACCCGGATCTCTTTTGATGGTTTCAAGGGTGAGACAGCTCTCTGGTTCTTGGGTTTGGATCCGAAGAAGTGATTGGAGAATCTGATTTGGTTCCGTTGTTGCAAAATTAGGTTCTATGCATTGAAGCATTTGTAGAAATGGGATCTTCTCTCAATTGTAGTGTCTGAAATCTGAGTGAACTGTTCTTCTGTTTCACCAAATCTCATTAATTCGTCCATAATTAGCTTCACCAAAGAAAATAACAAAATATTAGTTTTGAGACTTTGATTTAAAAAAAAAAATCAAAATGGAGAAAAGATTGAAACTTTTAAGTGGTGGTCGAAAAAATTAATGTTTGGTGGATGAATAATTCTTAAGACAGAAGACAGAACAAAGAGAAGGTACGAGGAGAGAACATTAAATTATGAGAAATAAGGAATGTCGCTAAGAGAGGAAACAAGAAAGTTACAGAATTTGTTTTTTTGTAAAGGAATTAAAAGAATTTTGCATTGAATGTTGATAATCTGAAAGTAGGAAGAAGAATGAAGAAGAGAGTAAATGCACAACACTGATCCCATGAGAAATTATTTTTAAAACATTAGAAGAAATGATAGAAAAAGTAAAAGTTTACAGGAGAATCAATTGAAGCCCAATGAATCTCTCCAATGGAACTTCTTCTGAAATAATATTTTATAAATTTGGGTTTATATGGGTACTTTCCCTCAGATAGTCTTCAAATTAACTACTTCTTCTTCTTCTCTCGACCAAAAACATTCCTTTGGGTTAACACTTACTAAACAGTTCTTAATAAATGCAGCTTCCACATATATAAAAAGAGAGAAGACACGGGAGAGGAGAAGTTCGATGCATGTATGAAACCAAGGGTATAAAAAAAAACTCTTAACCATACAATTCTATATAGTTGTATATTTAACATGTATTTTTAAAAAACATGAATGTATAAAACACACTACTTAAACTTTTGGGGGGAAATATATGTGGGTCCTCTAGATCAAAAGTCTAATATCTTGTCACTGGGTTTTCAACTATTTTCTTTTGGCTCGTTTTCTCCAGTCATATTCCATATTTACTTTTGAATTACATTTAATGATAAAATCTCTCAAATCCTACTTTACTTCACCTTAAAAATAGAAATATCCATTTTTACTCTGAATACTATATTTAGGGTTCTTTATTTCTAACAAATATTACAAATTGGAAATTTTCATTTTGGTGTTGGAAATAGATTGGATTAAAAAGAATCCAATTCTAAAATAAAGTTATTCTATGTTAAAATAAAAAATGGAGAAATACTTTGAAGATGCTCTTACAAATTTTACCTCACCAATCAAAACATTTTGTCTTGAATTTCATAGTAAAACTAATGAATTTGATATTTCACTCGTCCAAAAATATATGAAACAACTTTATCCAAAGCTATACTCAAAAAGAAGATTTAAGGTAGGATGCAAAATATTACTAAAAAGAGTTAATATACATATAGTTAAATCATCATTCAGCTAATCGTCTTCTGCATTTTGATATGTTGGCTTCATTCTTTTCTGTAAAAAATATTATGAACTACGCTTTTTATTTATCCTCCCCCCCCCCACCCCAAAAAGGAAGACATCGTTTTGAATTACAGTATGACAAGTGATCATGTTGGATATAATAGATTGATTGGCTTCATTCTTGTTACATACTAACAGTATTTATTTCATTTTCTAACCATATGTTTCGGTGAAACTTTTAAGGAGTGGCTAGATCCACATAGCTTCTATACTATATTGTGTATATAAACACAATGAGACGGTGCGTTGGGACTAGGACGGGGTAGAGGGGTCCCGTAAAGTATTATTGAAGATGGCACTGAAGACAGTTTTGTTCGGTAGGGACACATTTTACATACTTTTCACTCTTATTAAGACAGTTTCAGAATCAGAAGAGAAGACCACGCCTTTGTTACTTATAGTATTAGCCTTTAACAAAAAAAAAATCTAATAGTAGGGTAGAAAATTATAATATAAAAGGCTATCTATACAAAATTGGAACGAAACTCTACAAGCAGCTTCCTTTTGTGAGAGGGTTGGTGGATAATGGCGAGGAAGAAAGACATACTGTTTTTTTTTAATTGTCAAATTTCATATATTAAGTTATCTGTTTAATGATCGTTGTCTAGAAAAAATTAGATAAAAACTGATATATTTACATGGAAAAAATGATATACAAACTAATGTATTCTTAAGTAACTATATTACTCAGAACAAAGATAAAATAAAGTAAAAAGCAAATATAAGACATAAATCTAAAGTAATACCGTAAAAGACAAAATTTAAGAATTCTTGAAAATACATAACACGCCGGGAATATGCTACTTAAAATGGTGTAAAGCTAAACGATGATTGATGATCGGCTTTTTCAATATGTAATATAACACGAAATATGAAAATATCCATTGTATTTTGAAAACTCAAACTTGCATTTGAAATGACGAGACATACGATCTCTTAAAAAGGTGATCAAAAGTATAACGAGAGTAGATTTTCGCGAAATCTGAGATGAACATGGCTTGGTTGCCAATGGTAAAGGAGCAAAACGTTGAGTTTCTGATGCCGTTAAAGCGATACATACCGTGTTTCTCTTCATAATAAATGATTTTGAAAATAATCATTTCTTTCTATGGAATATATTTATTCAAATTTAATCAGATCCAAAAGAAAAAAAATAGCACTATAATATTTTTCATAACGAAAAAAATAGAAGATTTTTTTAATACTGTAACACTTGCCAACGGTAAAAGTTTTACCCGAAGTAATAAAATGATTATGGGCCCAAGAGCTTGTTCGGTTTAAAAGCCAGAAGACAAGGACAGAAAATTTCATGAACGTTATCTCCATAGAAGAGAAGGGTTGGGTGTTCGAAAAATATTACCGTAAAACCAAAGCAAAGAAGTCGACATAAGATTTAAATGATGTCCTCTTTCATTCAAGTCATAATATCGGAACTTCAATGTACATGGATTAGGCAAATGATTTAAGTAAACGGACCTGGGCCTAAATAGGGATCAAATGCCAAAATGTGTTTATAATTTGAAGAGAAATACTTAGTTGGTGAAAAAAAAAGAATAGATTCTTAGTTTAGAGATAAAAGAACATACATAAATAATGGTCTTAGTAGCAATCTTAAGCGAACTCATATATAATATATAGATCTTTATAATATTAAGTCATCTTCTTTGGAGCTTCGTTGATATTGTTTTCTGAATCGCCTTCATTCGTCAGCAGTTCTTTCCATATAAACACACATCCTTCTCTTCTTGTATTCTATAAGTTCTCGCTTCTCCGTGGTTCGTAAGAACGACGTTCACGTTCTAATATTTTTTTGGTAAAGGTTCAAGGACACGGGCGAAATTATATATAATGTAGATTATGACATGATATCACTGGTAAAAACCACTCTGATAGTAGTCGAGAGACAATAAGTAACGTGATCATTGAATTTTGTCGACAACTTCAGTAAGTCGCTTAACATTACTAAAACAACTCCCGTCAAACTTCATAAATTAAATCATCATTCATCTATTAAAATATCGAGAAAGCCAATAAAAAACTGATGTGATTACGTGAAAAAATGGGTTGCATAGATTAATATGATTCTAACTATTCCTATTATCCGGATAAAGATAAAATATTAGAATTTCTAATAACTATTTTGCTGGAAAAAGAGATGATTCTACGAGGAAGATGTTGAGGATAGAGTTGACTGTAGGATGGCTTTTGATTCAGACAACACCAACTTCTTCACAGCATCAGTAGGAATAAGTTGTTTCCAATCCTACTTTCTTATATATGTTTGGCTTTTTTCGATTATAGGTAGGAATAAGTTGTTTCCATCCGCCTCTTTCTTGTATGCTTATCTCTTTCTTCACTTCTCCTATACGAAGAACACCAAAAACACTCAAGGAACTAACTCCTACGAAACGACAAGAAATGAAGAGAAAGCTTTTAAGATATACATATAAATGTTTGATGATGAAACCTTGGCTACTGAATATGAAAACCGAACTAATGAGAGAGAGAACATGTACCCAAATCTAATGTTGAAAATACTGTTAACGGACCTTTTTATATAAAACCAGAGACATATCAATCAGCTTGGAAAATAGCTATTATACACTTACACAACTTGCATATAGGCATAAGAGACTTTCCCTTCACCCTGAACTCATGAGCTTCATCTTTAGTAAACCCTTGAGGAACTTGTTGAATGAGTTTTGGATAAACAGGAGCTGCTAGTTTCCACATCATCAATGGGCGTAGTTGTAATTTCTTCCCCAGAAAAGATACACCACACCTCCCACTTTATGAATGATCTCTCCTCCTGTGTTTAATTAGATAAGAAAAAAAGAAACATACATATGAAGAAGACATCTTTTGTTATTCTCTCAAGTCGGAAAACATCAAATTTGAAAGATTAATAAAAAAAAATGAAATAAGATATGAAATAACTAAGATTCTGATATTTCCTACAAGTTTCTTGTAACTATCCAACACTTAGCTACAAGTCTCCTATAAAAAATTTACTTTTATCTTTAAATAACCGAACTAAGACATGATTTGGTGTTAACGCCTTGGCATGAAAATCTTACATCTAAAGTGATGGTTAAGACTCACGATAATTTGAAAGGAGTCGTACTAACAAAATGCTGTATCGTTCATTCGTTTAAGCATTAATATGTGAAGCACCACTCTTAAAAATTTAACTAATTTTCAGAAGACCGAAAACGAGTGAAACAGATTTACAAGAAAAATATTGTTGAAGCGTAATACGAATGCTAAGACTATTTAAATTCATAAGAAAATAGTTCCATCATCATGAAAAGATATGATAAAACCCAAATGGAATATGCATGATGAAGAATTGAAAATGCCATATGTCTGTCCAACACAATGAGCTGTTATGTTTATATATTCGCCATATGCCACGGAGGATACGCTATTGCCGACAAAATATTTTATAATCAAATAACATTAATTAATATCCATAGATCCAACGACCGAAAAATTAAGTAAAATGTAAAATATAAAAATTGTATTATGCCTCTGGATTTATTATTACACTAGAACGACGAGACCCAACACTAACAGGATTAAAAAAAAACAACCAGTAAAAAACAAAGATTACAAACTCTAGTTTCTCTTAACTTTTTAAACATTTTTTTGTTAAAACATAAAATTATATAAAAAAAACATTACAAAACAAGATGAACTAGACATCAACTTTACAAGTTGAAGGAGCGAGAAGTGGAGCTTGTCCATTAGAAGATTGATTAAATCTCAACCACACATCACACCTGGCATAAAATCCGTACCGTCCAGTCTTAATGGCACCGGCTTTCCAACGGAGCCTCCCTACAATAACCACTCTCATTAAAACGACGCCGTAAGCTTCATCATTCTTCAAACCGTTAGCTACGTCGGGCGAAACAGGTATCCCGGCGGCGCCCATAACTGGAGCTATCACCACCGTAGATTTATGTCCCAAACGTAGCGGTGGAAGCGGAAGCGGCGGCGTTATGATCTGATCTCTGTAGGTTACGTACATCGAGAGCTTGTCGTAGTGAATGGAGACTCGCCGGTTAGGATTTCGCGCCAAAACGCTGAATTGAACGGAGGTTGTGATTAACGGTGGTGCTGTGAAATTGAGGTCGTAGATAGCGGCTCCGACGACGGTGAGACGTGGCTTGTGTGGACGGTAAACGAGCCAGAGGATTAAAGCGATTATGCCTAGTAAGACGAGGATGGTGAATATAGCGGCACAGATGGCATGAAGAGGGCCTCTGCCGCCTCCACCACCTTCTTTGGAGTAAGATTCCGGCGTTGAAGAGGCGGAGGGAACATGCTTATGATCTGCTTTGGCTACATGGTCTGCTTTTGCTTCTCCTTCTCCCATGGCTATATATATTTTGTATGTGTATAGGTGTGTGTATATACACGAGAATCAGAGGATTTATGGATTTGGTGTAGAGTGAGGCTTAGAAGAAGAGGCAGAAGATAAGTAGATTCAACTTTTTTTTGTCTTGTTTTGTTTTTTTTCTTTTTCTTTTTCTTTTTCTTTTCTAGTTAGTTTAGAGTACATTTTAATAATTATTTAGTAAGCTAGAAAGCTTGGAATTGTAATTATGTGTCCGTATTACTTTTGTGAGACTAATCTTTTTGTGAAGCAGCTGTAAAAAGTGATCTGGTTAGATTAATGGCATTGGGGTTTAGTGTTAATTAACAATAATATAGCTGATACAGAGGGACTTTCGAAAGAGTCCAAATCTCGGTGCCAAGCGTTCACATGACAGATCTGATGATTTTAAATGAATAAATATTTCAGTTTTCTTAAAAGTATTATATAAAGAGATGTAATGTACTTTATATAGCTATACACTTTCAGATAATTTGTTGTCTATGATTGACTTATTTGATGACTTCTACGGTTTTCGTGCGCGGTGATAACCACAATCTTTTGGCAGTGTTGAAAGTTTTAAAAGAATGAAAATGATTAGCTTACGGCTTGTGATAGTTTTCACAAGAAAACTATTTGTATTTTAAAGTTGTATTTTATTTGGTTCTGTTGCCAGAGTTTAATGTATTGGAATGAAAACAATTTTCAATCAAGCTATCATTTCCTAATTAATTATCAATCAACTGAATTTCAAATAATAAAAGCAATTAACTATACATCCATCGAAGGTACAGTAACTAAATTGGGTACCACAACATGTGTAAAACTTGTTTTTATATGAGATTCTTAGGTTTAGAAAATTACAACAGCCTTTTATGTCCACATCTCCAACAATATTTCTTAACACTTCTATACAATAAAATTACATATAAAAATGAATTGTAAGCTTCCAAAATAATTAATAATCACATATAAGAACAATCTGTTATTTAAACACACTAACTGAGATACCGCACCGACACTTAAGTCACCGACGATGACAAGTCACAGAGAAGATATTACCTGGGCCTCAATACTCAGCCCAATAGTAATACGGCCTAAATATAAACCCATTAATAATTTGGGCCTACATCATTTATTGTGTAAAGAACGTTCGATTTCTGCATCTCTCACTTTCAGCGGGAACTCCGACCGATGATTCGTCGGCCGAGCTATGGCTGCTACGCCGTTGTTCGCCTCCTAAATGCTCCATTACCGACATTGTCGCGTTTTCTATTCTATTCTTCATCCTGTTCATCTTAACATGAATCCCGAGAACCGATGGTCTCGTCTCTGGTATTGAATCGGAACCCTAAATCCTCAATCGGGTCACCAACTCGGGTTCAAAAGCTCATAGCTTCTCAATCAGATCATCTCCTCGCCAGAGAGATCTTCGATTACGCTTCTAAGCAGCCCAGTTTCCGCCATTCTCAATCTTCTTATCTCATCCTCATTCTCAATCTTCTCATCTCATCCTCATTCTCAAACTCGGCCGTGCTAGATATTTCAATCTCATCGACGATGTTCTCGCCAAGCACAGATCGATTGGAAATCCAGTAACCTGAGAACTTTTCACTTATCTAATAAAAATCTACGCAGAAGCAAAGTTGCCGGAGAAAGCGTTAAGAACGTTTTACAAAACGCTGGAGTTCAATTTCACGCCACAGCCAAAACATCGGAATCGGATTCTAGAGGTTCTCGTCAGCCATAGGGGTTACCTCCAGAAAGCTTTTGAGATTTTCAAGAGTGCACGGCTACACGGAGTGATGCCTAACACGAGAACTTACAACATATTGATGCAAGTTTTTTGTTTGAATGATGGCTTGAGTATTGCATACCAACTGTTTGGTAAAATGCTTGAGAGAGATGTTGTCCATGATGTGGAGTCTTATAGGATTCTGATTCAAGGGTTTTGCAGGAAAGGACAAGTTAATGGTTCTATGGAATTACTAGAAGATATATTGAATAAAGGCTTCGTGCCCGATAGATTGAGTTACATTGTTGAACAGTTTGTATAGGAAGACACAGCTTCGAGAAGCTTACAAGCTTCTATGTAGGATGAAGTTAAAAGGTTGTAATCCTGATATTGTTCATTACAACACGATAATTCTTGGGTTTTGTAGAGAAGGTCGTGCTATGGATGCTAGGAAAGCTCTTGATGATATGGTATCTAATGGTTGCTCGCCTAATTTAGTCCCGCATAGGACATTGATCGGAGGATTGTGTGATCAAGGAATGTTTGATGAACGGAAGAGATATCTACAAGAGATGATATCGAAGGGTTTCCTCCTCATTTTTCGGTTTCTAATAGTTTGGTAAAAGTTTTTTGCAGCTTTGGGAAAGTCAAAGAAGCATGTGATGTGATAGAGGTTGTGATGAAGAACGGAGAAACATTGCATTCAGAGACTAGGGAGATGATACTTCCTATAATTTGTAAAGAAGATGAGTCAGAGAAGATAAAACAGTTTCTTGAAGATGCTATAAACGGTGATACGAGAATCGTCAATGTTGGTATCGGCTTAGGATCTTACCTTTCTTGTAAGCTACAGATGAAACGTAAAAATGCTGGAGAGAGGAGACATTTATAGGTTCCTGATCCTGAGCAACTGTAGAAGAAAGACTCGTGATCTTCGTTGGTGGGCCTTATTTGGGCTTTAGTTTAAGTCCATTTAGCTTCATCAGATTTTGATGAATTAGTAAAAGTGAGAGTGGCGTTGTATCAGATCTGAGTTTCGCCGATTACTCAGAAAGTCATAAAATGCCGGAGATCAAACAAGACGATACGGCGGCGGAGTCGGTGGATTCCTCCACCGTCAAGTTCGGTACACCGGAAACATTGGAGTATGTACGATCGCTCACAGACGTTGGCGCGATGACGCGTCTTCTTCACGAGTGTATCGCTTACCAGCGTAGTCTAGACTCAGATCTCGATTCGCTTCTATCGCAGCGAACGGAGCTTGATCGGAATCTCGTTCACCTTCAGAGATCCGCGGAGATTCTTGATATCGTGAAGGCAGATGCAGATCACATGCTTGGAAATGTTCGATCGACCTGTGATCTCGCGGATCAGGTCAGTGGCAAGGTACGAGAGCTCGATCTCGCTCAATCTCGTGTGAATGTTACTCTCTCACGCATAGACGCGATTGTCGAGCGAGGGAATTGCATTGAAGGCGTGGAGACTGCTTTGGAATCGGAAGATTACGAATCCGCCGCGAAATTTGTACAGAGATTTCTCCAAATCGATTCACAGTACAAGGATTCTGGTTCCGATCAGAGAGAGCAGCTTCTCGCTTCGAAGAAGCAGCTTGAAGGTATTGTGAAGAAGAAGCTCTTGGCGGCAATAGACGAGAGGGATCATCCTACAATTTTGAGATTCGTGAGACTGTATTCTCCACTGGGAATGGAGGAGGAAGGTCTGCAACTCTACGTTGGTTACCTCAAAAAGGTCATTGCGATGAGAGGGAGAATGGAATACGAAAATGTGGTTGAGCTCATGGAGCAAGGACTGGGACAGGTTGATTTCGTTGGGTGCTTAACTAATTTGTTTAAGGACATTGTCATGGCGATTGAAGAAAACGATGAGATCTTGAGAGGTCTTTGCGGAGAAGATGGTGTTGTTTATGCGATTTGTGAATTGCAAGAGGAATGTGATTCTAGAGGTTCGTTGATCTTGAAGAAGTACATTGAGTTTAGAAAGTTGGCTAGATTGGCGTCTGATATTAACAATTCTCCCAATCTGAATCTTCTTGCTGGTGGTGCGTCTGAAGGACCAGACCCGAGAGAAGTTGAGATGTATGTGGAAGAGATACTATCGCTGATGCAGTTGGGTGAGGAGTATACTGAGTTCATGGTGTCAAAAATCAAGTCTTTGACTTCGGTAGATCCTGAATTGTTGCCAAGGGCTACAAAGGCATTTAGAAACGGAAGTTTTAGCAAAGTTATTCAGGATGTGACAGGATTCTATGTGATACTAGAAGGATTCTTTATGGTCGAGAATGTGAGGAAAGCTATAAGGATCGATGAGCATGTACCAGACAGCCTTACCACATCGATGGTGGATGATGTGTTCTATGTGTTGCAGAGTTGTCTGAGGAGAGCAATTTCAACTTCAAACATCAGTTCTGTGATTGCTGTATTGAGCAATGCTGGTAGCTTGTTGGGCAATGATTACCATGAAGCTTTACAACAGAAGATTAGAGAGCCAAACCTTGGTGCTAGGTTGTTCTTGGGTGGTATTGGTGTGGAAAACACCGGAAATGAGATTGCAACGGCTTTGAACAATATGGATGTGAGCTGCAATTACATTCACAAATTAAAAGATGGAATCGAGGAGCAATGTACTGAGGTTAGTTGTCATTCTTGTGACACTTTATGATTTACTTAACTAGGAAATTTAAGGAACAACAATCTGGGATTCATTAGACTAGAGTTACCTCGCTTACTTTTACTGAACTATACATGGATATATCACTTTAATTCTCTCTGTTAAAATGTTAACATAAGTAGTGACTTGAGAACATATAAGTTGTTTGCTAGAGGTAATGTTTGCTCTGTTCATCTCATCAGGACCATGTTTATTGGCATTTGAGAGGGGAACCAATTTTTTAAATGTAGATTTGCACTCCTGAAGCCTGGACATATCTGTCTCACTTTCTTTATATATCTTTTGATAATCACAGGTGTTTTCTGCATCAGCAGATCGAGAGAGGATAAAATCATGTCTATCTGAGTTAGGCGAGTTAAGCAACACGTTCAAGCAATTATTGAACTTAGGCATGGAACAGCTAGTAGCAACCATAACACCAAGAATCCGTCCAGTTCTAGACACAGTAGCTACCATAGGCTACGAGTTAACAGAAACCGAGTACGCAGAGAACGAAGTGAACGACCCGTGGGTCCAACGACTTCTCCACTCAGTCGAAACAAACGCTGCGTGGCTCCAGCCACTAATGACATCCAACAACTACGACTCGTTTCTGCATCTGATAATCGATTTCATAGTGAAAAGACTGGAAGTCATAATGATGCAGAAACGGTTTAGCCAGCTTGGTGGGCTTCAGCTTGACAGAGACACAAGGGCTTTGGTTAGTCATTTCTCGGGTATGACTCAGAAAACAGTAAGAGATAAGTTTGCTCGGTTAACTCAAATGGCGACGATACTGAACTTGGAGAAGGTGTCAGAGATTTTAGACTTTTGGGGAGAGAACTCAGGACCCATGACTTGGAGACTAACACCAGCTGAGGTTAGACGGGTCTTGGGTCTTCGGGTCGAGTTTAAACCCGAATCAATTGCCGCTCTCAAGTTGTAATGCGACTTCTTTTGTTTATGACATCTACAATTTACTCAAATCAATTTTTTTTAATTTATAAACTGATACGTCATACGTTCTACAAATAAATAGAATTAAAATCAAAATCAAACCCAAACCAATCGCATGAACTTATTAGCAAACGGTGGTGCCATGTGGAAGATGTGATGGTGTCACGTGATAAGCTCCAATCGATTTGATTCTCCCGCCACCGCCAACATTAAAAATTAAATTAAAAATGAAAAAAAGACAAAAAACAAAAAGATTTCAATTTCCCCCGCTTACACTTCGTCTTCTCAAATCTTCCACAGGAAGCTCTCTCCCTCTGTCTCCAAATACTTAGTGAACGCCATTTTTTTTTTTGCAAATTTGGTTTTTGATAGCCAATTTCTGTTTTTGATTGAAGCCAAATTTCGATATTCCCCTTGGATTTCTCCACCCTGAAACCCTAATTTCTTCATTGAAAATGGTGGATTCGGGGTTTTCTTCAAATACGTTTTTGGGTGTCCGATTCGGTCTCGTTGGATTCAATTCCATAGATGGAGACACGGTATTTCTCTATTTCCCAATCGTCAATTGTTCTCTTTGGTCTCTTTTCTCTTTTCATCGATGGAAACTCTGTGAAATCGCTTTTTTCTTCTGAATTTTTTAGCCACTCTGAAAGAAAGAATCTTTTAGATTGGTTGTTAGTAAAACACGATTGAATTTTGGGATTACAGTTACGGAGTAAGCTCGTGAGTGGTGGTGGTATTGATGCTGGCCAATACAGTCAAACCTGTACTCACCTCATCGTTGATAAGCTTCTTCTTTTTGTAAGTCTCTCTCATATCTCTTCTAATCTCCTTTCTGCTCTCTCTTTATTATGTTTTCTATTTTCAAATATTCTTACTTTGATTTGATATGATAGGATGATCCGATTTGTGTTGCTGCTCGAAGCAGTGGGAAGGTGGTTGTCACAAGTTCATGGGTTCATCACTGCTTCGACATTGGAATGCTTATTGATGCTAATTCTGTATGATTACTACTTTCAATATAAAGATTTCAGTAACGAGAACATTACTTGAATGGTTTTATCTTATCTTTTTATTATTGAATTGATTTCACAGGTTCTGTACAGACCTCTTAAAGACTTGAATGGGATTCCAGGATCCAAAAGCTTAGTTGTGTGTTTGACTGGCTACATACGTCAAGATAGAGAGGACATTATGGTGTGTTTTACTTTTTTTTCCTTCATCTTGTTATTTGGGATTTTGATTTAATGTGTTTTTGTTTTTGTACTTTATGAGAGAATTGTTTTCTTGGTTTTCAGACAATGGTTGATTTGATGGGTGGACAGTTCTCTAAGCCATTGGTTGCGAACCGAGTAACACATCTTATATGCTACAAGTTTGAGGGTGAAAAGTATGAGCTTGCCAAGCGGATGAAGATGATTAAAATTGTCAACCATCAGTGGTTAGAGGATTGGTAAGAGCCATCCAAAAGTTTTTTTCTTACTCTTTTTTTTGGTTTTTGGTTTTGTTGTTGCGATGCAAATTCTCACATTGTTTTTGTTTTTTCTTCTTTGCAGCTTAAAGAATTGGAAGCTCCTTCCTGAGGTTGATTACGAGATAAGGTAAAAGCGCACGCATATCCATCTCAATCTCTTGTGTAATTTCATTGGACGCCTGGAATTGCTATTCTATAGAGTTGGTATGGGCTTCTGACAATTTAGTAGTGGCAGAGAGATCAAGATGCTCGGATCTCGTACGTGACACGTGGCTCTGGTTTAGTTACATCCTCATTCATGTGCATGATATATATAAAATCTGACTAGTATAGATGGCTGGACCAAGCATATACTTCCTGTACAAGCTGATCGTTTTTCTCTTTTCTCAGTGGCTATGAGTTGGAGATGATGGAGGCTTCAGCTAGGGATTCTGAAGACGAAGCAGAAAATGCCTCTGTTAAGCATGCAAACAACAGTCCTCTTGGTCTTAGGGTTGGTGCTGTGGCTGCAGTTATTCAGACAGATATCCCGGTTGTTCAGACAAATTCAGGCGCACAGGAAGGTTCATCATTCTGTAATACATCCAAAGACAATTGGTTAACTCCTAAGAAGACGGACAAACCTTTTGAAGCCATGGTCTCTACTAATGCAGTTGTTCCTGAGCAACATAATTACCAGAGAGCATGCACATTTCAGGATACTTCAACGTATGCGTCCCCCATTAGGGTTTCAAACAAGTCTCCTGAGAAAGTTATGAGCAGAATGGAGACCGATGGCTCAACATCTGTTAACAGGAGTATCACAAGGCATTCTTCTCTAGCCACTTATTCAAGGAAAACACTTCAGAGATCTCCAGAACCAAATACTTTAGGAAAAGAGTCAATTGACCTAAACGGTTCCCTGAGAATGGATGACAAGAACCTAAAAGCTTTGTCTGCCTTTAATATCTCTGCATCAAAGTCTGGTTCTTCCGTGGAAAGAACAACACTCTTTGAAGATCTTGACAAGCTTGATAAGTTGCATGGCGAGGAGTCCCCTCCAATGTTGCCTCAGGTGAAATTTACAGATGGATCTGTCAGTAGCAAAGGTTCACCAAAGGTACACCACAACATCGAGGCAAGTATTACACCACCGGCTAGTTGGTTATTGCAGGAAGTAAGGCCAGGTTTGCCTAACGAAAACCTTAGGCCTGTACCGAGCATCAATGATCCAACTGAAAGTGGGGAAGTTGGCCATAAATCACCTGAGAGTGTTTTAATTACTAAACTGTCAAGCTCAAATGTGGTACCCATGGAAGATTCTTCAACTGCGGAGAATATCATTTCGAAATGTGCACAGGATGAAATACTGGAGAGATCAACGACTGAAGCAATTGTGGGGAATATCTTATTGCCCATGGAAGCTGCTATTTGGAATCCAGAAAATATTACTTTGAAGGGTGCATTGGATGAAGTGCCTGAAAGATCCGTAACTGAGCCTTTGCTGAAGAGATCTAGCACCTCTCCTGAGTCGGGTTCAATTGGAATGAAAAACAAGCTAGAAACAGAGCTGACCAAGAAGAAAACAGCTCCAAGAAAGAGCCTAGGCACCAGAGGCAGCAAAAAGAACCCCATCAACCAAAAGGGATCTATTTACTTGAGCAAAACTACCCTACAGGACGAGGGCATTGATGGTCTAAACAAAGGAAAAGTTTCAGCGCCAGTAACAGATAATTGCAATCAGAGGGAGATATCAAGCCCTGTCCTAAATACTGAGGACGTACCAGAAATTGCAAAACATATTGACACAGAAACTGAGAAAGACCATCTTGTGTTGGATCTGATGGTGAACCAAGATAAGCTGCAGGCTAAGAACCCCGAGGAATCTAATGCAGAGGTGGAAATTACAATGCTAGAACCGGAGCTTAACGATGTTCCAACTAAAGATCCAAGTGATGGTGCATTACAATTAGAGGTTGATAAGAATAACAGTAAACGCAAAAGGGTGTTTACTGTGGGTAAAAATAGCCTTCAAAGTGGGAAGAAAGAAAGTTCTTCTACAGCCAAAATAGGAACATCCAGTGTCAAAAAGACAAAAGAATCTAGAAAAGAAGATGATGCCAAAGCAAATGATACTCTGATGAAAGATATTGGGGATACCTCTGCAGACGAGGAGAACTTAGCATCTGGGAAGGTCAGTTTTGGTGGAGATAAGAGTCCAGTTGCGGGAGAAACAATAGCAAGAAAGGAAGCTGCAGCTAAATATCCAGGTGATGCTGCAGTGCAATTAGTGGTTAATAAAAATAAAGGTAAACGCAGAAAGGAGGCTGCTGTAGAAGAAAATAGGCTTCAAAAATCTGGTGTCAAAAAGGCGAAAAATTCTAAGAAAGAAGATGACGCCAAAGCAAACAATACTGTGATGAAAAATACAAGGATCAACTCTGAGGATGTCAGTTCTGATGGAGCCCAAAGCCCGGTTGCGGGGAAATCATTAGCAAGAAAGGAGGCTGCAGCTAAGGATCCTTCAAAGGAGGCTATTGTAGAAAGAAGTAGCCTTCAAAGTGAAAAGAAAGGAAGTTCTTCAACGGTTGAAGTAGGAAAATACAGCTGTGTCAAGAAGACTAAAAAATGTAAAGAAGGACTCTGTGACACTGTGATGAAAGATATAGAGGAGAACTCTGCAAAAAAGAAGGAGAACATTGCAGTAGATAATACATCTGGGAAGGTCGGTTCTGGGGGAGACCAAAGCGCGGTTTCAGGAAAACCATTAGCAAGAAAGAAAGTTGCAAAGTCAGCTAAAACCGGTACAAAGGTGGTTAAAGAGTCTAAGCAGCTCAGAGTCAAGCCCTTGACTTGTAGAAAAGTCTTACAGGACCAAGAACAAGAGCCGAAGTTTTTTACTGTAAGTGGTCCTAGGTCCCAGAGAAACGAATACCAAAAGATCATTAGGCGCTTAAAAGGCAAATGTTGCAAAGATTCTCATCAGTGGTCTTATCAAGCAACACATTTCATTGCTCCTGAAATCCGTAGGACAGAAAAGTTTTTTGCTGCTACTGCATCTGGAAGGTACAATAACTTATTTCAATCAAACTTGTTTAATACTCTATTCAGCATCAGACAGCCTTTGTATTGATTTGCAAACAATTCTGCTTTGATTAAAAAAAATGTATCTTTTGATTTTGTACTCATCAATTTCCTTAATGCAGTTGGATTCTGAAGACTGACTATGTGGCTGATTCAAAGGAAGCTGGGAAACTATTACCAGAGGAGCCTTATGAATGGCACAGTACGGGTCTTAGTGCTGATGGTTCAATAAACCTCGAGGCCCCAAGGAAATGGCGGCTTGTCAGGGAGCATACAGGACATGGTGCTTTATATGGACTGCGCATTGTTGTATACGGTGACTGCACCATCCCTTCTTTGGTAAGTTAAATCTTGGTTCCTTTGGCAGAGTGAATTCGTCTCTTAGTTCACATCCTTTTGTCATTTTTTCTTGGTTCTTGATGTCTTTATGTATATATTTTTCTCACTAATCAGGATACATTAAAGCGAGCTGTGAAAGCTGGGGATGGTACGATACTAGCAACTGCGCCTCCTTACACGCGTTTCTTGAATCAAAACACTGATTTCGTGCTGATAAGTCCCGGGATGCCGCGGGATGACGTCTGGATCCAAGAGTTTATACGACACGAAATCCCCTGTGTCCTCTCCGATTACCTTGTGGAGTATGTTTGCAAACCTGGATACGCACTTGACAAGCACGTGCTCTACAACACTAACTCATGGGCGGAAAGGTCCTTTAACAAGATGCAACTTAGTGCAGATGTGTCTGTACCGTTTTAACTAAAGTATTTTAGTAAACCAGTTATGCCAATGTGACAAAAAAGTGCTTGTTATAATAATCGAAAAAGACTCATTCACTTTGATAAATTATATCTACAGAGAGT
Source organism: Cardamine chenopodiifolia (assembly GCA_963922655.1). Classification (NCBI taxonomy): domain Eukaryota; kingdom Viridiplantae; phylum Streptophyta; class Magnoliopsida; order Brassicales; family Brassicaceae; genus Cardamine; species Cardamine chenopodiifolia. The sequence continues at coordinate 14,211,474 of OZ000482.1, read as the reverse complement.
TGTACAATAAACTGAGAAACGAATCTCAGACAAATTTTCCATGCTATCTAGGTTATATCTACTAAGTAATAACTTCAGTCTTTTGTTCTGTTTTAAATATTAATCAAATGAGTTGACAACAAAATATGCATGTATATATGTATTCAAGAAAGCAGAAAATAATAATTAAGCACAATTAATCAAAAAATTTAATTGGTAACCCGCGTAATAGCGTAATGACATTTTCTACTAGGAAACAATCATGCATGTGTAGATTTGATAATCTAAAAAATGGTCTATTGAAAAGCACAATGTGCAAAGCAATTAAGCAAATTATAAAAATGAAGATACAAAACCCACTCATTGATCAACCACAGCGTAACTCGGAAGATCATTTAAGCAAAACAATAAAAAGTATCTCTGACACGTGGGAGCTTACTAGTGGTTAATTCCAATTGTTCCTTGAAAGAAGTCAGCTTTTCCCGTATCCGCAGAAACCAGATTTGGTGTCGCTTTGTAGTTTCCGAATCCCTGATCAGACATTAACACAAACACTTGGCGTGCGTTCTACCCTTTGCTCTAGTTTCGTAAAGATCGGCGAATTGAGTAATTGGAGAAGATGAAGTATGTGTTGGTGACTGGAGGAGTGGTGAGTGGGCTTGGCAAAGGCGTTACTGCCAGTAGTATCGGCGTCGTCCTTAAAGCTTGTGGCCTTAGAGTTACCTCCATTAAAATTGGTTAAGATCTATTCTCTCTCGAGTTGGAATTTCTCATTTCATTCGAAAAAGATAATCCTTTTGACTAGAAACAGTAACAATCCGATAAAGTTTGATCCTTTTATTCTTTTGTGTTGATATTGACTTTGTTAACGTTGTATTTTTGATCTAATTGGAACTCTTTAGTCTTCTAGACTTTGCTAAGGTTCTTACACTATCCTCATTTAGTGACACAGATCCATATTTGAACACTGATGCTGGTACTATGTCACCTTTTGAGCATGGAGAGGTCTTTGTACTGGATGATGGTGGAGAGGTTTTTTTGTTTTAATTCTTATTTACATTTTTGGTCATAAAGCATCTTATTGATAGATGTTAGTTGCTAAAGAATGGTTGCACATCGCCGTGTGTGTTCCGTCTAAGGTTGATCTTGATTTGGGCAACTATGAAAGATTTCTTGATGTCACATTAACCAAAGACAATAACATAACCACTGGAAAGATTTATCAGGTACTGATTTGGGACATTCTAATGTATTTGTGCTGTTAACTTTAAACCGATGCTTTTTTTGCTACTTGATTAAAGTTCTTACCTTTTTTTTTACCAGTCTGTTCTTGAGAAGGAACGAAAAGGTGACTACCTAGGGAAGACTGTACAGGTAAAGGTTTGTGGGTGAGTTAGTAGGTTGTGTTTAGATTTTGTTGTTAGCTCAGGCTTAAATCGGTTTTTTAGGTTGTTCCACACATTACTGATGCAATCAAGGATTGGATTGAATCAGTCTCTCTAATTCCTGTGGATGGAAAAGAAGGCCAAGCCGATGTTTGTGTTATTGAGTTGGGAGGGACTGTTGGTAAGAGCTTTTGGCGATACCATTCATATCTGGTTCTCGTTGCCTTAATAACGGTTTTAAAGATCCTTATTAACTTAATTTTTTTTCTGCTTATGTTAGGTGACATAGAATCAATGCCTTTTATCGAGGCCTTGAGACAATTGTCGTTCTCGGTTGGTAAGCCTCTGGGACAAGCATGCTTTCTTTCAGTTGTTCTCTACTTTATTCTTAATGATGTTGGTTTGTATTTCGCTTGCTAGGACAAGAAAATTTCTGTCTTATTCATGTGAGCTTGATTCCCGTTCTGGGTGTTGTTGGAGAACAGGTAGGAATATTTTCTTACCTTGACATGTGCTCAAGCAATGGAATTCTTTATATCCCATTTAAATGATGGTAAAATTTAAAATCGGTTTGAACCTTTGTATTTATTCCTTCATGCAGAAAACAAAGCCAACCCAACACAGTGTCCGAGAACTAAGAGCATTGGGATTGACTCCTCACTTTTTGGCATGCCGCTCTGCTCAGGTACCGCCTCAAAACTTACTTATGATTTGTATACCTTGGAAAACTGTGACCTCTCACAGTTGCTGCAGAGTTTTGACATGTCTTTTTTATGCAGCCATTACTGGAAACTACCAAGGCAAAATTGTCTCAGTTTTGTCATGTGGCGGTATAACTTTTGTGTGAAGTCTACATTATGTATTTACCTAACTGATGTATATCTTTATGCAGTTGGGATCTTATATGGTTTGATGATTTCTTACAGGCTGGTAATATTCTCAACATTCATGATGTTCCAAACATTTGGCATGTTCCTCTCTTACTCCGTGTAAGTTGGATGCTTTTTTGGCTCTTCCAAAGAGAAGAAAAATGGAAATCGAAACTTCTTATTTTGTTATTGAAGTACTTTTCCATGTATGCTCTTGCTGCAGAACCAAAACGCTCATCACTCGATTCTCAAACAACTGAATCTAACTAGGTTAGTCTCAATTCTTATGGTGTTCATTGCTTAGATATCACAATTGAACACTTTAAGCATAACACAAAATTCCACAAAACACATCTCTTTCAGCGTTGCAACAGCACCTGATCTGGATAGCTGGACTAAGATGGCTGAGACTTTTGACAACTTGAAAAATTATGTGAGTATATACTGGCCAGCACCCTTTGGTTTAGAGCCTTGACTTTTCTTGTGTAAAGAGACTATTCATTTCTTATGCACAGGTCAAAATTGCTATGGTTGGAAAGTACGTTGGTCTAACGGATTCTTATCTGTCGGTTGTTAAGGTAAACAGCAAACTTGGAAAAGTGAATTTCAAACTTTGGTCTTCTACCAATTGAATTTCCATCGTATTTGGTTTGGTTTGCTTTTCATATTTCCTTCCTCATCGCAGGCTCTTCTTCATGCTTGCATTGCATGTTCATTGAAGCCAGATATTGAATGGATTGCAGCTTCAGATCTTGAAGACGAAAGTGAGAAATCGGTATATACCATTAGTGACTTTCATCTTCTTGAATCTGTCTGAACTCTGTTTTCCTTTTAAGCATCACTTTCTCCTTTGCAGACTCCAGAAGCACATGGTGCTGCTTGGAAGATCTTGAAGGTGAGAATTTTAGTCTCAGCTTTATCTGCAATGTGTAAGATTTGAATTATTTCATAACCTCTCCACTTCTCGAAAGAAAAGGAGACATTTGTTTGTCGACAATAAAGTATCTGTGTTTTTTTTTTCCCAGAGTGCAGAATGCATTCTGGTTCCTGGTGGTTTTGGAGATCGTGGCGTGAGTGGAATGGTTTTTGCCGCAAAATACGCTAGAGAGAACAAAATCCCTTACCTTGGGATCTGCTTGGGGATGCAAATTACAGTAATTGAGTTTGCCAGATCTGTAAGAAACGTCTTTTAAACCCTGAAATAAATTCAACACGCTGTGTTCCTTTTCCCTCCCGAAAACTATCTTAAGTTTCTTCTTCTTATTCTGTGACATTGGTTTCAGGTTTTGGGTTTGGAAAGAGCAAATAGTACTGAGTTCGATGCTCAGACACCTGACCCTGTTATTATATTCATGCCAGAAGTATGTATTCCGAACATGTATTAAGAAACCTATCAGTGGAGTCCGTTCATTTTCTCATTCTTTGTTTATAATTACCACAGGGCTCAAGAACACATATGGGAAGCACAATGAGACTAGGATCCCGAAGAACGCATTTACAGAACCGAGACTCCCTCACTTCAAAACTGTAAGTTTAAACTGCATTTATCTTTGCCGTTTCCTTTCAGATTCCTTGTAGTTTTCCGTTCATGTTTTAATGACTGCAACTTCTTTCTCTTTTCGCATTTCCAGTTACGGTGATGTTTGTTATATAGACGAAAGGCATAGACACCGCTACGAGGTTAGTTTTCATTAATGGTGATTCCTTTAATGTAGTATTTGACAGAATTGATCATAATGATGTGAAGAAGGTATTTTTATTTGATAATGTTAGGTGAATCCAGAAGTAGCTCAAGTACTTGAAGAAGCTGGTTTAAGACTTGTGGGTAAAGATGATACAGGGAAACGAGTTGAGGTAAAGAAAAGAAAGAAAAAAACATCTTATTGTTGATCTCTGGTCTCGTCTTTCTCTGCCAAATCTCATTTTTTGTTTGAATAGGTGATTGAGTTTCATGATCATCCATTCTATGTTGGAGTTCAGTTTCATCCAGAATTTAAGTCAAGACCAACTAGACCTTCTCCTCTGTTTTTAGGCAAGTCTTGATTCTTTTGAGAAATACTCGTCTCTCGTATGCTTAAAAAGCTCATTAGATTGTAATGGAAATTTTACAGGGTTTATATTAGCTGCGAGGAAGCTTCTTCAGGCTCATATGAGCAATTGAGTCGAACAAGCTCGAGCTCTTTCTACTTCATCGTCATTATACATTTTGTATATATATAAGAAATAAAAGCCGACATTTTGTTACTGTCATTATAATAAGCCTTAAATTGAAGGTAAGACTTGTTCACTGACTGCGTCCAGTGACAGTAGATGGACAAAAGAAGTGAGATACGAGTTTGTTAAAAAATTGTTTTTATTTGGGTATGAGAGAATAATAAGAAAATTCATCTCATTTGGTAATTCTTTACATTTTTGGACCGACACTATTAGAGGGGACAATATCATAAGCCATTAAGTCATTAACCAAATCAATATCTCTACTTGGTTAAAAAATTTTAATGAGGGGACGCAAAATACTAAAAGGTTATTTTTAAAAAACAAATAAAATTGATAAAAACAACAAAATCTCATCCACATGAATAACCTAACTCTGTTTGGTTTTCTCCAACCAGCGGGCAAACCACACAAGAAAATTAAATTCCCACATCTCAATTATGTCTCCGGTTTGACTAAACCAAACCCATTTTATCGGCAAGGGTTTTCGGTTTTCATCTTCTACGACAAACAAAACCTACCTTTTGCTTTTATCTAAAAACAAAAACCAAAAAATAAATTTACATTACGTTACAAATAAAATTTTAAATATATATAATGGATCAGATACTTAGAAAAAAAATCTGATGATCAGAATGAGACCCACATGTGATCAGAACATAAGCAGCTAGCTGGCTCAAGCCAAATAATAATTGGATTGTAAGAGCCATTGTCATCTCTAAAATGGGGTCGGAAAAAAGAAGCGGTCCCCTTTGCTTTCGACATTTTTATAAAGAACAGAAGAGAACGTGGGGTCATCAACACATGTATTTTAGATACCAAACACAAGAACTAAGAGACCAATTCTTGCAACTCTAATTAGCTGTGTTAATAGGGATGGTGAAGATAAGTTTGTTCACTCATCTCTCTTATACTCTTGTTTCCTTCCACCGACCCTTTTTTGCTTATCATTTTCTCTAATTAACCTCTCTTAAACATAGATATAAACTCAAGTCACTAAATCACAAGACAACCTCTCTTAAACAAAGATATGGCACACAAAAATTCGATAGTTTATACAACAATGCTCAATGTAGGAGCCACTCATTTGCCTTTTAATGAACAAAATAACCTAAGTGACACACTGTGCATAACCACCGACAGAACAACAACAATGGTTTGTATCAACTAGACAAAACAACCAAACAATCTAGAGCTTATCTGCAGTTTCTCCACCAAGACTAGTGGAACCAACAGAAAAGCCATAGCCACCAAAAGTGTTAAGCTTCACATGTGCTCAAAAGAGAAATTAAGGAAAAAAAACAAAAAAAAACCAACCACATCATCTCAAAGTGAGAGTCTTTTAAAGAGCAGGTTCGAAAAGAATCTAGTAGTTCAACTACTGATCAACAAACTAAACATAAGCTAAGCATCTATTAAATTAAATTAAACTGTAAAACCCAAAAAAAAAAAAAAGGTAAGAATTTTACCGGCGTCGTCAATTAGAATGTCGATACAAGTCGTAAGGTGTCCATAGTGCATCTAACGGACAAGGCCGTTTAGAATCAAGTCTTAACCATGGCTTACCACTACCAGACCAATGAAGCAAACTCACTGGACCAGGATGTAAATCACGACAACTACCTCTAACATTATCACCACCAAGCCCATGCTGGTTCCACCGGTGAGAAATCGGAGCCACGTCACCAGCAAAAACCAAAAGAAACGGTGGAAGCGAGCCAAGTTCATAAATCCTCTCAGTTTTTTGAATCTCCATCCATTTCTCTATACGTTTCGTGTAACCACCTCTTCTCCATTTCTTTAGATCTATCACCATCACACCTGTGTTGAAGTAACAAGGCTTCCTTCCTTTAAATGTACCGGAGAATCTCTCCTCCCACCAGAATCCTCCGGTGAAGTATTTTGTGAAATTCGCATGGCAATACTCCGGAGCTCCGATTATTCTCGAGCCTAGAGAAGTTTTCCAAAGCTTAGAGATATCATCAACGACGACGAGATCTGAATCTAAGTAGATGACACGATTGACGCAAGGCTCGAGTAGATCGGCGAGATAATTTCTAGCGTAATTCAATGGTTGCTCAAGAGCTTGTCTCACGGAAGAAGAAATCAAACCACGAACCGTCTCAGGGGTAAAATAGTAAATGTTGAATTTTAATTCCGGGAAAGTCGATTTCACCAGTGACTCTAATAGGTTTGTCTCCTCGGAGATGACGACGATGAAGTGGAAAAAGACGCTCTCTGGACACATCGTGTGTTGAAGGATTGAATTAACGGCTGCGATTGAACCACGTAGATACTCTACGTCTAGAGTGATCGCCACGTGGACTAACGATGGATTACAAACGCCGCCTGATGAGAGACATTCTTCGCCATTGTTGAACACCACTGGAGCTTTTCTGAAGATCGGCGATGGAGAAGAACGGATTGCCGCCGCCGGAGGAAATGACTGAAGCGACGGAGATAAAACGATCACTGCCATCGCGGCGGAGAAAAATCCAGAAAATCTTGTAATCCAAAGCATTTCGAAAATTGTTGATTAAACCTCTAAAATCCAGATATTAAAATCAATGGAACCCTAGAAATTATAAACAGCCAGAAGAGATTTTTTCTGGGAGAGATTGAGGAGAAGAGTCCATTAGACAACGAAATTAGTCGGAGAAGAAGAAATCGGAGAAGCACAGGTTAAGAAATCAGAGTGCCACACAGTGCACTCTAAACCTTGCCTTCTCTCCTTCTCTGCTCGGAGCTCGGAGAAGAAGAAGAAGACGACGATGAAAGAGAGAGAATCAATGGTTTAATTAAATCTTTTTTTTTAATATTTCTGTAAATAAACGAGAAGTGAGAAGTGAGAAGTGAGAAGTAAATGCTATGTTATTATTTTATTTGTTTTGCATCAGTATTTGTAATTACTCGTATTTTAAATTTTTTGTTTATTGATTATTTATGTCAAGTTGGAATATTTTTAATAGAGTATTTAAGAAGAAAACAAATAAATTTGTGTAAGTGTAACGATTACAGAGAAAGAAAGACCAGCTGTCATTGTCTGTCTTCTATTCTAATTCTTGCTATTATTACAACACAATCTGAGTATTTTAAAAACGCCAGGATTTAGTTATTTTTATAAAATTGAATATATGATTTGTTTGGAAAAAAACCAATATTTTTTTCTTCCCTTATTAAAATAAAGTACAGTAAGAAAATTTAATGAATAAAAAAAACGTTTAAAGATGTAAATGGAATCTGTGTTACAACTTACAAATGGTAGTTAGGTTTTTGGTTTAGAGATAATCAGATAACACATGTTTATGGTTTGCTTTTGCGTGTTAAAATCAAGACAAAACAATTAATCAAGATTTGTCGAGTGAAATTTTAATATTTCATAATAAAATATTGACTGTTTGAGATTGAGTATATAATATTTTAGGTGACTATATATGCATGCATTCTGTAGTGGATTCTGTTAAATGCTAAATTTAAGTTTTTAACATACTGTAAATGGATTTATAGAAGTAATTTACCAAGAAAATATTAAAGTATAAAAGGAGTAAACAAAAGTAAAAACAACAGACACATTCCATATTGTCGGATCAGTTACATAATTTTACCAAATTTTTATTTATATTCAGTAATTTCACAATTGATTTATTGTAACTTAAACCATCAAATAAAAGTACACCATTATATTAATTTATAGTTAAGCACAAAATCACTTATTACAATTTTATTGTGGACCCCTTTGTTTTGTTATCTAGTGTAGTCTGACACAAGCGACACGACCAATGCGAATCTTACATTTTCCTTTGCTATGCAAAATCTAATACGTACGTTAGCGTACCCTTAAGTAGAGAAGCTTTAATTTATTTGTTTTTTGTTATTTACAATTTGATCAAACCACCATATTTATATGTCAATCCAAACCAAAAAAAGCAACCGAGACCTATTTATTTTTCTATATGTTTTAACTTATTTGTAATTTAATAATTTTGTACACTAATTAAGAAAACAATAAATTTATCCTTTTATCTTTCATTAATATATTAAAGATATTTTTTTATTGATCATTACATTAAAATAATATGAGTAATACTAAAAAAATCCATCCACAAAACAACACTAATAATTAAACAAATTTTAAACTTTAAAACATCACTTAATATGAAACGAATAAAGTATTAACTTATTTTTCATCACCTTTTTATTATAATGAAAACAAAAAGTAATTGTTCCAAAAAAACCTACGCTTTGATTGTGAGTTTATTTTATGAACTTTCTAACACATTGTGAAATGTGAAAAGCACATGGTTACAGTCCGTACGGTTTATACTTCAGAACCACATAGGCCCATTACAATTCAGACCAGGCTGGCATCCACGACCATCACTCGAGTCGTGACTCGGATTCTCACTCAGTCTCTGCCACGTGGGTCCCAAACGGGACCCGGACCCGACTCATTTATATTGATTCTTTACTTTTTTTTGAAAAATAAATTCTATTAAATGCATAAGAAAGAAACAAATTAGGGTGCCTTTGGCCCACAGTTTAAAGGCCCAAATTACATATCTTTGGAACCTAATAAATGATGCCGATTTAATAAAGAAGACGATAGAATTGCCGTGAAGCCCAATGAAGGGAGGTGAATGGTCTGAACGAGCCAAACGCAAAGATCTGTTGAGAAGAAGATAAAAAAACTCTGGTCATGATAATAATAACCTCTTAACCACCACTAATCTCTCCTGATTATAGACCAAATCAAAACTCCACAAATATATTGCTCTTGAAGTTTGACCGTTACCTCAAAACTCCTTATGTTCGATTGCTTTTGTTTAGAATCTAAGACCTATTCTAGCTCCTCTGTTTTCTAAAATTTCGGGTCAAAAATGATAGCTATCAAATGTTTATGGTTTAGTTAGGCAATAACCACGATCTTGAAGTTGCACTGATATATGAAAAAACAGAGCAAAATGGTAACTTTTTATTTTTTCACTCGTAATAAAGAGAATCGTTATTGAAAAACGAAATAATGGCCAATTTCAAAATAATTGTTCCTCTTTCCCAACAAATAGTAGCAACATTTGAACAAACTTCTCCAAAAAGAAAAAGAGAACTAATCGTACGAATGTTTTTCATATCCACGAGAACGAGAAGAGAGAGATTTCTTCTTCGTCACGTGACCACTGTTTGATATGTGACTTAAAGTCCAAGCAACTATATAACTCAATTCAACTCTTATACCTTTCAGATAAAGTTGAATTGACCAGGAGGAACATTAGGGCTTCCGAACTGGAAACCAGATTGTGGAGCATGATTCTCATCGTTGCCTGCTTCTTCATCGTCTTCAGTCCAAAAGGTTTCGAGGATTTTCACGGCTTTTTGGTATATATCATTGTTGTCATAACTCTGAAGATTCTCAATCTTCTCAAGTCCATCTGCTTCGTCAATCATTTGAACGTAAAGATTATCATCTCCTGTGTGACCTAAGCTCTTCTCTGCTTCTCCAACCACGAGAATGTTCTCTAGTGCTTCTAAGCAAACCATTATGACTTTTGGATCCGGGCAGGTAAGGAGATCGCATACTGGTTTTATACAGCCTTGGCTCACCAAAAACCTGAGAAGAAAAAAAGAAGAAGAAGACATGTTTTAGAGAATGACCTTTCTTTATTAAGGAAAGGTTTGGTTTTTGTTTTTTGATTTAACGTACTTGATTTGATCATGAGTGCCACCAGAAGTAGCATTTGAGATTCCCCAAGCAGCTTCTTTCTTTACATCAAATTCTGCACTATGAAGCACCAAAATAAGGGGCTGGACTATACCTGCGTCAATCACTGCCTGCACATTCGGGTTTAAATAAAAATCAGACACAGGAAAGATCGATTTTGTTAAATGCCATATATAAATTAAACTCACTTGTATCTGATTTTTATTCCCAGCTGTAATGTTTGAGATAGTCCAGCACGCTTCCTTCTTGATACTTTTCTTGTTAGTGTTTGTTAGTAGGGTCAAAAGAGAAGGAAGCGCTTGATGATCGAGAACCATCTGTGTTAGGAGAATATGTTATTAGAGACATTTGCTTCTTAAAAACTCGAAGTAGAATTGTGAATGTATTATAAATATACGCACCTGAGTCTGTAGATCATCGCCAGTTACAATATTTCCAATAGTACGAAGAGCAGGAATCAGCACTGATGGCGACGAATGACTAAGCGGAGGAAGAGGAAGCACATAATTCAGAACATAATCATGATTCATGCCTTGCCATAAAAATTAAGAAAACTATCAGATTGCTTACTCTAAGAGCTCGATGAGGCGAGGGACAACTCCTGCTTGGATGACCTCTTGTATTTTGTCGTTTGAATTATCCGAGAGGTATGACAGAGCCCAACATGCATCTGTGAGAACTTCTTCATCTTCTGATTGCACAAGGCGCTTAAGAACTGGTAAAGCTGCTTGTGTCTGCTCAAAATATATATAGAAACAACATATCAGAGGCAAGTTATAATATACTCTGGAGAGTCCAAATTTGGTCTATAAAAGTGTGTATAATCTTTAAACAAACCTGTTCAAATGAAGGCTGGGGCTTCCCTCTGCAGAAGTTTGATAATGTCCATGTAGCATTTCTCAACATTGAAAGCTTTGTATGGTCATTGAATAGAGCCAGAAGAGGCGTCATGGCACCGTAACTTAAGACAAGATCACGGCAATTTGGTGAGTCTCCAGCAACATTTCCCAATGCCCAAACAGCCTATACTCAGAAAAAAAAAACAGAACTTAGAATGGTAACAGTCTCATTGAATATACAATTGATCCTAACCAATGGCAGTGAGGATTTGAAGGTATACCTGTTCACGGACATCTTCACTAGCAGAGCTGAGAAGTTGGATGAATATCAGGACAGCGCCACTTTCAATGATGGCATTTGTATTCTCTGATGTCCCAGAAGCAATGTTTGTGAGCGCCCAAGCTGCCTCAAACTAAACACATGGCATAACAAATACATCAAACTAGTAAACAATCAATCTATCCAATAGAA